>CM046953.1:69639467-70239467 GCA_025698515.1 Gossypium sturtianum
TAATCCACTCTTTAAACTCTTTTAAATGATGTGTTAAACCTTCTTTGTAACAGCCCCTTGCTTGTAACCAAAAATGACTTGAACATGAAACACATTGTGAATATTTTCTAGCTCAGGTGGTAGCGACAATCTGTATGCAACAGGTCCAATACGCTCAATTATCTCATACGGCCCAATGAATCTCGGACTCAATTTGCCTTTTCTACCGAATCGAAGTATCTTCTTCCACGATGACACTTTCAAAAATTCTTTATCGCCAATCTCAAATTCTATATCTTTTCGTTTCAAATCTGCATATGATTTCTGTCGATCAGACGCTGCTTTCAAACTATCACGGATCACTTTCACTTTCTGTTCAGTCTCTTTTATCAAATCAACCCCGTGAATCTTATTCTCGCTGAGCTCGGACCAATATAACGGTGTTCGGCATTTACGACCATACAAGGCTTCATACGGTGCCATTTTAATGCTCGATTGAAAGCTATTATTATATGCGAATTCAATCAATGGAAAATATAGTTCCCACGTACCTTCAAACTTAAGAATGTAACATCTCAACATATCCTCGAGAATCTGAATAATCCGCTCAGATTGACCATCTGTCTGTGGGTGAAAAGCAGTACTGAAGTGTAACTTCGTACCTAAAGCCTCTTGCAGTTTCTTCCAAAACTGCGAAGTAAACCTCGTATCTCTGTCAGACACAATAGATAGTGGCACCCCGTGTAATCTTACAATATCTGAAATGTATAACTCAGCTAACTTATCAAGTGAGTAATCAGATCGTACCGGAATAAAATGGGCTGATTTTGTCAATCTATCAACTATAACCCAGATTGCATCTTTCTTCCTTGGAGTTAAAGGCAAACCCGATATAAAATCCATCATCACTCTATCCCATTTCCACTCGGGAATCATAATCGGTTGTAACAAACCGGATGGCACCTGATGTTCAGCTTTAACTTGCTAACAGATCAAACATTTCGAAACAAACTCAGAGATATCCCGTTTCATTCCAGACCACCAATAAAACTGTTTCAGATTATTGTACATTTTTGTACTTCCTGGATGAACAGATAAACGACTATTATGTGCTTCGCTCAAAATCAACTGAATTAACTCTGGATTTCTCAGAACACAAATCCGATCTTGGAATCTCAAACAATCATTATCGTCAACTTGAAATTCAGAATCAGAGTTCAAATTACACTGAGCTCGTTTCGCTAACATTTCATTATCAACTTTCTGAGCATCACAAATCTACTGTAAAAACATCGGTCTCACTTTCAATTCAGCCAAAACCGAACCATAATCAGACAGAACTAAATGAGCATTCATTGCACGTAACGCAAATAGTGATTTCCGACTCAAAGCATTAGCAACAACATTTGCTTTTCCCGGATGATAATCTATAACTAGCTCGTAGTCTTTTAATAGTTCTAACCATCTTCTCTGACGTAGATTCAAATCTTTTTGAGTCATCAGATATTTCAGACTTTTGTGATCTGAAAACACATGACATTTCTCACCAAAAAGATAGTGACGTCAAATCTTCAAAGCAAACACAATCGCAACCAGCTCAAGGTCGTACGTCGGATAATTCTTTTTATGCAGTTTTAATTGTCTCGAGGCATAAGCTATAACTTTGCCTTCCTGCATCAAAACACATCCCAGACCATTCAACGAAGCATCACTATATATCACAAATTCTTTACCGGATTCTGGCTGTACTAACACTGGAGCTACAGTCAAAAGAGCTTTCAACTGATAAAAACTTTTCTGACACTTTTCAGACCATTCAAACTTTACATCTTTTTGAAGTAATCTCGTCAACAGAGTTGCAATCATCAAAAAGCCTTTTATGAACCGTTGATAATAACCAGCAAGTCCCATAAAACTGTGAACTTCAGACACATTTTTCGGAGCCTTCCACTCTAAAATAGCTGAAATCTTGCTCGGATCAACTCTTATTCCAGATGCTGACACAATATGTCCCAAAAAGCCGACTTTACGCCACCAGAACTCACATTTACTAAACTTTGCATATAATTGCTTTTCACGCAGAGTTTGTAGCACAATTTTCAAATGTTCAGCATGCTCAATTTCATCACCCGAATAAATCAAAATGTCGTCAATGAATACAACAACAAATCGATCTAAATACGGTCTGAAAATTATGTTCATCAAATCCATAAACACATCAAGAGCATTTGTTAGTCCAAAAGGCATAACTAAAAACTCATAATGCCCGTACCTCGTTCGAAAGGCAGTTTTTAGAATGTCTGAATCTTTTACTCGTAACTGATAGTATCCTGATCTCAGATCTATCTTTGAAAACACAGAAGCTCCTTTCAACTGATCAAACAAATCATCGATTTTGGGCAGAGGATACTTATTCTTAATAGTCACTTTGTTTAACTGCCGGTAATCAATACACATTCTCATCGTACCATCTTTCTTTTTTACAAAAAAAACAGGAGCACCCCAAGGTGAGAAACTCGGTCGTGCAAATCCTCTATCGGTCAACTCTTGCAACTGAGACTTTAATTCTTTCAATTCTGTCGGAGCCATTTTATATGGAGCAATGGAGATAGGAGTCGTTCCCGGCACTAACTCAATGCCAAATTCAACTTCTCGTATCCAAGGTAATCCCAGTAGTTCTTCAGGAAACACATAAGAAAACTCACAAACAACTGGTACAGATTGAACTTTCTTTTCTGTCACTTTCATATCAATCACATACGCAAAATAAGCTTCACAACCCTTTTTCACATAACTCCGAGCTTTCATTACTGATATCACAGCTGGTAACCCATTCAAATCACTGGACTCAATCCGTATTATCTCATCATTCTGACATCTCAAATCAATAGTCTTCCATTTGTAATTCACAACAGCATCATGCAATGTTAGCCAATCCATACCCAGAATTATAACAAACTCATCAAAAGGTAATAACATCAAATCAGCTGGAAAACAGTTATCTTGAAACATCAACGGACAATTCTTGCACACTTTGTTAACTAGGACACTTTTACCTAAGGGGTTCGATACTCTAATTACAAATTCAGTAGACTCTATAGGTAAAGTCTTACTGGATACTAAGTTTATGCATATATATGAATGAGTAGACCCTAGATCTATCAATACAATTACAGAAGTATCATAAAGAGTAAGTGTACCCATAATAACATCTGGAGACGAAGCATCCTCACGAGCTCGTATAGCATAAGCTCTGGCAGGTACTCTTGCTTTAGATCTCGCAATTATATCTTTTGTAGCTCTCTGGCTACCACTCACATTTCTCGTGTTTTTGGAAGGTCTACCCCTAGCTGAAACGTTATCCGACTTCGGATTCTGTACATTCTCTTGTTCAACAGACTCAGGACAATCTTGGATAAAATGATCTAATGATCCACATTTAAAGCAAGCTCGGTCATTCAATCTACAATTGCCCGGATGTCTTTTACCATAATGTATACACTCGGGTCGCTCAGATCTGACATTTCCAACATTAGCTACCGAAGTAGCTGAAGCTCTGAAGCTCGAATGTGATCTAGCACGATCTCTGTTCGAATGTCCCACATTAGCCTTTGATCGACTATACTAATCTCGAAATTTCTTTGATGCAGACTGAAATGATTTACTTGAAGATCTCTTTCTCACATCTCTAGCTTTTGACTCCACTTTTCTTTTATCTTTCCCGAGTTCTTCAGCTTTACATGCTCGATCAACAAGCACAGCAAACTCTTTTATTTCCAAAATTCCAACTAATAAATGGATATCTTCATTCAGGCCATCTTCAAACCTTTTACACATTATTGCTTCAGTCGAGACACATTCTCGTGCATATTGACTTAGTCTTATAAATTCTCGCTCGTATTCTGTAATAGACATACGAAACTGTTTCAATTCAAGAAACTCTTTTTACTTTTGATCAATAAATCTCTCACTAATATATTTCTTCTGGAATTCTGATTGAAAGAAATCCCAAGTAATTTGTTATTTCGAAACAATGGAAATCAAAGTTTTCCACCATTGGTATGATGCATCTCTCAATAAAGAAACGACACATTTTACACATTCTTCAGGGGTACACGACATTTCATCAAAAACTCAAATTGTATTCTCGAGCCAAAATTCAGCTTTCTCTGCTTCATCATCACTAGTGGCCCTGAACTCTTCGGCCCCATATTTACAGATTTTATCGATTGGAGGCTTATTCAAAAGATTCGAATTCATAACCGGAGGTACAACAGAAGTCTGAGGGGGATTAGATGGGGGTGAAGGTTGAGAAACAGCCGGATTTGTTCTAATGTACTGAGTGAACCACTCATTCATCATTTGGAAGAAGGCTTGTTTAGCCTCTCCTTCCTGACCACTAGTAGCTGGTCTAGAATCAGACGGCGTTGTCCCTTGAGCGGGAGCAGGCGCATTACTTTCAACATCATCAGCTACTACTCGTTCGGGATCCATTTTCTATACGAAAAACATATTTTATCTGTTAGGATTCATCACACTATCACAATTCATAAATATGGCATGTATAGCTAGACTCTCACACACTACGTTAGTCCTAGAATCGACTAAACTGTAGCTCTGATACCAACTAAATGTAACACCCCTAACCCGTATCCATCGCCAGACTAGGGTTAAGAGGCATTATCAGACAAATTGGAACATTTCACAAACATACATTTAACATATAACACCCCTAACCCGTAACCGTCACCAGAATAGGGTTCAGAGGGATTACCGAATAATCGAAACATTTTATACTCATTTTACAACACCAAGTCAATCATCATTCAAACATATCATGATATAAGTATATAGTCCCTTAATGAGGTCTACAAGACCTTGAACACGTGTTAGGAAGGGGTCGGGACTCAACTGAACACATACAAATTTTTTTGAAAATCATACATTTTTCAAAGCAATAGAGGCCACACGCCCGTGTGGGCAGGCCGTGTGCCTCACACGGCCTCAGACACGCCCATGTGTCCAAGCCGTGGCAAAACAGGACATACCTACTGACTTGTCCACACGGCGTGAGACACGCCCGTGTGCCTCACCCGTGATCGAGCCTGACTTGCATCACACGGCCAGTCACACGCTCGTGTGTCCAACCCGTGGTCGAGTCTAACTTATTTTGAATTACAAACTCGAATGACACGGTCGAGCCACATGCCCGTGTGCTCAACCGTTTGGGCAATTATAGGCCATTTTCAAGGCCAAATTACCATTCACAAGTTGGAACCACCTATAAGCATCAAACCAATACCAATCCACGCCTCAAATGCAACCAAAACATACCAATATATGCACCAATTAATCCCTTAACAACAATATTCATCTTCCTATACAAATTCACCTTAACAAGTCAATCTAAATTATCACCCACACATTCAAACCATATTAATCAAACTTCATTTAATCCATACCACAAGTTCACATTTAAACCATCATACTCATTAACCAATTCAAGCATGAAATATACCATTGCCATTCTCACTATTTTATACCACATTCATCATTTTCATAGCCTACATATATGCACCAACATCATTCAATTTCCAAGCCATGTCACATGGTAAAGTCCAAACATTTCAAAACATACCATAACTTCTAACCTATACATGCCATATACCAAATATATACATCTTTCAAAAGTACCAAAATAGATAGCCGATAGTGTGATTGAGTCGCTGACGATCCCTGGATCTGAGCTAGCTTTACTGACATTGTAAAACAGAGAAAAACATCTCAAAGTAAGCTCTAAAGCTTAGTAAGGTCGTAATATAATACAATTAACTCATTGAATCAAATCAATATACAAATTTGCAACATCCTGGTTTAGGGCCTAGTCGGAATAGTGGTGCGAGACCACAAATCTGAGGGTTATAAATGAGTTTTGAGGTTTATGCCTTGTATGCATGCTAGTGTGAAAGTTTCATGAAGCAATTTTGTGAAATTGTGGTTGAATTGTCCAAAAGGACTAAATTGCAAAAGTTGCAAAATGTGTGTTTCTAGAAGCTATATGTGTGAAATAGCTCTAGATTATTAATTAGAGGTCCTTAATGAGCAATTTTCCCAGTTTTTAGTTTTTGGACAAAAATAGGCATGGATGAGTTAAAATTTAAAGTTTATCAAAAAGGGCATTTTGGTCATTTAACAAATAAGTGATTAAAAAGGAGAAAAGATGACAAAATCATGCTCATCTTCTTCCCCTCATTGTCGAAAATTTGAAGGAAGCCATAGCTAGGTTCTTCAATTTTTCAAGCTTGCTAGTAAGTTCATCTAGCCTCGTTTTTGATATTCTTTGTATTTTTGAAGTCCCGGTAGCATGAGTAAGCTATTTTTAGCTATTTGATGAGCTATGAAGGATGTTAAAAAATGTGGTCATGTATGACATGCATGTATTTTTTTGTTTTATGGAAGATTATGAAAGCTTGATGTAGTAGAAACATCTTTTGTTAAGTGATTTTCCATGAAAATGCATGTAGGGACTTGATTGTGAAAATCTTAAGTTTGGTCATACATGTGTGTTTTAGTGAGAATTGATGATAGCTTTAGTTGAATAAGTGGTTCGACTAAGCATGAAATACTAGAAAGTTGAATAAAAATCACTTTACGAGCCTTTGGGGCTAAAGTGTAAATATGAGAAAGTTTAGGGGCAAAATAGTAATTTTGCTAAAGTATGAGATGTGGGTCAATTTAGTCAATGTATGTATTGAATAAGCTGATTTATTCATTATAGATTAAGAAAGATGAATCCCGGATCGAAACTGAGGCAAAAGCAAGGTGGTGGACTAAATTGCAAGTCTCAATATTTTTGAGTACCGAGGTAAGTCAATGCATAAACAATGCATTCATACTTACAATTTGTTAATGCTAGATAGTGTATAGCATGGTTGAGAATGATTGGGAACCTATGTGGTTCAAGTGAAATGGATGGATGAATGATTAAGTAAGTAGATTTTTGAATGTGTTGTGATAATGCAAAAAGGTGGGCTAAGTGCGATACCATCCTAATGCATATTGACGATGAGCTGGCTATGTGTGATGCTATCGTTAGGTATGTTATTTAGTGGGCTATGTGCGAGACCGCTATGAATACCTTGTTGGTAGGCTAAGTGCGATACTACCTTACTAATTGAATGGGGTGGGCTTAGTGCAGAACAATCGAGAGATTTGCTGTGTGGATGTGATAGTGAGTAGATTAGCTGTGTGGATTAGCTGTGTGGACTAGCTGTGTGGATTAGCTGTATGGATGTATTATCGAGAATAATGATATGTTGTATATTGTGTAAATGTGATGTTGAATGCAGGAGTGTTTGTCAATAGTTATGAGTAAGTGACTCACGATGTGTTGGAAATGTGGTAAGGGATAGAAGGAGTAAGCATAGTTGTGAATTACTTATGTTAGTATAATGCTAATTGTTGCTTAGCTTATACTATGTTACTTAATTGTTTATGTGTAAACTTACTAAGCTCAAAGCTTACTCTCTTTCTTTTCCCTTGTCTTATAGAGTAAAAGTGTTGAATCGAGATACGAGGATCAATTGGAAGATCGCCCACACTATCAAAGACACTGCACATTAGACTCAATGTTTTGTATATGGCATGTATAGGGGCTAGACAAATTAGTGAACTTTTGGTGTAAATGGCTAAGATGTGTTGGCCTTTAGATGGATAGTGTATTTTGTATAATGCCATGGTTGTTGGCTATTACATTATATGAAAGAAAGATGTAGTTTTCTATGTGAGATTGCACTTCAATTTGAGTTGATTATGGATGTGTTGTATGAGTGCATGTTGTGTAAGCTATGAGGGTGAGAAGAGCTTACCAAATAGCTTTGTTCTTGGCCATGTGGATAGACACACGGGCGTGTGTCTAGGCCATGTGTGACCCACGGTCAGCCCACGGGCGTGTGCTTTGGCCGTGCTTCCCCTGCATGTTAGTATTTTAAATCAGAATAGACCACGGACTAGCCACACGGGCGTGTGTCTAGGGCGTGTGGGATTAATTAGTGTTGGCCATGGGCTAGCCACACGGGCGTATGTTTAGACTTTAGGCCGTGTTAAGGTAGTCAGTGTGCACCACGGGTGGTAAGCACGGGCGTGTGCCTTGGCCGTGGGGCATTGGCAGAATGCTGGGGTTTTAGGTACGGTTTGGGGACATGGGCATGTGTGTCCATGCACGGGCGTGTGAGATCTGTATAAAAGAGAAAAATTTTAAGATTGGAAAAAGTTTCGGTTTAGTCTCGAGAGCCCTCGTGTGTATGAGTGAGGCCTCGTAAGTCGATAATGAGGTTGTTGAGATGACTTCAGAGAGTAGTTATGACGAGCCTAAATGGCGATCAAGTGGTTTGAGTTCGGTAACGCCTCGGGCCTGGCTCCGGCATAGAACCTGGGTAAGGGATGTTACATTTAGTGGTATTAGAGCTATGGTTTAGTCGATTCTAGGACTACCGTAGCTGGTGTAAGAGTCTAGCTATACATGCCATAAGTGTACAATGATATGTGTGGCTTCTGATGATTTTAAATCTTGTTTTATATAGTTTATGGATTCCGATCCATCGACTGCTGATGAAGCAGCTAGTAATGCGCCGGCTCCTACGCAAGGAACCGCGCCTGTTGAGAGTGGACCCGAGGTCAGGGGTCAAGGGGAAGAGGCACGAGAATCCTTTCTCCAGATGATGAGCAATTGGTACTCGGATTATGTTCAAGTGAACCCTAATGCTCAACCTCCTCCACCTCCTCCTCCTATACCCCAGCCAAATCCAGTGGCTCCTCAAGGTATGGATGTAGTGAGGATATCGAAACCCTCGGTGGATAAGATTAGGAAACACGGGGCTGAGGAGTTTAGAGCTAAGGTAGATGATGACCCAGAGAGGGCGGAGTTCTGGTTGGAGAACTCGATGAGGGTATTCGATGAACTCTCATGTACGCCTGAAGAGAGCTTGAAGTGTGTCGTATCTTTGCTGAGAGATTTGGTATACCATTGGTGGAAAACACTAACGTTGGTAGTCCCGAGAGAACGGGTGACGTGGGACTTCTTTCTGGAAGAGTTCCGGAAGAAGTATATAAGCCAGCAATTTACTGATCGGAAAAAGGACGGAATTCCTTGAGTTGAAGCAAGGAAGGATGACAGTAGCGGAATATGAGCGTGAGTTTGTTAGGCTTAGCAAATATGCTCAAGAATGTGTATCGACTGAGACCATCTTGTGTAAGAGGTTCGAAGATGGGCTGAATGAGGACATCAAACTCCTAGTGGGCATTTTGGAGTTGAAAGAATTTGTGGTATTAGTTGAGAGGGCAAGTAAGGCCAAAGAATTGAGTTCAGAAAAGAGGAGGGCTGTGAGTGAAGCCCGAGATGCTAGAAAGAGGCCGATGGGCAAGTCGTACCAAGCCCAATTGAAAAGATCCAAGGAAGTAAATCCTCGAACGACAGCACTAGTGGGTTATTCGCATCGAGACTTGGGCAATACTCGTTCAGGTTTGAGAGTCCAAGCTACCTCGATGGAAAGTGTGGGCAATCCGAAGAGTAAACCGGAGTGTCCAAGTTGTGGTAGATATCACACCGGAGAGTGTTGGGGTAATACCAAAGCTCATTATAAGTGTGGTTCCCAGCACCATTTTATCCAAAACGCCCGAGAGGGATGATAAGGAAGAGAAGCAAGAAATGAGACCTAGCGATGTGTCTGCAAGGCGTAGACCACCAAGGAACCCGAGAGGCAGGAATAGTGGTAGAGGTGCGCCCAGAGATTCTGCTGTGAGACCAGAGGGTCGGGCACCTGCGAGGACGTATGCTATTCGCTCGCTGCAAGAAGCATCCTCCTCCCTGATGTGATAACGGGTACATTTTCTCTCTATGACACCTTTGTTATTGCTTTAATAGATCCAGGGTCTACTCATTCTTATATTTGCTTGAGATTAGCATCTAGTTTGAGTATGACCGTTGAGTCTACGGATGTAGTGGTTAAGGTGTCAAACCCGTTAGGAAAGCATGTGTTAGTGGACAAAGTGTGTAAGAATTGTCCTTTATTGTTTGAGAATCATTGTTTTTCGGCAAACCTTATGTTGTTTCCGTTTGATGAGTTTGATTAATCCTAGGCATGGATTAGTTGACTACCCATAGTATCTTAGTGAACTGTGGTAGTAAGTCTATTGAATTGAAATGTGAGAGTGGAGATGTGGTTCGGGTTGAATCAGGTGGATCGAATAGTCTACTAGTGATGATTTCTTCCCTAGTGGCAGAGAAATGTTTAAGAAAAGAATGTGAGTCCTATCTTGCTTTTGTGTTGAATACTCGAGAGGTTGGAGTAGAGTTTGAAACAGTGTCAGTGGTATGTGAGTATCCAGATGTATTTCCGGAAGAGTTACCCGGATTACCTCTAGTGAGAGAGGTCGAGTTTGGAATTGAGTTGGTTCCGGGAACGGCACCTATTTCAATTGCTCCATATAGAATGGCACTTGTAGAGCTGAAAGAACTGAAGGTTCAGTTGCAAGAGTTGACAGATAAGGGTTTTACAAGACCGAGCTACTCGCCGTGGGGTGCTCCGGAATTATTCGTGAAGAAGAAATGATACGATCTGCCTCGGGGTGAGTTGAGACGTATGTGAAGTTGCCCGATCGTCTACGAGAAGGTTTCGTTCGACAAGTTTGAAGATGGTACTTTGGGTAAAATGGTGCGGAAGCTATTGAAAAGGGGTTTCAAAGATAGGTCGAAGGATATGAATTTTTATATAGGTTCGGTTAAAGTATGAAGATGGAGATTGGTATGGAAGGGAATTAACAATAATGGATGATAAGTAAAAGGAGGATTCGGCTATAATGAAGGGAAAGGAAGGAAAGAAAGAAAGTTTGGTAGATGATGGATATGGAATAAAACAACACAAAAACAAGTAAGAACCAATACTAAAAAGTATTGACCCGAATACTTATAGGCTTTCAAGGTGGAAGATGGGAGTAGTGAAACCTCGACCCACTACTTAGAAAAGTAGGAACCTTGGTATGAAGGTGAACGCCACACTATATAATAGTGATAAGTTCAGATAGAAGAAAACGGGTTGACGCCACTAGAGCTATGATACGATCCGCCTCGGGGTGAGTTGAATCGTATGTGAAGTTGCCCGATCGTCTACGAGAAGGTTTCATTCGATAAGTTTGAAGATGGTACTTTTGGGTAAAATGGTGTGGAAGCTATTGAAAAGGGTTTCAAAGATAGGTTGAAGGATATGAATTTTATATAGGTTCGGTTAAAGTAAATAAAGATGGAGATTGGCATGGAAGGGGATTAACAACAATGGATGATAAATGAAAGGAGCGTTCAGCTATGATGAAATGAAAGGAAGGAAGGAAAGAAAGTTTGGTAGATAATGGATATGGAATAAAACGAACTCAAAAGCAAGTAAGAACAAATACTAAAAAGTATTGACCCGAATACTTAAAGGCTTTCAAGGTGGAAGATGGGAGTAGTGAAACCTCAACCCACTACTTAGAAAAGTAGGAACCTTGGTATGAAGGTGAACGCCACACTATATAATAGTGATAAGTTCAGATAGAAGAAAACGGGTTGACGCCACTAGAGACTAGATAAGCCAACGAGTCTTCAACGAAATATGAGAGAAAACAATCTCACAAATTTCATATAAGTTCAATAATGTTTTCAAACTAAGCAAAAAGATCCAAAAGCTCCTTTACAAAGGCTGATTTCACCTATTTATAGTGCTAAATTAGGCTAGCTAAATGGTCACAAAAATTCAATTTAATGTGCCAATTAAAAGCTGAAATTTAACTCAAGTCTTTTCACATTCTTGAGCCAAATAACTCCATCCTTAAATTGTCTTTAATTCTGCTGAATGAATGACTTTAAGTGCTTGAAAAACGACTCTTGAGTTAGCCCTTGGTCAGCCGAATGGACACCATCTACTTAATCAGCTTTTTAATGATGTTTGAATGCTTGAAATAACCCTTGAAATGGAAAAAACGGCTGGTAGTGGAAAGGTGGCTGCCAAAATTAATTTGGATGATTAAATGCTCCTTAAACCTCCTTTAAATGATGTATAAAACATCCCTTGTAACAAAGCCACTTCATTTGTAACAAAAAATGACTTAAAAGTCACTTTATTTAATGTGTAACAGCCCTTATGTAATGTAATGGTTATGACTTGAAAAGACTCCTGCAATAAATACATTAAAATGAGCTTATTAAAAACATGTAATCACTTATTAAACATAACACACATTAATACTTAACTTAGGTAAATGAACTATGCATCAATTACTCCAAAAACTAGTTAATTAAAGATACATCATTAAATAAAACTTAACTCATGCATCAATAAATAATCCTAGGAACTAGATTAATTAATGAAGCAACAACAAAATTAAATTCATTAAAAGAACTCAATTAATTAAACTAAGTTGAGTTGAATTAATGATCAACAACTCATTTATTAACTAAGATGCTTAAATGCAATTATTTAAAATGCAAACTAAATGAACAAATGAGTTACTTAATGCATGACTTAATTAGATGCAGAACACATAATGCATGTCATAATTAAAATATGTAGATCAATAATGCATGACATTAACTAACGATGCATTTAATTAAACAAGACATAATTAAAGACTAAAGTATTGAGTTGATTCAAGCTCAAATGAGCTGAATTTGAATCGACGGCTCGTGGAGCCGAAACGAAGCCGATCACTTGCCAAGAATGCAATGCTCGACTCAAAATACTTGTCCAAAGAAGTTCGCGGGCGTGCTCGCATCATTCCCCCTCTTTTAGGTGACTTGTCCTCAAGTCGGGTTGTTCCTCTATTGGAAAATATTTCCTCTCGTTCAGCTTTCCTCGATCGAACGGAATAGAAGATATCACACAATCCTGAAAATGATTTATCAATGGACAAGAAAGCACATCACCATCATAGATAAGTAACAGTGGGTTAAGACAACAAAAACCTAAAGATAAACCAAATGCTAAGCAAAAAACTGATTTTATTTTTCCAAAATGACTTATCAATTTTGAAAATGACAAGTGCAAAGTATTCAAATCCAAATAGCCCTTATAGAATGTAGTGCAAAGATCATATGGCAATAATCTCAATTGGGCAAAGCAAACATAATTCAATTTATTGAAAAGTTTCAGGATTCCATCAATGCAAACATGTGGATTCAATTGGATCAAAGGATACTTAGTCATGAAAATTTGCAAAAAGTTAAGCATACTATTCCACATCCAAAACTTTTCAATATGTTTATTCAAAAACAGAAATTCATGTGAATGTACACACAAAGTGTACCATGGCCAACATCTTTCAATCATTTGCTTATTATCATGATTTGTGATAACATTATGTCCATTGTCACAATCCAACACAAACAAATCAATACTAGGCCAAAAACTACCATCAAACACATCATGATTCAAAGAATTTCCAAACATCCAATCAACAAAATTTTCATCTTCATTTGAACGAAGCAAAGGTATTTGAAAATTTTCAGAGACTTTACCTTGATGATCTTGAAGAGAAGAAAATTTATGATTGGTTTTACCTTTGTCATTCAAGACAAATCTTCTCTCCTCGGAAATGTAATGTAATACAAACCTTTTATCTTGAACAACTTGGATGGGTGATGAGACACCATGACATCTCATGCTCCTCGAAGTGTGGAATTCACAAAAACGAGATTGGTTAGTATTAACAGAATTGATGGACTTAAAAGGGAAAGATAGATCATATTGGAAATTCGATTCAAGTCCATATGTTAGCCTTACCTTTTCAAAATGAAACAAATATTTCATATGTGGCCAAACAATATGATTAAGGAACAAAACAAAACCAAAGTCATTAAGTTTCATTGCCTTAATTAAAGTACGAATATCAAACAAATTTAAATAAGATGCACAACAAACAAGTTGCTTGAAGTTTCTATAAAACGAATCAAAGTAACAAATACCAGGTTTGAACACACGAACTTGATCATTCGTTCCAACATGCAACATATTTTGAATAATTTCCAATGTCCACAACATGTTAGAAAATGATGTAATCAACTCACTACAGACTTAAATTCCACTCGATCAAGCAAGCATGCAGAGTTGACAAAACCAAGCAGATCAAGATATGGGAATCTCATATAAAAATTCAAAGTTTTATCTTGAAGTCCAAAATCAAACGGTTTGAACATTGCATGCGAAAGCCTTTTATCATGTATGTCAAACAAAGACATGGTGAACATATAACTATTCAAAGATTCAAATCTATCACGAACCAAATGAATGTGCATGTTTAAATGGACATATTTAACACATGAGTCCAAAGATTTTATATAACCAAAATTTGTATGTGCAAAGTTTTTATCAAACACATCTAAAATTTGATTAGGGTGAGCCATTCCAATGGAAGGATCAAACGTGTCACAAGACAGAATTTTCACGGCACTTTTCGAAGCAGGGTCATCAAGAGATGAATAAGGACTAATCAAATCAAATGATGGTGGCATATCAGAAATTGACCCATCAAAATCTTTATGAGCAATTTTTAAATCGGACAACCTTGATTCGATAAACATGGAATTCTTACCTTTCTTACCTTCAATCACAAGTGGGTGGTCGTCATTTACGTACTTACCTTTCTCGAATAATCGAAAACATCTCTCGTTTAGAAGGTAGTGAAGCTGGAATTGGGCGTACAAGACTTTAGGAACCTGAAAAGTTACATCACAAAAAGATCGAACGGGTGGGTTAGTGGAAACAATCCTTGCTTGGTCACTTTCTTTTTCACTTGATTCTTTTTTCTCGAGATCTCTCGTTTCTTTTTCCTCAATCTCTTTTTCCACTCGTTGTTCTTGTTCAACTTCTTTTTCTCTCTCAAAATCTTTTTCATTCTCTTTTACAATTTCTTTTTCAATCTCATTTTCACTCTCTTTTTGTTCCTTTTCTTTTTCATCGGCTTTTTCAATGACTTTCTCAAGCTCTTTCAAGAATCTCTCATTTTCTCTCTTACTCACCTCTTGCCTCTCTTTTATTTCTTTTTCTTTTTCTTCTTTTGCTTTTCTCGTTTTCTTTTTACAAGAAGATTCAAAAGAATCATGAAAATAATGATTTTGTTCAAAAGAAAGAAAATTATTTGCATAAGAATCTTGATCAATGCTTCGTGAAAAATACTCCGAGTAGGATTTCTTTGAAGATCGGAAAGAGATATGCCTATCTCTTCGGATGTCATCTTGGACGGGTTCAAAATCGAGGTCAGACTCTCGTCGTCTTGAATTCCTTGATGAAAAGAAATCTCGATTGAAATTCCTTCGTTTCGAAGTCGATGACGAATAGGAATCACAATGGAAATCTTTTCTCGAATGATCATTGAATGCATGTCTTCGTGATATTCTTGATTCCACTTTTAGAATTGAAGACATTCGTTCCCGTTGGTCTCTTTTCTTCACATGGTCTAATCTCTCGTATAATGTATTGAATTTAGAATTCACCATTTTTCGCATTTCTTGCACCAAATATTGGAACTCTGATTCAGTAAATTCTTCACGAGACATCTTTGATTGCTGAAAAGAAATTTGTTAAGTAAAACCAAAATTAAATTCCTCACAACAAAATCCTCACAATTTAACTCGAAAAGAAAAATTAATGGTTTGCACTCTCGCTCGTGTTTACACTCGTTTGGCTTTTACCTCCACTCGAATAGTCTCACACAGTCTTGCCTTTTACCACTCAAACTTTCTCTCACAATTTCGTATTCAGACTCGCCAAGGCCTTATTGTAGGCTTAGGGGTCAGTTTTCAAATGAGTAACAAGGGATAAGTGTCGGGTGTATAGGGTAGGCTGAAAACAATTGCAGTCGGGGTATGTGTGGCGTTGGGGTTGAACGGATGGTACCAAATGTTGGTAAAAGGGTGATGTTGATGATCGGGGTAGAAAGATGAAAAATAATGGTTTCTGAAACTCAGAAATTGAGGAGAAGAATGAAGAAATTCAAAAGATCTCAAAAGTTCACTTCTTTTTTTTCTTTTTTTTCGTATATTTTTGTTCTTTTCTTTTCTTTTTCACTTCAAGTGCACGAAACTAAGTACAATAGAACACTTTGAAAGCAATTTTTTTTTCAAATTTTTTTTCAAATTTTTGTTCAAATTTACGTACCTACTTTAGATTTACGATGATCGTCGGAGCTCCTCGTTTTCTAGCTCTGATACCAAATGATACGATCCACCTCGGGATGAGTTGAGTCGTATGTGAAGTTGCCCGATCGTCTACGAGAAGGTTTCATTCGATAAGTTTGAAGATGGTACTTTTGGGTAAAATGGTGTGGAAGCTATTGAAAAGGGTTTCAAAGATAGGTTGAAGGATATGAATTTTATATAGGTTCGGTTAAAGTAAACAAAGATGGAGATTGGCATGGAAGGGGATTAACAACAATGGATGATAAATGAAAGGAGCGTTCAGCTATGATGAAATGAAAGGAAGGAAGGAAAGAAAGTTTGGTAGATAATGGATATGGAATAAAACGAACTCAAAAGCAAGTAAGAACAAATACTAAAAAGTATTGACCCGAATACTTAAAGGCTTTCAAGGTGGAAGATGGGAGTAGTGAAACCTCAACCCACTACTTAGAAAAGTAGGAACCTTGGTATGAAGGTGAACGCCACACTATATAATAGTGATAAGTTCAGATAGAAGAAAACGGGTTGACGCCACTAGAGACTAGATAAGCCAACGAGTCTTCAACGAAATATGAGAGAAAACAATCTCACAAATTTCATATAAGTTCAATAATGTTTTCAAACTAAGAAAAAAGATCCAAAAGCTCCTTTACAAAGGCTGATTTCACCTATTTATAGTGCTAAATTAGGCTAGCTGAATGGTCACAAACATTCAACTTAATGTGCCAATTAAAAGCTGAAATTTAACTCAAGTCTTTTCACATTCTTGAGCCAAATAAATCCATCCTTGAATTGTCTTTAATTCAGCTGAATGAATGACTTTAAGTGCTTGAAAAACGACTCTTGAGTTAGCCCTTGGTCACCAATGGACACCATCTACTTAATCACTTTTTAATGATGTTTGAATGCTTGAAATAACCCTTGGAATGGAAAAAAGCATTGGTAGTGGAAAGGTTGCTGCCAAAATTAATTTGGATGATTAAATGCTCCTTAAACCTCCTTTAAATGATGTATAAAACATCCCTTGTAACAACCACTTCATTTGTAACAAAAAAATGACTTAAAAAGTAACTTTATTTAATGTGTAATGTTCCCTTGTAATGTAATGGTTATGACTTGAAAAGACTCCTGCAATAAATACATTAAAATGAGCTTATTAAACACATGTAATCACTTATTAAACATAACACACATTAATACTTAACTTAGGTAAATGAACTATGCATCAATTACTCCAAAGAACTAGTTAATTAAAGATACATCATTAAATAAAACTTAACTCATGCATCAATAAATAATCCTAGGAACTAGATTAATTAATGAAGCAACAACAAAATTAAATTCATTAAAAGAACTCAATTAATTAAACTAAGTTGAGTTGAATTAATGATCAGCAACTCATTTATTAACTAAGATGCTTAAATGCAATTATTTAAAATGCAAACTAAATGAACAAATGAGTTACTTAATGCATGACTTAATTAGATGCAGAACACATAATGCATGTCATAATTAAAATATGTAGATCAATAATGCATGACATTAACTAAAGATGCATTTAATTAAACAAGACATAATTAAAGACTAAAGTATTGAGTTGATTCAAGCTCAAATGAGCTGAATTTGAACTGGACGAAGCTCGTGGAGCTGGAAACGAGCAGGGATCAGCTTGCCAGCAATGCAATGCTCGACTCAAAATACTTGTCCAAAGAAGTTCGCGGGGCGTGCTCGCATCAAGCTAGATAAGCCAACGAGTCTTCAACGAAATATGAGAGAAAACAATCTCACAAATTTCATATAAGTTCAATAATGTTTTCAAACTAAGCAAAAAGATCAAAAGCTTCTTTACAAAGGCTGATTTCACCTATTTGTAGTGCTAAATTAGGCTAGCTGAATGGTCACAAACATTCAACTTAATGTGCCAATTAAAAGCTGAAATTTAACTCAAGTCTTTTCACATTCTTGAGCCAAATAACTCCATCCTTGAATTGTCTTTAATTAAGCTAAATGAATGAATTTAAATGCTTGAAAAATGACTCTTGATTTAGCCCTTGGTTAGCCGAATGGACACCATCTACATAATCGGATTCTTAATGATGTTTGAATGCTTGAAATAACCCTTGAAATGGAAAAAATGACTGGTAGTGGAAAGGTTGCTGCCAAAATTAATTTGGATGATTAAATGCTCCTTAAACCTCCTTTAAATGATGTATAAAGCATCCCTTGTAACAGCCACTTCATTTGTAACCAAAAATGACTTAAAAAGTCACTTTATTTAATGTGTAACAGCCCTTGTAATGTAATGGTTATGACTTGAAAAGAGTCCTGCAATAAATACATTAAAATGAGCTTATTAAACACATGTAATCACTTATTAAACATAACACACATTAATACTTAACTTAGGTAAATGAACTATGCATCAATTACTCCAAAGAACTAGTTAATTAAAGATACATCATTAAATAAAACTTAACTCATGCATCAATAAATAATCCTAGGAACTAGATTAATTAATGAAGCAACAATAAAATTAAATTCATTAAAAGAACTCAATTAATTAAACTAAGTTGAGTTGAATTAATGACCAGTAACTCATTTATTAACTAAGATGCTTAAATGCAATTATTTAAAATGCAAACTAAATGAACAAATGAGTTACTTAATGCATGACTTAATTAAATGCAGAACACATAATGCATGTCATAATTAAAATATGTAGATCAATAATGCATGACATTAACTAAAGATGCATTTAATTAAACAAGACATAATTAAAGACTAAAGTATTGAGTTGATTCAAGCTCAAATGAGCTGAATTTGAACTGGATGAAGCTCGTGGAGCTGGAAACGAGCTGGGATCAGCTTGCCAACAATGCAATGCTCGACTCGAAATACTTGTCCAAAGAAGTTCGCGGGGCGTGCTCGCATCAAGAAAGATGGGTCTATGAGGTTGTGTATAGACTATAGACAACTGAACAAGGTGACGGTGAAGAATAAGTATCCTTTACCAAGGATTGATGATCTTTTTGATCAACTGAAGGGAGCTACAGTGTTCTCCAAGATAGACTTGAGGTCTGGTGATACGGCCACGCCCAAGGCCTCCAACATGTTGCGAACTGATGAGCTCGGGTCATTGAGCCCAAGTGTCGTGGAGCTTGTGCGCAACTTGGTGCACTTCCAAATTGAGCCGGATTAGCTCATTCGAGCTTAATTTGAGCTCACTCGAGCTCACTTCAGCTCATTGAGCTAATTACATAAATTTAATGCTATAAAATAAATTAAATATTTATTTTTATTTATTTTTCTACAGCCCATTAATGTGTCGAAATATTTTATTTAGTGTCAAATTTAATTTTCCTAAGTCTAATTTAATTTATGTCATTTTATTACAGCCTTTTAAGTGTGTTTTAATTTAAGAATTAAAGTGCAGAATTTTTTCTAGTCATTTAGGAAATCATTAATTTTCAATGAAGCATAATGGTATCTTTAAGTTGTCCAAAACGTCCCTTGATGTGTCTATAGTATATGTTTAATGTTATTCATCTGATTTGGTTTGATTTAATGTGGATTCATGGTCTTTGTAGGTTCAGCCGAACCTATGGAGTGAATTAAAGAAGATACATGTACCTAGGTGCATTGTACCTAGCCGAATGTATCCAAGAACCATGGAGGTGCATGGACGGCTGGGACATGCATGTTGGCTGTTCATTTTGGCTCCCTAAAGGGCACCTATTTGTCCTAAAAGTCACCAGCCCATTCAAGTTATCAAAGTGACCGAATGCATGAAGGAGTCATTAATGCAAGTGCATGCATGGCTTAATACATCGTATGGAAGGATACATGCACAACTAATGTTCAATGGATGGCAATTGAAGGAGTTCATGTATCAAGGACGTTCATGCAAGTGGAGGCTATTTTATGTTCATGTATTTGAACATTCATGGATCGAATTTATGGAAGAACATACCTTTGGACGTTTCTTGCAAGTTCCATGCATATTCAAGTTGTCCATTCAAGTATTCAAGGTACATTTAAGCTTTATTCGGCCAAGGGAGTTGTAGGAACACTTAAGGGGTTGCATATTCATGGAATCAAGCTTTCTTCAAGGTTAAGGATGCATGAAAGCATCAAATGAAGCAACATGTTGATTCGGCCATCCATGCATCATCTCCAAACATGCACCAAAATTTTAATGCTTCATTCATGCCCAATCAGCCGAATTTAGCCATGGCATTTTAAGGGATTTTCTTCTAGATTTCTCTAGCATTTTCTAGTTTAATTTTTACTTAGCCATTAAGGTTTTCTAGTGACCATTCGGCTAGCACAAGATAGGCTTATAAATACTTTGCACATTTCATTTGTAAGAGGCTTTTGATCATTTTATAAAAATTACATGAACTTTGTTCATTTGAGTGAGTTTATCTCCTCTTCGATTTTGTACAAGTTTCATAGACTTATCGAGCAGTGCTTGTGGCGTCTATCACTTGTTCTTCCATTTAACTATACCATTGGTTCTTATCTTTTTAGATAACGGGTCTTGGTCCATACTCGATTTCCAGATTTCCACCTTGAACATATAGAAATTGGGGTGACACTGACTTGTGTTGAATCATTTCTTCGTTCAAGTTCATTTTGCCATTTCCACCAACTATCCTATTTTACCATCTTCATCACTTCCATCCTAAACCAAACCTACCCATTTATCAACTAGCCATTTTCATTACAAATCCATTTCCATAACTTTCTCAATTATCATTCCTTTGATAGCTTCCGCAACTTTAATCTATTTACATCCATATTTTACTGTTAATTCTCGAAGGCTTGATTTACTCCTCGTAGACGATTGGGCAACTTGCATACATTTTGACTCTTCCCAAGGCGGACTATATCATCTGGTATCAGAGCTACCAAACGAGGAGTTTTTGATGATGTACGTGAAGCCGAATTAAGTTCGTAAGTTGAAAAAAAAATTGTTAAAAAAAAATCTCAAGTTGTAATTTTCGTTTCTTGTATTACATAATAGTGTATTTGGAGTAAAAAAAAGGAAAAATGAAAAATTCAAAAAAAAAAGAAGTCAAAAAAAAAGTGAAGTTCTTGAAGTATATGCAAGTTTTGTTTTTCATCTTTTCTTCCGTGTCCCGAACAACGAAACCATTCTTCTACCCGATCCCCAAAATTTTTTTCTTTATTTTAACCTACCGATACCAAAATTTTCTTTTGTTCAGCCTCCCCTATACCTAACGTTTACCCTTGAAACCCCTTTGAAGCTGACCCTCAAGCCACGATTAGTCCTTAGAAACAAAGTACGAAATTATGAGAGCGAGAGAGAGCGGTAAAAGGCACGAGTGCTACATTAGAGAAAAAGCCTTATACGAGTGAAACACGAGTGTGACCGAATTTTTCCTTTGTGAGTGACTTGTGAGGATTTTGTGGTGAGGATTTAATTTTCTATTTTATTCTTTTAAACAGTTTTTCTTTGCAGAAAATAAAAATGAATCAAGAAGCATTGTCAGAATCTGACTATCAATACTTGTTGAACGGAATGCGAAGCATCGTGAACACCAAGTTTGACAAGTTGCACAAGTGGTTGGATCGAATCGAGGAATGCGACCAACAAGAACGACTTTCTTCCAATCGAAGGTCGGAGTCAAGGTCGTCTCGAAGACACGCATTCGAAGAACATTCGAGAAGAGTTTGTGACCGAGATTCTTATTCCTCAAGGAGTTCAAGATGGTATGAATTAAATCGTGACTTTGATACCTTTCAAAATTACCAACGAGGAAGTGAATGTGGTTCATATATGTCGAAGTACTCATCCACGAAAGATCGTTCTTGAAGTAGTTCAAATTGTGATTCTTATTCGACGAGAGATTCAAGGCGAAGCAAAACGAATAATGAGTTTGAAGCTTTTTACGGTGACGACCAATAAAGCATGAGTTATACATCTTATGATTCAAAGAAGTCCCGTATGAAGAAATTTTCACGAGGAATTGATCAAGATATCTATGAGAACATCACCTCGATCTTAGAGTCAAATCCTTCTATTTTCAATTCCTTTGAAACATCTCCTTGTTGTAATCCAAGTGAAAAACAATGTACAAAAGAAAATCAAGAAAAAGAAATTGAAAGGGAAGAAAAAGAATTTGAGAGAGAAAAAGAAGAAAATGAAAGAAGAATTGAAAAAGAAAAGAAAATTGAAAAGAAAATCGAGATTGGGAAAAAAGAGAGCGTTGAAAAAGAAAAAGATCTTGAAAAAGAAACAAGAGAACAAGATGAGCAAGAAGAAGTGAGTGTTGATTTAACTAACTCATCAGAAATTTGTTCTTCTTCTGTTTCTTCATTTCAGGTTCCCGACGTATCGCACAAAGACTTCCAACTTCAATACCTTCCCGACGAGTGACATTTTTGTTTGATTGAAAAAGGTAAGCCTGAAGATGAATTTTTGCCACACAAGCCGGATGGTAAGGAAGGTAAGATATTTGAAAAGTTTCAATCTCCACCAAATTTTTCGAATAATTGTGATTATGTGTACAACTTCGTCGATTGCCATTCTTTGATTAAGTGTGACGATTTAAATGATGGTAAGTCGAGTTTGTTTAATAAAAATCCTTGTGATGCAAAGTATGAAGGTGGAGAGACACATATCCAACAAGTGCAAGACGCGAGTAAGTATGAGAACGAATTTTTTCTTAATCCCAATTTGTTTGATTGCGGGTATTATGAGATTTGTTCGAAGTCTAACATGAAATCTTTGAGTTTTTGTAAGTCTATTTTGAAGCACGTCAAGCGCTTTGATCGCTCGATCTTGAGTATGCATTGTTCATACTGGTTTAATATGTTTGAATCATCGAAACCATTGATTCATTTTGACTCAAATAATCAAAATCAAGTTTTTAAACTGGGAATACGTTCTGATTTGTTCTGTGCAAAACTCAAGTATCATCTGGTATGTTTGAAGAATTTCTCTTGTTTTGATACTTGGTTTTTGAGTAAGGTGGCGAGATTTGTTCATTTTGTTTTCAATTTTTATTCACTCTGTAAACAAATTCTGTGGTTGTACTTGAAATTTACGTTTCATTCGAAAAGGATTGAATCAAACGCGAAGTATCGACTACACTACATGCCCGAAGAAAGAAGGTTTGTAATGCTCGAACAAGGTAAGAATGATCCTTGTCCTTCTGTGCACAAAGGTAAGTCTTCTGAAATTGTTGATGCATTTTTGCTCTCTTCGGATGGTGAAAAGCTTTGTGATGCTGACTTCGTTTTTGCAAAACATTTAGGTCATGACGAGCTTAATCATTCTATTTTGCCTATTTCTGATCTATCTGTCTTCATGACTGATGAAAGGATTCTTGAGTTTGACAATTTTGATAATTTTCATGTGAAAGAGTCCATATTGCGTCACATGTGTGACCCATTTGAAGTTTTTGAGATGAATTCGTTCTCCTTGAATGTTGATAAAACATATGTTGCTAATTTTCATCATTTAGATCATGAAGTGTTTGAATGTTTCATTCTGATGAATGATGATCTATTCGGTTTGTTCATTGACAAAGAGAATTTTGTATTTGATAATCTTTGTTTATGTGCGAGTGATTTCATACATCATTCAATGCAAGGATTGAATATTCAATTTCGAGTGCCATATGCGTTTTCTTCATTACTTGCTTGTGACTACTATATCTATCACTTGATGTGTTATTCGCATGTTGGTTTTGACTTGTGGAATCCATTCGAATCGTATGCATGCCATGAAGCTAATTCAACTCAATTCCAAATGTTTGATAAGGCATTGTTCATTTTGTACGATAGTGTGATTATGCCTGTCTGCATGAGATTCATTTGTTTTGTCTTGCTTATATTTGGACTACAAGTTTGTTTGAAATATATTTTGATAATTCATGGATACCTTTTGTAGGTGTTGCGATTATCATCCGTCCCGTTTGATCAAGAAAAATCGAGTCAAAAGAAATTTTATTCAGAAAATCAACAGGTCGATTCGAGGATGAATCGTCTTGAAGAGGGGAGGGATGATACGGCCACGCCCAAGGCCTCCAACATTTTGCGAACTGATGAGCTTGGGTCATTGAGCCCAAGTGTCGAAGATCTTGTGCGCAACTTGGTGCACTTCCAAATTGAGCCAGATTAGCTCATTCGAGCTCAATTTGAGCTCACTCGAGCTCACTTCAGCTCATTGAGCTGATTACATAAATTTAATGCTTTAAAATAAATTAAATATTTATTTTTATTTATTTTTCTACAGCCCATTAATGTGTCTAAATATTTTATTTAGTGTCAAATTTAATTTGCCTAAGTCTAATTTAATTTATGTCATTTTATTACAGCCTTTTAAGTGTGTTTTAATTTAAGAATTAAAGTGCAGAATTTTTTCTAGTCACTTAGGGGCTGCCGAATTTTCAATGAAGCATAATGGTATCTTTAAGTTGTCCAAAACGTCCCTTGATGTGTCTATAGCATGTGTTTAATGTTATTCATCTGATTTGGTTTGATTTAATGTGGATTCATGGTCTTTGTAGGTTCAGCCGAACCTATGGAGTGAATTAAAGAAGATACATGCACCTAGGTGCATTGTACCTAGCCGAATGTATCCAAGAACCATGGAGGTGCATGGACGGCTGGGACATGCATGTTGGCTGTTCATTTTGGCTCCCTAAAAGGCACCTATTCGTCCTAAAAGTCACCAGCCCATTCAAGTTATCAAAGTGACCGAATGCATGAAGGAGTCATTAATGCAAGTGCATGCATGGCTTAATACATCGTATGGAAGGATACATGCACAACTAATGTTCAATGGATGGCAATTGAAGGAGTTCATGTATCAAGGACGTTCATGCAAGTGGAGGCTATTTTATGTTCATGTATTTGAACATTCATGGACCGAATTTATGGAAGAACATACCTTTGGACGTTTCTTGCAAGTTCCATGCATATTCAAGTTGTCCATTCAAGTATTCAAGGTACATTTAAGCTTCATTCGGCCAAGGGAGATGTAGGAACACTTAAGGGGCTGCATATTCATGGAATCAAGCTTTCTTCAAGGTTAAGGATGCATGAAAGCATCAAATGAAGCAACATGTTGATTCGGCCATCCATGCATCATCTCCAACCATGCACCGAAATTTTAATGCTTCATTCATGCCCAATCAGCCGAATTTAGCCATGGCATTTTAAGGGACTTTCTTCTAGATTTCTCTAGCATTTTCTAGTTTAATTTTTACTTAGCCATTAAGGTTTTCTAGTGACCATTTGGCTAGCACAAGATAGGCTTATAAATACTTTGCACATTTCATTTGTAAGAGGCTTTTGATCATTTTATAAAAATTACATGAACTTTGTTCATTTGAGTGAGTTTATCTCCTCTTCGATTTTGCACAAGTTTCATAGACTTATCGAGTAGTGCTTGTGGCGTCTATCACTTGTTCTTCCATTTAACTATACCATTGGTTCTTATCTTTTTAGATAACGGGTCTTGGTCCATACTCAATTTCCAGATTTCCACCTTGAACATATAGAAATTGGGGTGACACTAACTTGTGTTGAATCATTTCTTCGTTCAAGTTCATTTTGCCATTTCCACCAACTATCCTATTTTACCATCTTCATCACTTCCATCCTAAACCGAACCTACCCATTTATCAACTAGCCATTTTCATTACAAATCCATTTCCATAACTTTCTCAATTATCATTCCTTTGATAGCTTCCGCAACTTTAATCTATTTATGTCCATATTTTACTGTTAATTCTCGAAGTCTTGATTTACTCCTCGTAGACGATTGGGCAAATTGCATACATTTTGACTCTTCCCGAGGCAGACTGTATCATCTGGTTATTATCAGCTCATAGTGAAAGAGCAAGATGTGTTGAAAACTGCATTTCGGACAAGGTATGGCCATTATGAGTTTTTGGTTATGCCGTTTGGTTTGACGAATGCACCTGCGATTTTTATGGATCTGATGAACCGTGTTTTCAGACCGTATGTGGACAAGTTTGTAGTTGTCTTCATTGACGATATATTGATCTATTCTCGGGATGAGAATGATCACGAAGAGCATTTGAGAATTGTCTTGCAAATTTTGAGAGATAAGCAGTTGTATGCTAAGTTTAGCAAGAGTGAGTTTTGGCTCCGAGAGGTCGGATTCCTAGGACACATGGTGTCGTGGTGGTGGTGTCGAGTTGACCCGAGTAAGATATCGGTGTTGTGGATTGGAAATCTTTGAGGAACGTGTCGAAAATCGAAGTTTCTTGGGATTAGCGAGATATTACGTGATATTTCGTAAAGGGTTCTCCGTGATTGGTACTCGATGATGAAGTTGTTGCATAAAGATGTCAAGTTTGAATGGATCGAGACATGTCAATAGAGCTTCGAGAGATCGAAAACAATGTTGATCGAGGCACCGGTTTTGGTTCAACCGAATCGGGGGAGGAGTTCGTGGTTTATAGTGATTCATTGTTTAATGGTCTCGATTGCGTGTGTTGATGCAAGAGGGTAAGGTAGTCGCTTACGCCTTGAGGCAGCTAAAATCGCACGAGAAGAATTATCTGACTTATGATTTGGAGTTAGCGGCGATTGTTTTTGCGTTAAAGATTTGGCGACATTACTTGTATGGTGAGAAGTGCCGAATCTTTACAGATCACAAGAGTTTGAAGTATTTGATGGATCAGAAGGATCTGAATTTGCGACAGAGACGGTGGCTTGAGTTGTTGAAAGATTATGAGTTAGTCATTGACTACCACCCGAGAAAAGCAAATGTGGTTACAGATGCCCTGAGTAGGAAATCCTTTTATGCTCTAAGAGTTATGAGCACGAGTTTAGCATTGTCTGACGATGGTGCTATTTTGGCAGAATTGAGAGCTAAGCCACTATTTGTTCAATAAATATGTGAGGCTCAGAGAAATGACAGTGAGATGCAAGCTAAGATAGCTAAGTGCGGATCAGAAAGTGATTCTGATTTTTGAGTGGATTTGAATGGTTGTCTGATGTATCGTGACAGAATTTGTGTTCCTAAAGATGAGTTGATTCGAAAGGTTTTGCATGAGGCCCACAAAGGGATGTTTGTCAAGACATCCGGTAGTACGAAAATGTACGACTTGAGGAAGTTGTATTGGTGGACGGGTATGAAAAGAGATATTTCAGAGTTTGTGACAAAGTGTCTGATTTGCCAACAGGTGAAGGCTGAGCATCAAGTGCCTTTGGGATTGCTTCAGCCAGTAATGGTACCCGAATGGAAGTGGGATCGGATTACCATGGATTTTGTAACGGGTTGCCGATGACTCAGAAAGAGAGATGCCGTGGGTTCTTTGTGGTGGATAGATTGACGAAGTCGGGTCACTTTATTCCAAAGACGTGTTGATTATTCACTCGGACAAGTTAATTGAGTTGTATGTGGCAGAGATAGTGAGGTTGCATGGTGTGCCTATGTCTATTATATCGGATAGAGATCCAAGGTTTACTTCGAAATTTTAGAAGAAGTTGCAAGAGGCCATGGGTATGAGATTGAATTTCAGCACTGCGTTCCATCCGCAAACCGATGGTCAGTCTGAAAGAGTGATTCAAGTTCTGGAAGATATGCTTCGATGCTGTGTGTTAGAATTTGAAGGTAGCTGGGAGAGATATCTACCTTTGGTCGAATTCACCTATAACAACAGTTATCAGTCGAGTATACAGATGGCACCGTATGAGGCTTTGTATGGTCGTAAGTGTCGGACTCCTTTGTATTGGACCGAGCTTAGTGAGAAATGGATCCATGGGGTCGATCTAGTGAAAGAAACCGAAGAGAAGGTGAAAGTAATCCGTAATAGTCTGAGAGCTGCTTCAGATCGACAGAAGTCGTACGCGGATTTGAAAAGAAAAGAAATTAAGTTTGAAGTGGGCGACAAAGTGTTTTTGAAAGTGTCCCCGTGGAAGAAGATTATGAGATTTGGATGAAAAGGGAAATTGAGTCCAAGATTCATAGGGCCGTATGAAATTACTGCATGAGATTGGACTCAGAGCCTACCGGTTGGCTTTGCTTTGTAGAGTTGGAAAAGATTCATAATGTGTTCCATGTGTCGATGTTGCGACGGTATCGCTCCGATCCTTCGCATGTGATTCCTTCGACAGAAGTTGAGATAAGACCGGATATGTCTTATGAAGAGGAGCCGATTAAGATCTTGGCTCGAGAAGTGAAACAGTTGAGTAATAAGAGCATAGCACTAGTGAAAGTGTTATGGCAGAAACATGGTGTGGAAGAGGCTACATGGGAAACGGAAGAAGCTATGAGAGAGCAATATCCAAACCTCTTTACTGGTAAGATTTTCGGGGGCGAAAATCTCTAAAGGGAGGAGAGTTGTAACATCTCGGTTTAGGGCCTAGTCGGAATAGTGGTGCGAGACCACAAATCTGAGGGTTATAAATGAGTTTTTGAGGTTTATGCCTTGTATGCATGCTAGTGTGAAAGTTTCATGAAGCAATTTTGTGAAATTATGGTTGAATTGTCCAAAAAGACTAAATTGCAAAAGTTGCAAAATGTGTGTTTCTAGAAGCTATATGTGTGAAATAGCTTTAGATTATTAATTAGAGGTCCTTAATGAGCAATTTTCCCAATTTTTAGTTTTTGGACAAAAATGGGCATGTATGAGTTAAAATTTAAAGTTTATCAAAAAGGGCATTTTGGTCATTTAATAAATAACTGATTAAAAAGGAGAAAAGATGACAAAATCATGCTCATCTTCTTCCCCTCATTGCCGAAAATTTGAAGGAAGCCATAGCTAGGGTTCTTCAATTTTTCAAGCTTGCTAGTAAGTGCATCTAGCCTCGTTTTTGATATTCTTTGTATTTTTGAAGTCCCGGTAGCATGAGTAAGCTATTTTTAGCTATTTGATGAGCTATGAAGGATGTTCCAAAATGTGGTCATGTATGACATGCATGTATTTTGTTGTTTTATGGAAGATTATGAAAGCTTGATGTAGTAGAAACATCTTTTGTTAAGTGATTTTCCATGAAAATGCATGTAGGGACTTGATTGTGAAAATCTTAAGTTTGGTCATACATGTGTATTTTAGTGAGAATTGATGATAGCTTTAGTTGAATAAGTGGTTCGACTAAGCATGAAAGACTACAAAGTTGAATAAAAATCACTTTACGAGCCTTTGGGGCTAAAGTATAAATATGAGAAAGTTTAGGGGCAAAATAGTAATTTTGCTTAAGTATGAGATGTGGGTCAATTTAGTCAATGTATGTATTGAATAAGCTGATTTATTCATTATAGATCAAGAAAGACGAAGCCCAGATCAAAACCGAGGCAAAAGCAAGGTGGTGGACTAAATTGCAAGTCTCAATACTTTTGAGTACCGAGGTAAGTCTATGCATAAACAATGCATTTATACTTACAATTTATTAATGCTAGATAGTGTATAGCATGGTTGAGAATGATTGAGAACCTATGTGGTTCAAGTGAAATGGATGGATGAATGATTAAGTAAGTAGATTTGTGAATGTGTTGTTGTGATAATGCAAAAAGGTGGGCTAAGTGCGATACCATCCTAATGCATATTGACGATGAGCTGGCTATGTACAATGCTATCGTTAGGTATGTTATTTAGTGGGTTATGTGCGAGACCGCTATGAATACCTTGTTGGTAGGCTAAGTACAATACTACCTTACTAATTGAATGGGGTGGGCTTAGTACGGAACCACCGAGAGATTTGCTGTGTGGATGTGATAGTGAGTAGATTAGCTATGTGGATTAGCTGTGTGGAGTAGCTGTGTGGACTAGCTATGTGGATTAGCTGTGTGGATGTATTATCGAGAATAATGATGTGTTGTATATTGTGTAAATGTGATGTTGAATGCAGAAGTGTATGTCAATAGTTATGAGTAAGTGACTCATGATGTGTTGGAAATGTGGTAAGGGATAGAAAGAGTAAGCATAGTTGTGAATTACTTCTGTTAGTATAATGCTAATTGTTGCTTAGCTTATACTATGTTGCTTAATTATTTATGTGTAAACTTACTAAGCTCAAAGCTTACTCTCTTTCTGATACAGTCCACCTCGGGAAGAGTCGAATTGTATGCGAGTTGCCCAATCATCTACGAGGAGGAATCTAAGCATTCGAAAAATAATAGAAAGAAATACGGTAGAGATAGCTAAGTTTGCGGAAGCTTTTTAATGGATTTATTTTGAAGATGGTTTAAGTCAGAAATAGAGGTTGGATATGAAGGAAATGGGTTTAGTGGAATGATAGGATAGGTTCGGGTTTGGTGGTAGAAAGAAGATGGATAAAAGATAGGTGATATTTTGGTGGAAATGGAGAATAGGACTTAAACAAGAAACGATTCAACATAAAGATGTGTCACCCCGGTTTCTATAAAGTTTAAGGTGGAAATATGAAGTCAAAGATGGACCAAAGACTTGTTGTCTATAGAGATAAGAACCTATGGTATAAGTTGATGGATGAGATCGGTTGACGCCACAAGCAAAGCTTGATAAGTTAAAGACGAAACTCGTACAAAAATGAAGAGAGATAAACTCACTCAATGAACAAAAGTCCATATAATATGATTAAAGTTCTAAAAGTTTTCACCTTCAAATGTTTACATGAAAGCTATTTTATAGACACAAAGATGACTACTCAAATTCGGCATCTATGTGTTCACACAACAATTAAAATGTTCATAATTAACATTAAAGATGGTTCATGGACGTTCATCCTTGTATTAAGATGTATTTAGACGTTCATGCACCTCATTGAATGATATTCATGCATGTACTTTAGCTTGAAGAGTCAGATTCTTCCTCCCTTTGCTGTGTATGAATTCTTAGCATAGAAGAAAGCTTCAAGTGACTTGTATGATCACCAAAAGTCTCATTCATCTCCTTGGTTCGTTCATGCACTTGCATGGAACATGCATTCTCATAAATAGGTGCTTTAATGGCATGTAGGTTCATGAACAATGAAGATGTATCTTGTAAATTTGTTCTCCCCTTTGTGCATGCATGTTGTTCATTCAATGTGCTGAATTAATGTGTCATTTCCCCCCTTGGACGTTCATGCCTTTATCCATGCATGTATAGAAGCTGATTGGTCAAATTAAGGTATGAACATGGCAGCCAATCGGTCAATCAAATGTGAAAGCACTTGATGCTTTGCTAGCCACAAAATGGCTCTTGGGAGGATGTATTCACTCTTTAAATGTGCCATATGAACGACTTGAGAAGCTTCCTAGCAGCGTGACCAATGTGAACATCCTGAAAGACATATTAAAGCTCGATTAAATGCAACATTAAGACATATTCTAAACACCATTTAATTTGTCTAAGCTTTAGACACAATTAAGATGTCTTAATCTAAGACACATTAAAAAGCTGCACTTATTTTAACATATTAATTAGACTTAAGACACATTAAAATGCTGTACTAATTAACATGCATAAATAAACTTTAAAATATATTTAAGACTCAAACTATAATTAACTAAAAATAACTAAATCTTAATTAATATTTTATTCCAGCAACTAAAATGCATAAATTAAAAATGAAATAGAATCGAGCTCAATGAGCTAGAGTGAGCTCAAGTGAGCTCAAATTGACTAATCCGACTCAATTTGGAAATGCACCAAAGTGCATATCAGCTTCACGGCACTTGGGACTTTGGCTTCGAGTTCCATAAGTTCAAAAACCGTGGGTGTCCCGGGTGTGCCCGTATCATCCCTCCCCTCTTCAAGACGATTCGTCCTCGAATCGACCTGTTGGTTTACTGGAACAAAATTATTTTTGCTCGACTTTCCTCGATCAAATGGGACGGATGATAATCACAACACCTGAAAGAGATAATCATGAGTTAGCAAGAATTGTTTCAAAAGTACTTGCAACCCAAATGTAATCATCACTAAACTAATAATTCGCATGCAAACAGGCATAATCACATTATCGTACAAAATGAATAATGCCTTATCAAACATTTGGAACTAAATTGAATAAGCTTCATGAAATGCATTTGATTCAAATGGATTCCACAAGTCAAAACCAACATGCGAATAACACATCATATGATAGATATAATCGTCACAAGCAGATATTTGAGAAAGGGCATTTGGCACTCGAGATGGAACAACCATATCTTGCATTGAACGATGCATTAAATCACTTGCACATGAATTGCAACATTTATCGTACACAAGATTCTTTTTGTCAATGAATAAAACAGATAGACCATCAATCATCAGAATGGGACATTCAAACACTTCATAATCCACATGATTTATAAAATGAAATTCATTAACAAAATCTCTATCATCATTCAAAGAAAACAAAAATATCTCAAGGTTTTCAAATGGATCACTCTTATGATGAAATATGGACTCTTTCACACGAAAATTATCAAAATTATTAAACTCAAGAATCCTTTCATCAATCAAGAAGACAGGTAGATCATGAACAGGCAAAATAAAGTGATTAAGCATATCATGATCGAAATGTTTAGCAAAAACAAAATCTGCAACGCAAAGCTTTTCACCTTCTGAAGAGAGCAAAAACGTATCAAAAATTGTAATAGACTTACCTTTATACTCAGAAAGACAAAGATCAGTCTTACCTCGGCCGAGCAATACAAACCTTCTCTCCATGGGCAGGTAATGTAGTCGAAGCTTTGCATTTGAATCAACACCTTTCAAATGGATTGTAAATCTCAAATACAACCCCAAAGTTTGCTTAAGGAGTGAATAAAAATTGTAGACAAAATAGACAAATTTCGCAAACTTACTCAAAAACCAAGTATCAAAAAGATAGAAGTCTTTCAAACTTACCGGATGATACTTGAATTTCCCACAAAGCAAATCAGAACAGATTCCCGGTTTAAAAACATGCATTTGATTATTTAAATCAAGATGTATCAAGGGTTTCTTTAATTCAAACTTGTCAAACTAATAGGAATTGTGCATGATCAAGATCGAGCGATCAAAACTCTTGACGTGCTTCAAAATAGACTTACAAAAACTCAAAGATTTCATGTTAGACAACGAACAAATCTCGTAATATCCACAATCAAACAAATTGGGATTAAAAAAATCATCGTCATACTTACTCGCGTCTTGTACTTGTTGGATATGTGTCTCTCCACCTTCATACTTTGCATCACATGGATTTTTATTAAACAAACTCGACTTACCATTATTTAAATCGTCACACTTAATCAAAGAATGGCAATCGATTTGCCAGTATACATAATCACAATTATTCGAAAAATTTGGTGGAGATTGAAACTTTTCAAATATCTTACCTTCCTTACCTTTCGGCTCGCGTGATTCAAATTTACCTTTTTCAATCAAGGAAAAACGTCGTTCGTCGGGTTGGTAATCATCACTCGATTTCTCGAAAACCTGAAGAGAAGAAACAGAAGAAGAACAAAATTTCGATGAGTTAGTTGAATCAACTCTCTCTTTTTCTCGCTCATTCTTTTCTTTCGTTTCTTTTTCTATCTCAAATTCTGTTCTTTCTTTTTCAACATCTTTTTCTTCGTCACTTTCAATCTCTTTTTCAGTTCTTTTCTCAATCTCAATTTCTTTCTCATTCTCTTTTCCGTGTCCTTTTTCTCTCACTTTTTTGATTTCTTTTTCTCTTTCTTTTTCTTTTTCATTTTGATTACAACAAGAGGAAGATACAATAGAATCGAAAAGAGAAGGATTTGACTCAAAGAAAGAAGTCATTTTCTCATAGAAATCATTTGCTATTCTTTGTAAAAGGGTTTTCGATCGTGACTTCTTTGAATCATATGTCGAATAACTTGTACTTTCCCATTCGTCGCCTTGAAGAGAATCGAACTCATAACTTTCTTTGCTCCGTCTCGAAGATCTTGTTGAGTAGGAGTCTCGATAATTGTCACTTCTTGAATAGTCATCAGAAAGGGTTCTTCGAGAAGAATACCTCGTTGATGTTTTCTTGGAAGTTTCGGAACGGGAATATCGGTCAACTTGCTCGTCATCTTGGAGGGAGTAAGATTCATAATCGACTTCTCATCTTGAAATTGATGGCAAAAAGGAATCGCGTCTGGACTTCTTCAAGTAGTATTCGGCGGTATATCTCCATGGGGTTCTTGTTTTCGATTTTCGACTTGAAGAATCTTGTTTGTAAAGGGCTCTTTTTTCCACACGATCTAATCTTTCGTGCAACTTGTCAAATTTGGAATTCATGACCTTTCGCATCCCGTTCAACAAATATTGATAATCAGATCCTGACAATGCTTCTTGATTCATTTTTATTTTCTGCATAGAAAGATCGTTAAAAGAATAAAACCGAAAAGTAAAACCTCACCACAAAAATCTCACAAGTCACTCACAAAGAAAAAAATTTGCTCACACTCGTGTTTTCATTCGTATAAGGCTTTTTCTTTAACGTAGCACTCGTGCCTTTTACCACTCTCTCTCGCTCTCACAATTTCGTACTTTGTTTCGAAGGACTAATCGTGGCTTGAGGGTCGGCTTCAAAAATGGTTAAAAAGGGATTGATGTCGGGTATAATGTAGGCTGAAATAAAAGAAAAAGGTAAATAGGTTAGGGGTGGCATTGGGTGGGGAGGATGAAGCCACAAGGATGGTAGAAGATCGGGGTTGTGGAGGAGAATGAACAATAAACTTTTCAAAAATTTCCACACTTCTTTCTTTTTTTTTATACTCGTATATTTTTTTCAACTTTTTTTTTATATTTTCTTTTTTTTACATCAAATACACTATAATGTAAAACAAGAACGAAAATTACAAATTCAATTTTTTTTTAAATTTCGCTTTTTTTGACTTTTTTTTAACTTACGAACTAACTTCTGGCTTCACGATCGTCGTAGTGCTCCTCGTTTGGTAGCTCTGATACCAGATAATACAGTCCGCCTCGGGAAGAGTCAAATTATATGCGAGTTGCCCAATCGTCTACGAGGAGGAATCTAAGCCTTCAGAAAATAATAGAAAGAAATACGATAAAGATAGCTAAGTTTGCGGAAGCTTTTTAATGGATTTATTTTGAAGATGGTTTAAGTCAGAAATAGAGGTTGGATATGAAGGAAACGGGTTTAGTGGAATGATAGGATAGGTTCGGGTTTGGTGGTAGAAAGAAGATGGATAAAAGATAAGTGATATTTTGGTGGAAATGAAGAATAGGACTTAAACAAGAAACGATTCAACACAAAGATGTGTCACCCCGGTTTCTATAAAGTTTAAGGTGGAAAGATGAAGTCGAAGATGGACCAAAGACCCATTGTCTATAGAGATAAGAACCTATGGTATAAGTTGATGGATGAGATCGGTTGACACCACAAGCAAAGCTTGATAAGTCAAAGATGAAACTCGTACAAAAATGAAAAGGATATTAACTCACTCAATGAACAAAAGTCCATATAATATGATTAAAGTTCTAAAAGTTTTCACCTTCAAATGTTTACATGAAAGCTATTTTGTAGACACAAAGATGACTACTCAAATTCGGCATCTATGTGTTCACACAACAATTAAAATGTTCATAATTAACATTAAAGATGGTTCATGGACGTTCATCCTTGTATTGAGATGTATTTAGACGTTCATGCACCTCATTGAATGATATTCATGCATGTACTTTAGCTTGAAGAGTCAGATTCTTCCTCCCTTTGCTGTGCATGAATTCTTAGCATAGAAGAAAGCTTCGAGTGACTTGTATGATCACCAAAAGTCTCATTCATCTCCTTGGTTCGTTCATGCATTTGCATGGAACATGCATTCTCATAAATAGGTGCTTTAATGGCATGTAGGTTCATGAACAGCAGCATGTATCTTGTAAATTTGTTCTCCCCTTTGTGCATGCATGTTGTTCATTCAATGTGCTGAATTAATGTGTCATTTCCCCCCTTTGGACGTTCATGCCTTTATCCATGCATGTATAGAACCTGATTGGTCAAATTAAGGTATGAACATGGCAGCCAATCGGTCAATCAAATGTGAAAGCACTTGATGCTTTGCTAGCCACGAAATGGCTCTTGGGAGGATGTATTCAGCTCTTTAAATGTGCCGTATGAACAGCTTGGGAAGCTTCCTAGCAGCAGCCAATGTGAACATCCTGAAAGACATATTAAAGCTCGATTAAATGCAACATTAAGACATATTCTAAACACCATTTAATTTGTCTAAGCTTTAGACACAATTAAGATGTCTTAATCTAAGACACATTAAAAAGTTGCACTTATTTTAACATATTAATTAGACTTAAGACACATTAAAATGCTGTACTAATTAACATGCATAAATAAACTTTAAGACATATTTAAGACTCAAACTATAATTAACTAAAAATAACTAAATCTTAATTAATGTTTTATTCCAGCAACTAAAATGCATAAATTAAAAATGAAATAGAATCGAGCTCAATGAGCTAGAGTGAGCTCAAGTGAGCTCAAATTGACTAATCCGACTCAATTTGGAAATGCACCAAAGTGCATATCAGCTTCACGGCACTTGGGACTTTGGCTTCGAGTCCCATAAGTTCAAAAATCGTGGGTGTCCCGGGTGTGCCCGTATCACTTTCTTTTCCCTTGTCTTATAGAGTAAAAGTGTTGAATCGAGATACGAGGATCAATTAGAAGATCGCCCACACTATCAACACACTCTGGTACATTAGACTCAATGTTTTGTATATGGCATGTATAGGGGCTAGACAAATTAGTGAATTTTTGGTGTAAATGGCTAAGATGTGTTGGCCTTTAGATGGATAGTGTATTTTTTATAATGCCATGGTTGTTGGCTATTACATTATATGAAAGAAAGATGTAGTTTTCTATGTGAGATTGCACTTCAATTTGAGTTGATTATGGATGTGTTGTATGAGTGCATGTTGTGTAAGCTATAAGGGTGAGAAGAGCTTAGCAAATAGCTTTGTTCTTGGCCATGTGGATAGACACACGGGCGTGTGTCTAGGCCATGTGTGACCCACTCAGTCAGCCCACGGCGTGTGCTTTGGCCGCAAGGCCCTCGCATGTTAGTATTTTAAATCGAGAATAGACCACGGACTAGCCACACGGGCGTGTGTCTAGGGCGTGTGGGATTAATCAGTGTTGGCCACGGGCTAGCCACACGGGCGTGTGTCTAGACTCTAGGCCGTGTTAAGGTAGTCAGTGTGCACCACGGGTGGTAATCACGGGCGTGTGCCTTGACCGTGGGGCATTGGCAGAATGCTGGGGTTTTAGGCACAGTTTGGGGACATGGGCGTGTGTGTCCATGCACGGGCGTGTCTAATCTTGCACGGGCGTGTGAGATCTGTATAAAAGAGAAAAATTTTAAGATTGGAAAAAGTTCCGGTTTAGTCTTGAGAGCCCTCGTGTGTATGAGTGAGGCCTCGTAAGTCGAGAATGAGGTTGTTGAGATGACTTCAGAGAGTAGTTATGACGAGCCTAAGTGGCAATCAAGTGGTTTGAGTTCGGTAACGCCTCGGGCCCGACTCCGACGTAGAACCCGGGTAAGGGGTGTTACAAAATTAATCCATCACATAGATAATTTAACAAAGTTACACATACTCAATTGTATCCAATACTCACATAATCATCCATTAATCAACCTTCAAATTTATCAACCACATAGGTTTATATACATACTGATGTAATCCAGCCCGGGGCAACCAAAGAATCAAGTTCAGACGCTCTCGTGGTGCCCGAAGGACCCATGACTCGAGCTAGGGTCAAGAGGCTACAAGAAGCCGTAGCAGCCCTTACAAAGCGCTTATGGGCTGAAACTTTATCTACGATGTCATTCTTAGCCTGGAGTAGCTCATTCCAGCTCATTCCAGCTCATTGAGCTGAATTAATTAAATTGCTTACATTTTAATGTTTTGAATAAATTGAACTTTAATTGATTTATTTTACTACTACAGCAAGTTAATGTGTCTTGAAAGTTTATTTAGTGCCAAAATTAAGTTGTCCAAACTTAATTTAAGTTGTCTTAATTTTTACAACAGGTTTTAATGTGTTTTAGTTACAGCCGAATATTAATGGTGTCCTAGATTGCTTGTAACACCCTAAAATTCAAGTATCGCTCTATTGCATGTTTTAGTGTTTAGATTATGAAGGAAAATTTTCTTATTTCTTTTCGTGCCTATTATAGTCCTGAAGAAGAGTATAGAATTATTCGGGTATGGAATAATTTTTAGTTTGAGAATTTATTGAAGTGGAGCAAGTGGCATTGACACTTAAGTTAAATTAAGTGTTAAAAAGTAGCATAAGATGAGTAAATGGCAAGGTGGTGTTGGCGCATGAGATATTGCATGAGGGGAGTGGTTCGAATCCCTTGTATAGCATTTAGACAACTTTTATTTTTGCACTTGTATAGCAAGTGTCGGCCAAGCAATAGATATGGTAAGGTTGGACTTTTCATTTTTGGTAAGTAGACTAAAGGAATAAGGAAATAGCTAACTTATAGTATGGAATCAAGAAAATTTGGAAAGATAAGGGGACATAAGGCATGTATCAAGGAAAAGGTTTTGGAAACTAATTCATGGCCATTTGACCATTAATTTGGACGGCAATGTGGTCTTGGGGGGGTTGGCCGAATATGCTAGTAGTTGGCTAGGATTAGGAGTTTGTTTTGGTCATTCCTAGCAACTTTTATGCAAAGTTTTGTAATTCTTTCTCAACCTTTCTCCCTTGGCCGAAATTGAGCTTTTGGTAAACCTTAATCTTTTGACCATTTGGTCATTTTTGCATATCACACTAGTACTCTTTTGTTTGCTTTGTCATAGTGCCGAAATTGCTAACACCAAAAAGACCATTCTTTTTCCTTCTCTTTTTCCCATTGCCGAATGTACCTTGCTTCTTATCTTTTCTTTCTCTTTTCCTTCTCTTTGAAAATCGAATCCTCATCATCATCTTTTTCTTCCATCTTTTATTTCTTTCTTTTATTTCTTTTCAATCAAAATTTTCTCCATTAATTCTCTCATGGCCGAATGTTAGTGTGCCCATAGCCACCCATTTTCTCTTTTCTTTGGTTATACATAGCCAATCCTCCATCATTCAAAACATCATTCTCAATCCTTTCTTTCAATAGTGGACAATAGTGCGATAGTGGAAGACCTAACTCAAGTGTTCGTGAGTATCATAGAACGATTTGCTCGATTCTCTTATTTTGGAACAAGGATCTTTGTGGTAGCGAATTTCACCCTTAAACCCTTAGTCATATTTCGATGTAATATTAGATTGGATTAACGATCTTTTATCTTTGAAGACAATCAAAATAGGGAAGAAAAGGGCGGTGAATAGTGTTCGAAAGAGGGGTGGTTCTGTTATTCCCCTAAGTTTAAGCGAAGGACTGATTCAAAGAATCCGGGATTTCCCACGGGTTGTGGACGTTCATCCGAGGAGAATCAATCGCTCAAGTCGTTCGTACTCTGAACCATTATTTGTTCGTGGATTTGATTCGGTTAACGAACCATCAATCGGGAGAAACCGCAAGTAGAAGTAGTTCAAAACCCGAGGTAAAATTTTAGATCGTTATTTTTTAGATCGGTTTCGTTAATAAAATATAGTGATTCTAATTTATCGTGATACGTATAGGTGTTGTGACGAAAGGAAAGTCTAGTTCTCACTATAACCAGGTGTGTAACTTCACACTTATCTTTCTGTTAGATACTAAACAAAGAAGTATTATGATAAATCGTAAAAATGGCAAAATAAAAAATTATGTGATAATTAACACTTTTGTGTAAATGCATGAAAACGATTAAAGTCGGAAAAATTACTAGATCGATAAATTGAGCCGAAATATTGCTAGATCGATAAATTGAGCCGAAATATTACTAGATCGATAATTTGAGCCGAAATACTGCTAGATTGTTATATTGGGCCGAAAGACTGCTAGATTGTTAAATTGGGCCATAAAACTGCTAGATCGATAAATTGGGCCATAAAACTGCTAGATCGATAAATATGGGCCAAAGTTTGCTAGATCGCTAATGGGCCAAAAACCCTCTAGTTCGAGATATGGGCCAAAGTTTAATACTATATTGTTAATAGGCCCAAATGAAAGGTTTTATTAAAGACTCATTTGTGTTATGGGTTACTTGATAAAATTTTTATGTTTTAAAGTTTGTTATTCATACATAATTGCATGGGATGGGATTTGATGAAGAGAAGAAAGGCCTGTGGCCACGTATCTAGTTCGGTGGCTCTGCCACAAATTTTGGCTTAATGCCTCTAGTTCGGTGACTATGTCACAATCTAGTTCGATGAGTGCACTACAATATTATTAAAAGGCTTAATGCCTACGATTGGTGTGTTTGGCGGGGTGGGTTGACTTGATCCTCACAGTGTCTTTGGTTGAGTACGGGGGTGTGTAAGCGGATGGAAAATTAGGCTTGGTTTGGGAAATTCATTTTTACATGCATTTTATATATTTATTTCATATCTATATCGTTGAAATTTGTAATTGGGCTCAAGCCCAAATTAATGCCTTAATAGTCTGGCCTAACAACGGTGGTAAGTGGGTTACACACTGAGTTCTTTATAACTCACCCCGTTTTATTACCCATTTCAGGTAATGGAAATTGATGTGGACTTGGGCCGGGGATGACTTGGTGGAGGCCATACTACGAGCATGGGTTTTTAAAAACTATGAACTTTATTTAAGTTATTCATTTTATTTACTATTTTGGGTATGATGTAATAAGGCCTCTAATTATGTTTTTATGGATTTTTATGTGTGGATGGATTTAATTTTATTTTAAGACTCTTAATATGGGCTTATGTTAAATCTATAAAGTTTTCTTAAAAATATTGTGTTTTATAACAATTTTGGACACCTAAATTACTTTTCAATTTTTTCAAATTCTTTTAAAACTACGTTAAGGTTTTGACTAATATATATAAGATTTCAAACAACTATTTTTCTTAATTCATAATCATTGTACTTAGTTTTTATTAAACCTTATTTCTAAAGGTTTTGCATTACTGTTTTACTTAAATCATTAGAGAATTTTGGATGTTCGTTCGGTGTGACAAACCAAATCTCGTCTTAACGCATAGACCTGGTTTGGGGTGTTACATTTAATGGTATCAGAGCTAGTTTCAAAACTCGGCTGTGGTTTGGGTTCAACAAAGATATTTGTTTGAGAAACAACTCAAATTTCTAGACTTTTTGATTTAAAGGTAGTATGGCACCATGAGCATCCCGCGCCAAGTCAAGTAAGTATCTCAGATATTGATTGTTTATTATCATTGTGATATGATCATAAGAAACACTCTAGAACTTCTAGTTTTAGGTGTTGAAACTGTAGAGATTGAGACAATAGGATATGATTGCGGAAATAACTCTATCTCTTTTATATCATAAAACATCATTAATAAACACTGAAATAGTATTCTGATTCATAAAACTCTTAATCAGATTAAATTGAATTAGTCACTATGAGCACTAGAGGACGTGGTCGTGGACGCGATAGACGTGGCCATGGTAGAGGACGAGGTGTTAGAGGCGCAACTGAAGCGTCGGATCATATGCCAGAAATGGATGCACCTGCGTCACTCGAAAGTGAGACGGGATCACATGATCATATAGAAGAAGATAATGCGGTGATGCGAGCAATGCTGCGAGTCCTTGAAAGGGTCGCTAGAGCTAGAACTGGGCCAATAGCTCGTGGGTCGATATCGGAACGATTGAAATCAAGTGGTGCTGAGGTTTTCAGAGGTGTCTCAGGTGTAGCTCCAAATGTCGCTGAATATTGGCTTGAGGCAGTGGAGTGAATTATGGACGATCTTGAGTGCACGGTGGAATAAAAACTAAGGGGAGCGGTGTCCTTGTTAAGGGACGAAGCATACCAATGGTGGCTTCTCATCCGAGAAGGCAATCAAAGTCGCATTAGTTAATTGGGAATTCTTTAAAGTTTCCTTCCAAGGGAAATATGTAGGAACGAGTTATATTGATGCCAGAAGGAAGGAATTCCTGAATATGGTCCAAGGAAATAAGACAGTGGCAGCATATGAAGCTGAGTTTTTACGCTTGAGTCCCTATGCTCGAACAATAGTGGCAACGGATCATGAGCGTTGTGTACACTTTGAGGATGGCTTGAACGATGAATTGCGGGTTTTGATAGCCCCACAACAAGTTAGAACTTTTGCCACGCTTTTGGAAAAGGCCAAGATAGCCGAAGAGGCTAAGAACTCGAACGCCGAGAATCGGAACAGGCTAGAGGCAAGAGAGATATGAAGTATTCGGGTTCTTCAAGAAGGTTTCAAGAGGCCTCGGAATGATGAACCAGCTCAAGGTAGAACACCAGAATCGTGAATCGTAGTCGAGATTGTGTTGATTGTGGGAAAAGGCATTCGAGAGTCTTTGGAAGAAAACGGGTGCTTGCTATAAATGCGGTCGATGGATCATCAATATAGGAATTGCCCTCGTCGAATGGATACAACTCGGGAAGCTCGTAATATCGATGCACCACCGGCAAGAGAGAATTCGGCAAACCACCGAGAGGTCGTGGACCAGTCGTGGTGGTAATGGGGATGGACGTGGTCAAGGTGCGCAATGGTCGAGGCAATGGTCCTAGAGGCAACACGGATGCAAGACACCAAGATTGGTATATGCGCTTAGATGCCGTGAGGATGGCAATGCAAATGATGTGATAATCGCACGTTCTTCATCTTTGATGTACCATTATTGCTTTGATAGATGTTGGTTCTACCCATTCGTATGTTGCTAGCACCATATCTGGAAACTTGAATTTAGACTCAAATTTCCGATAGTGAGATGAAGGTAATTAGTCCTTTAGGACAGTCGGTGTTGGTAAATAAACTATTTAGAGATGTGCCCTTAGAAATTCAAGGAGAAATATTTTTGGCGAATTTGATGGAATTGCCTTTCTACGAGTTCCATATCATTTTGGGCATGGATTGGTTGGTTAAGCACCGGGCGAAATTAGATTGTCTTTGAAAAGCGGATGTCAATAAGGACGGTGGAGGATAAAGAAATAGTTATGATAAAGCGAACGAAGGAATTACTTGGCAAATGTGGTATCTGCGTTAAAAAGCGAGAAAAGTTGATGCGGAAGGGGTATGGAGCATTTCTAGCTTTTATTAGTGCTTTAGATGCCAAAGAGTTGTCAGTGGAAGATGTGAGAACAGTGAAGGAATTTCCAGATGTATTTCCTGAAGAACTTCCCGCATACCTCCGGATCGGAAGTGGAATTTGGTATTGAGCTCTTGCCTTAACGCTCCAAAGTGTCCATTGCTCCTTATAGAATGGCACCGAAGGAGTTGGCGGAGCTTAAAGCTCAAATTCAAGAATTATTGGATCGGGGTTTTATTCAACCGAGTGTGTCTCCGTGGGGAGCACCGGTTTTGTTTGTTAAGAAGAAAGATAGGTCAATGCGTATGTGTATTGACTACAGGTAATTAAATAAATTGACGATCAAGAATAGGTACCCTCTGCCGAGAATTGATGACCTGTTTGATCAATTGAAGGGAGCTTCTGCTTTCTCAAAATTGATTTGAGATCGTGTTATCACCACTTAAGGTGAAAGAAGCGGATATTCACAAGACGGCTTTCGAACTCGTTATGGACATTATGAGTTTTTGGTGACGCCGTTTGGGTTGACCAATGCACCAGCTGCATTTATGGATATGATGAACCGGGTCTTTCAACCATATTTAGACCGGTTTGTGGTGGTATTCATAGATGACATTCGTATATTCAAGGAATGAAGAGGAGCATGACTCGCATTTGCGAATTGTATTGCGCTTACTTCGAGATAATCAATCTGTATGCCAAATTCAGAAATGTGAATTCTCGTTAAGGGAAGTGACTTTTTGGGTCATGTGGTATCACCAAGGAATAAGGGTGGATCCTCGGAAGATTGAGGTCAGTATTGGATTGGAAAACACCAAAGTCGATGAGTGAGATTCGGAGTTTCTTGGGTTTGGCTGGTTACTATAGACGCTTTTTGAGGGTTTTCGTTGATTGCTGCAGCCCTAACTAAGCTTTTGCGAAAGGGAGTACCATATATATGGACCGATAAACAAGAAGAAAGTTTCGAGAAATTGAAGAAGATTTTAACTAAGCGCCAAAGATTTATTCAACTTTGAGGTGGAAAGGAGTTTATAGTTTCTTCGCGATGTCACACACGACCTTAGGATGTGTATTGATGCAAAGTGGGAAAGTGGTGGCTTATGCTTCTCGTCACCGAGACCGCACGAAGTAAACTACCCTACTCATGACTTGGAGTTAGCTGCAGAGAGTGTTTGCTCTAAAGATTTGGAGGCATTACCTCTACGGTGAAAAGTCTATCATCTATACGGATCACAAGAGTCTTAAGTATCTTCTTACTCGTAAGGAATTAAACTTGAGACAACGAAGATGGGTGGAGTCATAAAGGACTATGATTTCTCAATCGAGTATCATCCTGGAAAAGCTAATGTGGTAGCGAGACGCGTTAAGTCGTAAGGTGGTATCTCGATTTGAGAACAATGTTTTCCCATTTGAGTTTGTACGAGGATGGTAGTCCGATAGCGGAACCGGTGAAGCCTCCGTGGTTAGAGCAAATCAAGGAAAAACAGATATCAGATAAGAAGTTGGGACTTTTAATTCAACAAGTTGAAAATGGTGGAATAGAGGATTTTAGCATAAACACGGAAGGTGTGTTATGTTTTCGTGGGAGAGTTTGTATGCCTAAGGACTCAGATCTGAGACAAATGATTCTACGGGAGGCGCATAGTAGCCCTTATGCTATGCACCCCAGAGGAAATAAGATGTATCGGGATCTTCGTGAACAATATTGGTGGCGAGGGTTGAAGCGTGAGATTTACGAATTTGTGGGAAAATGTTTAACTTGTCGCCAAGTGAAGGCGGAGCATCAATTGCCGTCAGGATTATTACAACCGGTAAAGATTCCTCTTTGGAAATGGGAGCGGATAACAATGGATTTTGTTAGTGGGTTACCTTTAACACCTACTAAGAAAAATTCCGTTTGGGTAATTGTTGATCGTTTGACGAAGACTGCTCATTTTCTACCGGTTAAATGCAGATTATTATTCGTTACGTGATTGTTGGCTAAGCCGCACGTATCCGAAATCGTGAGGTTGCATGGGGTACCGTGTCTATTATATCGAGATAGGGATCCTAGGTTTACGCCACGATTTTGGAAAGCTTTGCATGAAGCTTTTTGAACAAAGCTAAACTTCATCGGCTTTTCATCCTCGGTCGGATGGTCAATCGAGAGAGTAATTCGATTCGGAAGACATGTTAAGGGGATGTGTAATCGACTTCAAAGGTAGTTGGGAGGATTTTCTACCGCTTGGCGAAATTTGCTTACAACAATAGCTATCGATCTAGCATTCGATGGCACCCTACGAGGCATTATATGAGTCGTGGTGTCGTTCTCCTAATTGTTGGACCGAATTGGGTGAACGATGATGTTAGGTCCCGAGCTGATCTCCGAAACGGAAGAAAAAGTAAAAGCTATTCGAGCACGGTTAAAGGAAGCTTTGGATAGACAAAAGTTGTATGCAGATCCGCGTAGAAGTATCGAGTATGCTGTGGGGGATCAAGTTTTCTTGAAGGTTTCACCTTGGAAGAAGATTTTCAGGTTTGGAAAGAAGGGCAAATTGAGTCCTAGATACATTGGACCATATCGTATGGTCCAGTGGCCTATCAGATCGAATTACCTCCGGAGTTGAGCCAAATTCATAATGTTTTTCATGTTTCCATGCTGAGGTGCTATAGATCGGATCCTTCGCACATAGTGCCGGTAGAAGAAGTGGAGTTGAAGTCAGACTTGTCTTTTGAGGAAGAACCAGTGGAAATCTTAGACCGAGATGTTAAGGTGCTAAGAAAGAAAACCGTGCCGTTGGTCAAAGTTTTATGGCGTAATCATGGAGCGGAGGAAGCTACGTGGGAGCCTGAGGATGCAATTCGGCAACAATACCCTCACCTCTTTCAACCAGGTAAATTTCGAGGACGAAATTTTCTTTAAGGAGGGTAGAGTTGTAACACCCTAAAATTCAAGTATCGATCTATTGCATGTTTTGGTGTTTAGATTATGAAGGAAAATTTTCTTATTTCTTTTCGTGCCTATTATAGTCCTGAAGAAGAGTATAGAATTATTCGGGTATGGAATAATTTTTAGTTTGAGAATTTATTGAAGTGGAGCAAGTGACATTGACACTTAAGTTAAATTAAGTGTTAAAAAGTAGCATAAGATGAGTAAATGGCAAGGTGGTGTTGGCGCATGAGATATTGCATGAGGGGAGTGGTTCGAATCCCTTGTATAGCATTTAGACAACTTTTATTTTTGCACTTGTATAGCAAGTGTCGGCCAAGCAATAGATATGGTAAGGTTGGACTTTTCATTTTTGGTAAGTAGACTAAAGGAATAAGGAAATAGCTAACTTATAGTATGGAATCAAGAAAATTTGGAAAGATAAGGGGACATAAGGCATGTATCAAGGAAAAGGTTTTGGAAACTAATTCATGGCCATTTGACCATGAATTTGGACGGCAATGTGGTCTAGGGGGGTTGGCCGAATATGCTAGTAGTTGGCTAGGATTAGGAGTTTGTTTTGGTCATTCCTAGCAACTTTTGTGCAAAGTTTTGTAATTATTTCTCAACCTTTCTCCCTTGGCCGAAATTGAGCTTTTGGTAAACCTTAATCTTTTGACCATTTGGTCATTTTTGCATATCACACTAGTACTCTTTTGTTTGCTTTGTCATAGTGCCGAAATTGCTAACACCAAAAAGACCATTCTTTTTCCTTCTCTTTTTCCCATTGCCGAATGTACCTTGCTTCTTATCTTTTCTTTCTCTTTTCCTTCTCTTTGAAAACCGAATCCTCATCATCATCTTTTTCTTCCATCTTTTATTTCTTTCTTTTATTTCTTTTCAATCAAAATTTTCTCCATTAATTCTCTCATGGCCGAATGTTAGTGTGCCCATAGCCGACCCATTTTCTCTTTTCTTTGGTTATACATAGCCGAATACTCCATCATTCACAAACATCATTCTCAATCCTTTCTTTCAATAGTGGACAATAGTACGATAGTGGAAGACCGGAACTCAAGTGTTCGTGAGTATCATAGAACGATTTGCTCGATTCTCTTATTTTGTAACAAGGATCTTTGTGGTAAGCGAATTTCACCCTTAAACCCTTAGTCATATTTCGATGTAAAATTAGATTGGATTAACGATCTTTTGTCTTTGAAGACAATCAAAATAGGGAAGAAAAGGGCGGTGAATAGTGTTCGGAAGAGGGGTGCTTCCGTTATTCCCCCTAAGTTTAAGCGAAGGACTGATTCAGCAATCCGGGATTTCCCACCGGGTTGTGGACGTTCATCCGAGGAGAATCAACTGTTTGAAGTCGTTCGTACTCCCGAACCATTATTTGTTCGTGGATTTGATTCGGTTAACGAACCATCAATCGGGGAGAAACTGCAAGTAGAAGTAGTTCGAAAACCCGAGGGTAAAATTTTAAATCGTTATTTTTTTAGATCGGTTTCGTTAATAAAATATAGTGATTCTAATTTATCGTGATACGTATAGGTGTTGACGAGCGGGAAAGTCTAGTTCTCACTATAACCAGGTGTGTAACTTCACACTTATCTTTCGGGTTAGACACTAAACAGTAAGTATTATGATAAATCGTAAAAATGGCAAAATCAAAAATTATGTGATAATTAACACTTTTGTGTAAATGCATGAAAACGGTTAAAGTCGGAAAAATTACTAGATCGATAAATTGAGCCGAAATATTGCTAGATCGATAAATTGAGCCGAAATATTGCTAGATCGATAAATTGAGCCGAAATATTGCTAGATCGATAATTTGAGCCGAAATACTGCTAGATTGTTAAATTGGGCCGAAAGACTGCTAGATTGTTAAATTGGGCCATAAAAACTGCTAGATCGATAATTTGGGCCATAAAACTGCTAGATCGATAAATTGGGCCATAAAACTGCTAGATCGATAAATTGGGCCATAAAACTGCTAGATCGATAAATATGGGCCAAAGTTTGCTAGATCGCTAATGGGCCAAAAACCCTCTAGTTCGAGATATGGGCCAAAGTTTATTACTATATTGTTAATAGGCCCAAATGAAAGGTTTTATTAAAGACTCATTTGTGTTATGGGTTACTTGATAAAATTTTTATGTTTTAAAGTTTGTTATTCATACATAAATGCATGGGATGGGATTTGATGAAGAGAAGAAAGGCACTGTGGCCACGTATCTAGTTCGGTGGCTCTGCCACAAATTTTGGCTTAATGCCTCTAGTTCGGTGACTATGTCACAATCTAGTTCGGTAGTGCACTACAATATTATTAAAAGGCTTAATGCCTACGATTGGTGTGTTTGGCGGGGTGGGTTGACTTGATCCCCACAGTGTGTCTTTGGTTGAGTGCGGGGTGTGTAGCGGATGGAAAATTAGGCTTGGTTTGGGAAATTCATTTTTACATGCATTTTATATATTTATTTCATATCTATATCGTTGAAATTTGTAATTGGGCTCAAGCCCAAATTAATGCCTTAATGGTCCAGCCCAACAACGGTGGTAAGTGGGGTTACACACCGAGTTCTTTGTAACTCACCCGCTTTATTACCCATTTCGTAATGGAAATTGATGTGGACTTGGGCCGGGACTTGGTGGAGGCCATACTACGAGCATGGGTTTTTATAAACTATGAACTTTATTTAAGTTATTCATTTTATTTACTATTTTGGGTATGATGTAATAAGGCCTCTAATTATGTTTTTATGGATTTTTATGTGTGGATGGATTTAATTTTATTTTAAGACTCTTAATATGGGCTTATGTTAAATCTATAAAGTTTTCTTAAAAATATTGTGTTTTATAACAATTTTGGACACCTAAATTACTTTTCAATTTCTTTCAAATTCTTTTAAAACTATGTTAAGGTTTTGACTAATATATATAAGATTTCAAACAAGTATTTTTCTTAAGTCATAATCATTGTACTTAGTTTTTATTAAACCTTATTTCTAAAGGTTTTGCATTACTGTTTTACTTAAATCATTAGAGAATTTTGGATGTTCGTTCGGTGTGACAAACCAAATCTCGTCTTAACGCATAGACCTGGTTTGGGGTGTTACATTGCTAGTATTTATTTTGTCTAAATATTATTTAATGTGTCCTAGTGTGTCCTTAATTTTATTCAGCTGATATGTGCTTAATTAAATTTGGTTCATGTGTCAATTAGGTGCAGCCGAATGTTGATGGAGCATTAAAGAAGATTCATGCACCTAGGTGCAATGTATGTGGCTGGTACATTGGACGCATGGAGCAATGTATGTGCAGCTGATTCTACATTCAATTGTTGGTCATTTTTGGATCTCCAAAGCAACTATTCAGCCAAGAAGCTTCCATCCTTCAAGCTCTCCAATGCTGACCGTTCCTATCTTCCAAGAGGCATCATTCCATTCACATGAAGTGTTCACACCTAGGGTTTTTCGGCTGGAGCTGTTCACACTACAAAGGCTGTTCAAACTCTTTTGTTCGCACCTCAAATGGCTGCTCATGTGCCCAAATTAATGCTGCTAATTTTTCAGCCAAAGGTGACCATTTAAGGAGCCCATTAAAGGTTTGGCCAAACCCAGACTTCAGCCATGCATCTTGCCAAAGCTCCAAATGCAATTGCTCTTCTAGAAAGCCGTCCCAAGCACTTCCACCAGCTGAATTCAGCCACCATCAATTAAGACTTAAGTCTGGAATTTTCTAAGTTCATTCTAAATTAATTTAGCTTAGCTATTAAGTTATTTGAATGTCCATTCGGCTAGCTCTTGGTAGGTTATAAATACCGAATCATTTTCAGTTGTAAAAAAACTTTTGGCAAAATTTTTATATGAACTTTATTCACAAGAGTGAGATTACTCCTCTGCTTATTCGTACGAGTTTTCGGCTGACTTATCAAGCAAGCTTGTGGCGTCTCCGAATTTTGTTTTGAACTTATCACCAAACCTTGGTGTGGCGTTCACCTATCCAACATTTCCATCTTTCCTCCTTAAGTCGTTTAGAACCGGGGTGACACTCAATATAGTGTTGAATCGTTTCTCAGATTAAGTCCTATCTTCCATCACCATTCAAACTATTTTATTTGCTCAACCTAAACCCGAACCATTTGATTAACCATCCCTTTTACATTCTTACTTAACCGAATCACAAAACACCTTTCTTTCTTAAACCGAACCAACATCGAACCTATTTCATTCCATCTTCTAAAATTAAACCCATTCCATAGTATTAAACTTCCATTCCTAACTGAATTAAATATAGCTATAAAACTATCAAAAGCTTCCGCAATTCCTTCTCTAATCACCTAGCTTTCTGAGTTTCCAAACCTCTCCTCGTAGACGATCGGGCACACAAGTGAATGACTCGACTAACTCGGGCCGTCTCACATCATTTGGTATCAGAGCTTGAAAATGAGGAGCTCCGACAAGGACGATCGAGAAGCTGAAATAGGTTCGTAATTAAAAAAATTTGAAATTAAAAAAAATTCAAATTATATTCAAAGTGTTCTATTGTACTTAATTTCATGTATTTGAAGTGAAAAAAATATACAAAAATATAAAAAAAAGTGTTCGAAGTTTGTCAAGTACTTGTTGTTTCCTGTTCTTCTCCTCTATTTCCGATCTTCAAAACCAATCTTTCAACCCCGATCATCCACTTTGCTATTCACCATCATTTGGAACCCTTCCTTTCATCCCAATGCCACACATACCCCATTTACCTTTTTTTTTTGTTTTTAGCCTACCCGGTTCACCCAAACATTAACCTATGTAACCACTTTGAAATCGACCCTCAAGCTGCGATAAGTTTTCTAAAAACGAAGTACGAATCTATGAGAGCGAGTTGAGTGGTAAAAGGCATGAGTGATACATTAGAGAAAAAGCCATATTCGAGTGAAACACGAGTGTGAGTGATTTTTCTTTGTGAGTGAACTCGTGAGACTTTGTGGTAAGGTAAAAATTAATTTCTTTCATGGATCGAAGTACGAGTGGAAACAAAGCCGAAGCAATCTGCCATGAGGGAGAGATGTCCTTGGTCGTATGGGAAAACAAGTTTCTCGTAGTCAAAAGGAGTCTTAGCATCCAAGGCTCGGAGGACGAACAACAACAGAAGAATATCTTTCATTCTCGATGCCAAGTAAATGGAAAGGTATGTAGTCTAATCATTGATGGTGGCAGTTGCACCAATGTGGCGAGTACCCTGATGGTCGAACGACTTGGTCTGTCAACCACCCTACATCCGAGCCCCTATAAGCTTCAATGTGATACGGGCACGCACCACCATGAGTCAAGTCCGAGCCAAGATCTGATGGTGCTACCTCAAGGGCCGATCACAAGGGCTCGTGCAAAATAATTTAAGGAAGCTATTACGGCCTTAGTTCAGCAAGTGTGGGACGATGTTAAAGGTAGACCTATCGAAAAAGCTGGTGGCAACCCCGAAGAGTCCATTTCGTACTCTTCTACAAGCTCAACTTCAAGCTCCCGAGCTCAACTTCAGCTCCACCCCAACCTCCGAGCTCAATCTCAGCTACAAGCCAGCTCACGAGCTTACCCCAGCTCAATTCTAGCTCATGCGTCCACATTGAGCTCAATAAGTTTATTCGGCCTTAGCATTAAATAAGTTTGATACATTAAATAAATTTAGACATATTAATTAGTTGGTTTAAATATGGACAATTTAAATAAGCTTGATTGTGCTTTAATTATTACATATTTAATGGTTAAGATTTAATATGTAAAGCTTAGGATAAAATTTAAAGCTTGCTGCCCATTTAATTGGTCTAGCCGAATTAGCTCATTTGTAACAGCCCGATTATGACCCTAATCAGAATGGTGGTTTCGGGACCATGAATCCGAGTTAGAAAAATATTTTAATATTTTATTTGATATCTATGTTATATGTTTGAGCATGTGTTAAAATATCGTAGATTAATTTGACCGTTTGAGTTTTTAATTTAAAGAAAAGGACTAAATCGCATAAGTGGTAAAAGTAGCCATTTATTAAATTAAGTGGCTAAATTGATTTGTCTTCTTTTGTATGAGTATTTAAGTTGCAAATTGACCTTTTGAAATTATAGTGGACCGCAATATGGCTTTATAATATATATTATATGTTTGTTTTATGTGTTAAATATATAATAATGATATAATATATTTTTATAAGCATATTATAATAAAACAAAAAGGAGAAAAGACTTTGCATGTTCATCTTTTCATCTATTTGGCTGAAACTAAAGAGATAAAAGAAGAGAAAAAGCTTCAAAAGGGTTTCAGCAATACTTAGGCTTAATTAAGGTATGATTTAGCTTTGGTTTTTGATAATTTTTGTATTTTTGAGATTGTTGTTCACTCTACTATCAAGCCCATGTATTAATTTTGTGCATTGGTGATATTTGTGGGATATGCCATTGATGATATGTTGAGCTTTGTGATGATTTATGGTGTTAAATGAAAGATTTGAGCTAGATGAACATACTTTGTTCTTGAGTTTTTGATGAATTTAGCTAATTAAGGTTAATTTGTGAAAATATTATTTTGGAGGGTTAAATTGTGAAATTTATGAGAAATAGGGACTTATATAGTCCCTAGGAAGATTCGGCTATGCATGTATGTGGATAAATTTGGTGTATTTTGTGTTTTGTACAAAGAGGACTAAATTGTAAAAGTTGCAAATGTCAGGGGTAAAATGGTAAATTACATAATTATGTGATTTTGGACTAAATTGAATGAAAATATATTTAAATGAGCTTAATTTGGAATTATTTAGATCAAGAACAAAAAGAAACGGGATTGGATCGGGGAAAGGCGAAGTTAAATGAATAGCCGGGAAACCCTAATTCATCAATTTCTGAGGTAAGTTTTTAAGCAATCAGATTAATTTGAATTATCTCTATATTAAAATATGCATGTTCGGGTGAAACATTAGATTTTATTTTTAAGATGCCGAATAAGGCATAGGAATTAATATATGTTTTGCCGAATATGGGTTAGTAAATATGTATATATATGTATAACTATTGAATAAATGAGTTGGCTAAATATATGCACTTGTGTTAAGGGATAGATGTATATATATATGGAAATGGAACGTGAGTAGTGATAGTAATTGAATATTCGGATATGTGTGTATGTATATATTTGATGATGCCGAATATGATGACATGAGATAAAAGAAATGAAATGTTAGTGAACTTTCAAATATATGTGTATATATGAATGAATATGAAATCATGTGTGTATTTGGATTTGAGTAGAAAATGAGTTGAAGGGCACTATGTGTGCAAGCTAAAATACCGAGCACTGTGTGTGTGAAATCGGTCGAATGGCACTATGTGTGCGGAAATTGAGTAATGGCACTAAGTGTGCGATACATTACTAGAAGATGGCACTGTGTGTGTGCTCTTTTCAAGTAACGGCACTAAGTGTGTGATACGTTGCTTAAATTGCACTAAGTGTGCGGAGTTACGGATCTATCAAAACATTAAGTAACGAATGGAGATAACCGAGGAGTATTACTTATGAAAATGATGCACGATATCTTGGCAACATAGTACTAATAAGGTAAGTTGCTCTTGTTTTATGAAATTATAGGAACGAGATGTATTCATTAATCTATGAGCTTGTTTGAAATGGATAATTGGTATGTAAGTATGCGGTTTTGAGATCTATGGAATTTGGTAAGGTTTATATGGTAATATGTTATATGCATTTGCGGTTATGAGCTCTTTTATGATTAAGTTGAATTGATTAAAGTTTGACTAATGAATTGTTGTATTTAAAACCATTGCTTATAACTTACTAAGCTAAATAAGCTTATTCTATGTGTTTATTTTACTATTTTATATATCTTAAAGTCGAAGCTCGAGCTCGGGGATTCATCGTCAAAGTCAAACACACTATCGACTACCTTTGGTACTCTTTTGATGAGTTAAACTATGAGAACTATGGCATGTACAGACTATACTACTCTTTTGAGCTTATATTTTGAATTTGATGTATATAATGCCATGCGAAAATGGCTTCACTTCTATCCTTGAATTGAATGAGTATGTTTGAGTTGGTATATATATATATGTTTGTGAAATTTCAGTTTTGAATATAGCTTGATTTGGGTAGGTATGTTTCCTAAGATTATGAATGGCATATTACTATGTGTTGGGTTGGTTTAAAATTATTAAGCTTGATTATAATGCTTAGGTATGTACGGTTTTGTGGTAAGCATTTTTGGTAATTTTATACCTTGAATATATATATATGTGGCATGTACGAATGCATGTATATGATTTTGTGTAATGCATATAGTACATTAAGGTAATTGGATATGTACAATTATATGTATGTATCGTATGTCAAGTTTATGAAATGAAAGATTTGGCCATGACTTGATCTAGTTTGGAGTCTAAATTTTCAATTGAGTGCTATGGTATATTTGAATGTGAGACAAGTAGATAAGTCAATGATATAATTGTATGTGGTATCGTAATGAGGAGTGTACATGATCGAAAGTGAAGCATATGTTCATTAATGATATATGTATGAATGTATTGATGATAATAGAAATGAAATAAGTGAATAAGTACCATATACCTATTTGGCCTTTGCATTTTAAATGACCAAGTGAATAGTGATTTACAAGTTGAATATAATTAGTTTCTAGTTGATGTAAATGATATTATTCGTGATATATAAGTTAATGTTTGATATTAGATGGGATATACATGTTTATTCGTGATAGTATAAAATGGTACACATTTATCATAGTAATAGCTTTTATAAAGTGTATTGACTTGTGTTTGGTTTAGTAATGCCCGTAACCCTAATTCGGCGATGGATACGGGTTAGGGGTGTTACGTTTGATTAGTATCAGAGCTACAGTTTAGTCAATTCTCGGACTAACGTAGCGCGTGTGAGTCTAGCTATACATGCCATATTTTATAATGTGATAGTGTGATAACTTCTGACAGTGAAATGTGTTATTTCTTTCATATAGTAAATGGATCCTGATCCCGAGTGAGCTATAGCTGACGATGTCGAGAGCGTGGCACCTACTCCCGCGCAAGGGACCGCGCCGGAGGAATCTTGACCAACTGCAAGTAATCCCGATGAGGGGGCTAAACAAGCCTTCTATAGCATGATGAATGATTGGTTCAGTCAGTATATTCGAGCCAATCCGGCTATTCAACAACCCCTAAATCCGAACACTCCCCCTGTAGTACCGGTGGTACCCCCGATCGTTAATCCTGAGAGAGCAAGCAAGCCTCCGATTGACCGAATTAGAAAACACGAGGCTCAAGAGTTTAGAGCCGAAGATGATGATGATGCTAAGCGAGCTGAATTTTGGCTCGATAATACCATTTGTGTCTTCGATGAGCTATCATGCACACCTAATGAGTGCCTGAAGTGCGCCATATCTTTATTTCGGGATTCTGCCTACTATTGGTGGAATACTCTCGTATCAGTTTTTCCAAAGGAACGAGTTACCTGGGACTTCTTTTAGACGGAGTTCCGTAAGAAATACATCAGTCAGCGATTTATAGACTCTAAACGCAAGGAATTTCTTGAGCTTAAGCAGGGTCGTATGACCGTATCTGAGTACGAGCGCAAGTTTGTGAGACTTGGTCGCTATGCTCGCGAGTGTGTTTCGTCCGAGGCTGCTATGTGCCGAAGATTTGAAGAAGGGCTAAATGAAGATATAAAACTACTGGTTGGCATACTTGAAATAAATGAGTTCGTAGTACTTGTTGAGAGAGCTTGTAAAGCCGAAGAGCTGGGGAAAGAAAAATGGAAAGCCAAGTTTGAAGCTAGAGACTTCCGTAAGAGATCATCGGGTAAATTTCCTCAAACATCGACAAAAAAGTTCAAGAATGATAGTAGTCGATCTAAAGCTAACACCGGGATCTCTATACGAGAGCGACCGCCAATAAGTTCACGGGCTACCTCAATTGCTAGTGTTGGCAATACCCGACCGAATAAGCCCGAGTGTCAACAGTGCGGTAGGCGACATTTTGGTGAATGTTAGGGTAAATCTAACAATCGTACTTGCTACAAGTGTGATTCACAGGATCATTTTATTCGGGAATGCCCGGAGGCAGCTGAAAAAGATAATACTCAGAGTGTAAGATCGAGCAGTGCTGTAGCTAGAGGTAGACCATCTCGTAATGTGGGAGGTAGGGGCGGTGCTTAGAGGGGGACTTCGGATACGGCTATTTGATCAGAGGCTCGTGTGCCAGCTAGAGCCTATGCCATTCGTGCCAGAGAGGAGGCTTCATCTCCAGATGTCATTACCGGTATATTCACTCTCTTTGATACTAGTGTAATTGCTCTGATTGATCATGGTTCAACTCATTCTTATGTATGTGAAACATTAGTATCCAGCAAGACTCTACCTGTTGAGTCTACTGAGTTTGTGATTCGGGTTTCAAACCCTCTGGGTTGGTGTGTGCTAGTTGATAGAGTGTGCAAGAATTGCCCTTTAATGATTCGAGACTCATGTTTCCCGGTCGATCTGATGTTGCTACCATTTGATGAGTTTGATATTATCCTCGGTATGGATTGGTTAACAGTACACGATGCAGTAGTAAATTGCAGACGAAAGACTATTGATTTGCGGTGTCAGAATAATGAGATAATTTGAATTGAATCTGCGGATTTGAATGGGCTACCAGCAGTGATATCTTCGATGTTGGCTCATCAGTATTTGAGAAAAGGTTGTGAAGCTTACTTAGATTTTGTGATTGACAGTAAAGTAACCACAAAGAAGATTGAATCTGTACCGATTGTTTGTGAGTATTCGGATGTATTCCCGGAGGAATTTTCGGGATTGTCACCTGTTTGGGAGGTAGAATTTGGTATTGAGCTAGTGCCAGGGACAACTCCGATTTCGATAGCTCCGTATAGAATGGCACCGACCGAATTAAAAGAGTTGAAAGCTCAGTTGCAAGAATTGACAGATAGAGGTTTTACTCGACCGAGTTTCTCACCCTAGAGTGCGCCAGTCCTATTTGTGAAAAAGAAGGATGGAACTTTGAGAATGTGCATCGATTATCGACAACTCAATAAAGTGACCGTAAAGAATAAATATCCGTTGCCACGTATCGATGATTTATTTGATCAGCTTAAGGGAGCTTTGGTATTCTCGAAAATTGATCTGAGGTCAGGTTATTATTAGTTGCGAGTTAGAGACTCGGATGTACCAAAGACTACTTTTCGGACGAGATACGACCATTACGAGTTTTTAGTGATGCCATTCGGACTCACTAATGCCCCTGCTGTTTTCATGGATCTGATGAATCGGGTATTCAGACCGTATCTAGATCGGTTTGTAGTTGTATTCATAGATGACATACTGATCTATTTGTGTGACGAAACCGAGCATGCTGAGCATTTGAGACTTGTGTTACAAATTTTGCGTGATAAGCAGTTGTACGCAAAATTCAGCAAATGTGAGTTTTGGTTAATGAAGTTAGTTTCCTGGGGCATGTCGTTTCAGCATCGGGCATTCGGGTTGACCCAAGTAAAGTCTCGGTTATACTTGATTGGAAACCTTCGCGAAATGTTTCTAAGGTTCGTAGCTTTCTGAGACTTGCCGGATATTATAGACGCTTTGTAAAAGGGTTTTCTATGATAGCAGCACCGATGACAAAGCTATTACAGAAAGATGTAAAATTTGAGTGGTCAGAAAGGTGCCAGAAGAGTTTTGATCAGCTAAAAACCTTGCTAACAGAAGCTCCAGTGCTTGTTCAGCCAGAGTCGGGTAAGGAGTTCGTTATTTTCAGCTATGCATCCTTAAATGGGTTGGGCTGTGTTTTGATGCAGGAGGGTAAAGTTGTAGCCTACGCCTCGAGACAGTTGAAGCCGCACGAGAAGAACTATCCGACGTACGATCTTGAGTTGGCCGCCATAATTTTTGCTTTGAAAATATGGCGTCATTATCTATTTGGTGAAAGATGTCATGTCTATTCAGATCACAAGAGTCTAAAATATTTAATGACCCAGAAGGATCTGAATTTGAGATAACGACGATGGTTGGAGCTATTAAAAGATTACGAGCTTGTGATTGATTATCACCCGGGGAAAGCTAATGTGGTGGCTGGTGCACTCAGCCGAAAATCACTATTTGCTCTACATGCGATGAATGCGGATATAGCTCTGACTGATGATGGTGTGATTATTGCAGAATTGAAAGCGAGACCACTGTTCGTACAACAGATTCGCGAAGCTCAAGAAGTTGATAATGACCTAATAGCAAAAAGGAGTCAATATGGTTCGAGTACTGATTCAGATTTTTAGTTAGATGCTGAGGGATGTCTACGGTTTAAGAATCAGATATGTGTGCCTAAGAACCCTGAGTTGATTCAAATGATTTGTGATGAAGCTCATAATAGTAGATTGTCGATTCATCCGGGTAGTACGAAGATGTATAATGACCTGAGGCAACATTACTGGTGGCATGGTATGAAACGAGATATTTCAGACTATGTGTTGAAGTGTTTAATATGTCAACAAGTGAAAGTCGAGCATTAGGTGCCATCGGGACTACTCCAACCGATTATGATACCTGAGTGGAAGTGGGATCGAGTCACGATGGATTTCGTATCTGGTTTGCCGTTGACGCCGAGTAAGAAAGACTCAATCTGGGTTATTGTTGATAGATTGACGAAATCGGCCCATTTTATTCCGGTACATACAGATTTCTCACTTGATAAGTTAGCTGAGTTGTACATATCTCAGATCGTACGATTGCACGGAGTACCTATTTCTATTATTTCGGATAGAGATCTGAGGTTCACATTGCGGTTTTGGAAGAAACTACAAGATGCTCTAGGTACCAAATTGCATTTCAGTACTGCTTTTCACCCTCAATCGGATGGTCAATCCGAACGAGTTATTCAAATACTCGAGGATATGTTGAGATGTTGCGTTCTCGAGTTTGAGGGTACGTGGGAACGATACTTGCCTTTGATTGAATTTGTGTACAATAATAGCTTTCAATCAAGTATCAAAATGGCACCTTATAAAGCTTTGTACGGTCGTAAATGTCGTACACCTCTATATTGGACTGAGCTAAGTGAAAGCAAGATACACGGGGTTGATTTAATCCAAGAAACTGAGCAGAAAGTTAAAGTAATCCGAGAAAGTTTGAAAGCCACGTCAGATCGTCAGAAGTCGTATGCGGACTTGAAACGTAAAGATATAGAGTTTCAGGTGGGCGACCGAGTAATTTTGAAAGTCTCGCCTTGGAAAAAGATACTTAGGTTTGGTCGTAAAGGAAAGCTGAGTCCGCGATTCATTGGGCCGTACGAAGTTATTGAGCGTATTGGGCTGGTTGCATACAGACTTATGTTGCCATCTGAGCTAGACAAGATTCACAATGTCTTTCATGTATCGATGCTTCGACGATACCGATCCAATCCTTCTCATGTGATTAGCCCATCAGAGATTGAGATTCAACCCGACTTGACTTATGAGGAAGAACCGATTCGCATCTTAGCTCGTGAAGTGAAAGAATTGCGAAATAAGAAAATCTCGTTGATTAAAGTTATGTGGCATAAACACGGGATTGAGGAAGCAACATGGGAACTTGAAGATTCAATGAAAGAACGCTACCCGCATTTATTCATTGGTAAGATTTTGGGGGACGAAAATCCCTTAAGGGGGGAGAGTTGTAACAGCCCGATTATGACCCTAATCAGAACGGTGGTTTTGGGACCACAAATCCGAGTTAGAAAAATATTTTAATATTTTATTTGATATCTATGTTATACGTTTGAGCATGTGTTAAAATATCGTAGATTAATTTGACCGTTTGAGTGTTTAATTTAAAGAAAAGGACTAAATTGCATAACTAGTAAAAGTAGCCATTTATTAAATTAAGTGGCTAAATTGATTTGTCTTCTTTTGTATGAGTATTTAAGTTACAAATTGACCTTTTGAAATTATAGTGGACGGCAATATGGCTTTATAATATATATTATATGTTTGTTTTATGTGTTAAATATATAATAATGATATAATATATTTTATAAGCATATTATAATAAAACAAAAAGGAGAAACGACTTTGCATGTTCATCTTTTCATCTATTTGGCCGAAACTAAAGAGATAAAAGAAGAGAAAAAGCTTCAAAAGGGTTTAGACAATACTTAGGCTTAATTAAGGTATGATTTAGCTTTGGTTTTTGATAATTTTTGTATTTTTGAGATTATTGTTCACTCTACTATCAAGCCCGTGTATTAATTTTGTGCATTGGTGATATTTGTGGGATATGCCATTGATGATATGTTGAGCTTTGTGATGATTTATGGTGTTAAATGAAAGATTTGAGCTAGATGAACATACTTTGTTCTTGAGTTTTTGATGAATTTAGCTAATTAAGGTTAATTTGTGAAAATATTATTTTGGAGGGTTAAATTGTGAAATTTATGAGAAATAAGGACTTATATAGTCCCTAGAAAGATTCGGCTATGCATGTATGTGGATAAATTTGGTGTATTTTGTGATTTGTACAAATAGGACTAAATTGTAAAAGTTGCAAATGTCAGGGGTAAAATGGTAAATTACATAATTATGTGATTTTAGACTAAATTGAATGCAAATATATTTGAATGAGCTTTATTTGGAATTATTTAGATCAAGAACAAAAAGAAATGGGATTGGATCGGGGAAAGGCGAAGTTGAACGAATAGCCGGGAAACCCTAATCCGTCGATTTCCGAGGTAAGTTTTTAAGCAATCAGATTAATTTGAATTATCTCTATATTAAAATATGCATGTTCGGGTGAAACATTAGATTTTATTTTTAAGATGTCGAATAAGGCATAGGAATTAATATATGTTTTGCCGAATATGGGTTAGTAAATATGTATATATATGTATAACTATTGAATAAATGAGTTGGCTAAATATATGCACTTGTGTTAAGGGATAGATGTATATATATATATGGAAATGGGACATGAGTAGTGATAGTAATTGAATATTCGGATATGTGTGTATGTATATATTTGATGATGCTGAATATGATGACATGAGATAAGAGAAATGAAATGTTAGTGAACTTTCAAATATATGTGTATATATGAATGAATATGAAATCATGTGTGTATTTGGATTTGAGTAGAAAATGATTTGAAGGGCACTATGTGTGCGAGCTAAAATACCGAGCACTGTGTGTGCGAAATCGGTCGAATGGCACTATGTGTGCGGAAATTGAGTAATGGCACTAAGTGTGCGATACATTACTAGAAGATGGCACTGTGTGTGTGCTCTTTTCAAGTAACGGCACTAAGTGTGTGATACGTTGCTTAAATTGCACTAAGTGTGCGGAGTTACGGATCTATCAAAACATTAAGTAACGAATGGAGATAACCGAGGAGTATTACTTATGAAAATGATGCATGATATCTTGGCAACATAGTACTAATAAGGTAAGTTGCTCTTGTTTTATGAAATTATAGGAACGAGATGTATTCATTAATCTATAAGCTTGTTTGAAATGGATAATTGGTATGTAAGTATGCGGCTTTGAGATCTATGGAATTTGGTAAGGTTTATATGGTAATATGTTATATGCGTTTGCGGTTATGAGCTCTTTTATGATTAAGTTGAATTGATTAAAGTTTGACTAATGAATTGTTGTATTTAAAACCATTGCTTATAACTTACTAAGCTAAATAAGCTTATTCTATGTGTTTATTTTACTTTTTTATAGATCTTAAAGTCGAAGATTGAGCTCGAGGATTCATCGTCAAAGTCAAACACACTATCGACTATCTTTGGTACTCTTTTGATGAGTTAAACTATGAGAACTATGGCATGTATAGACTATACTACTCTTTTGAGCTTATATTTTGAATTTGATGTATATAATGCCATGCGAAAAGGGCTTCACTTCTATCCTTGAATTGAATGAGTATGTTTGAGTTGGTATATATATATATGTTTGTGAAATTTCAGTTTTGAATATAGCTTGATTTGGGTAGGTATGTTTCCTAAGATTATGAATGGCATATTACTATGTGTTGGGTTGGTTTAAAATTATTAAGCTTGATTATAATGCTTAGGTTTGTACGGTTTTGTGGTAAGCATTTTTGGTAATTTTATACCTTGAATATATATATATGTGGCATGTACGAATGCATGTATATGATTTTGTGTAATGCATATAGTACATTAAGGTAATTGGATGAACATATGTACAATTATATGTATGTACCGTATGTCAAGTTTATGAAATGAAAGATTTGGCCATGACTTGATCTAGTTTGGAGTCTAAATTTTCAATTGAGTGCTATGGTATATTCGAATGTGAGACAAGTAGATAAGTCAATGATATAATCGTATGTGGTATCGTAATGAGGAGTGTACATGATCGAAAGTGAAGCATATGTTCATTAATGATATATGTATGAATGTATTGATGATAATAGAAATGAAATAAGTGAATAAGTACCATATACCTATTTGGCCTTTGCATTTTAAATGACCAAGTGAATAGTGATTTACAAGTTGAATATAATTAGTTTCTAGTTGATGTAAATGATATTATTCGTGATATATAAGTTAATTTTTGATATTAGATGGGATATACATGTTTATTCGTTATAGTATAAATTGGTACACATTTATCATAGTAATAGCTTTTATAAAGTGTATTGACTTGTGTTTGGTTTAGTAATGCCCGTAACCCTAATCCGGCGATGGATACGGGTTAGGGGTGTTACATCATTAATGTTGTCCTAGCTCCAGCCGAATTTTAGACAAACTTTAATCCCCATTTACTTCATGTTTCCTAGCTCGAAACAAGGTTTAAATATGTCTTTAGCTACTGGAAATTAATGTGTTTACATTGAATTAATGAGCTGACTTTAATTAGTGTGCAGGTGCTTTGTTTGGACGAAATTAAAGGCTTGGCCGGTAGCATACATAAGACACCATTTAATGAGATGTTGGTGCATGGTTTGGGACGGCATTTAAGGCCATCCAGCTGCTGTTTATGCTTCCAACGTGACCATTTAGCTCATCCAAGCTCACATTAAAGGCGTTCAAACCAGCAGCATTGGTGCGTTCACATTGAAGGCTGTTTGTTTCTTAGTTTTCACACCTCTTGGTTGTTTGCCTCCTTATGTTCACACTCCATGACCAGCTAGCAACTCAAGGCACACATTAAAGCTGCAATAAAGCTTTCCCAAGCTCCAAGGCCGAACTTAATGAAGCATTTCAGCTCCCAAAGTTCCCATTTAATTTTGGCTGCACCTAGGCCATTCTAGAAGCTACCCGTTGATGTCTCACATGTCCAAGAAACTTCAAGGAATTTTCCTAAGTTAATTCTGGAATTTTCTATCTTAAATGAGCTGGAAACACATGTCCATTTAGCTAGATTTGTGACCATTCAGCTAGCTAAGGCTTTGTCTATAAATTTCGGTCTATGGCATTTTCTAAAGGACTTTTGCTGAATTAGTTAATAAAATTCTGTCAAATTTGTGAGAGCATCTTTCTCCAATTTTGTTTAAGGACTCGTTGGCTTATCTAGTGAGCTAGTGGCATCAACCTGATTCCTTTGCTATCCACCTATACCGAGGTTCCTACTTATCTAAGTAGCGGGCCAAGGTTTCACTACTCCCATCTTTCACCTTGAAAGCTTATAAGTATTCGGGTCAATACTCTTTAGTATTGGTTCTTACTTGCTTTTGAGTTCGTTTTATTCCATATCCATCATCCACCAAACTATCACATATCTATCATTTATCCATTTTCATTCATTCTTATTAAACCGACCATTTCCAAACACCATCCTCTTTCCTTTCATTCTTAGCCGAACCTAACCCTTCCATCTTCTAAATCGATTCCATCATTTCTCAACCTCTAATTCCTAACCTAAATCCATTTCTAAAAAGCAAACCCATTCAAAGCCTCCGCAAACTTATCCATATTTTCTATTATTTATCCCAAAGACTTAACCTCTCCTCGTAGACGATCGGTCAACTTACATACGACTCGACTCACCCCGAGGTGGATCGTATCATCTGGTATCAGAGCCATAAAAATGAGGAGCGCCAATGTTCGAGATTAACCCCAGAAATAGGTTCGTAGATTAAAAAAAAGTTTCAAAAAAATATGAAAGTTAAAAAAAATACGAATATAAAAAAAAAAGAAGTGAAGTTTTTCTTTTGAAAGTTGCAAGGTATTTGTTGTTTTCACTCTTCTTCTCTGTTCCCGATCCCAAAACCATCATTCAGTTCTCATCATTCTACCCAACGCCACACATACCCCCCATTTGCCTTTTTTTTCTTTGTTTTCAGCCTACCCGATACCCAAACATTATCTCTTGTTAACCATTTTTATAGCCGACCCTCAAGCCGCGATAAGTCTAATCGAGAAAAAGTGTGAAATTGTGAGACGAGGTTGAGCGGTAAAAGGCACGAGTGTATTCATCAAAGAAAAAGCCATATACGAGTTAAACACGAGTGTGGGTGACCTTTTCTTTGTGAGTGAACTTGTGAGCCTTTGTGGTGAGGTTTGTAATTTTTTTTCTCTTTTTCCGATTTAATCACTTATCTTTTTCATTACTAACACCATGGATCAAGAAGTGTTGTCAGAATTCGATTATCAATATTTGATGAACAAGATGCGTAGAATCGTGAACTCCAAATTTGAGAAGTTGCATCAGCGATTAGATCGAATCGAGGGAAGAGACCAACAACAATGACTTTCTTCAAGTCGAAGGATGGAGTCAAGGTCGTCACGGAGACACGCATTCAAAGATCATTCGAGAAGAGATTTTGATCGAGATTCTTATCCATCAAGAAAGCTGAGACGGTATGAATCAAATCACGAATTTGAACCCTTTCGAGGTTACCAACGAGAAGGTATAAGTTCTTCTTTAAACGCTTCAACGTATCCACCTGCGGAGAAATCCTCATGAAAAAGTGAACGTGGTTCACATGTGTCCAAGTATTCGCCCACGAAAGATCATTCTCGAAGTGGTTCATATCATGATTCCTATTCGACGAGGAATTCAAGGCGAAGCAAAGCAAATCTCGAATTTGAAGCCTATTATGGTGATGAACGAGAAAGTCCAAGTAATTCATCATCTATGCAAAGGTGTTCATCCATGAAGATCCAATCTTGAAGAGATGACCATATTTCACTTGTGGATACTTCATATTTTTCCCAACAAGAGGATTCTCATTCTGCTTCTTTTATATTATTTCCCTCTTGTAATAAAATTGAAAAAGAGTGTGAAAGAAAAGAAAAAGAAATAAAAAAAGAAAAAGAGAAAGAATTTGGAAAAGAAAATGAGAGCGAAAAAAAAGAGGAAATTGAAAAAGAACGAAAAGAAAATAACGAGCGAGAAAAAGTGAGTGTTGATTCAACTAACCCGTTTGAACTTTGTTCTTGTTCTGTTTCTTCTCTTCAGATTTTCAAAAGACCGAAAGATGATTTTCAACTTCAATACCTTCCCCACGAAAGACGCTTTCGTATGATCAGCAAAGGTAAGGTCAAAAATGAAGTTGAACCACACGAGCCAGAAGGTAAGCGAGGTAAGGAAATTTTAGTAACCGAGTCACGGCAATTCGATTTGACTTTTATCAATAAAATCTTTGGTGACTTAGTTTTTAAAAGCTTTTCCTTTTCTCATCCGATCAAATTTTACTCTTTGAATGTGGTTGATATAGTTTGTTCTAATCGACAAAACCATTTGATTTTGCAAGATAACAAGTTTTCACGAAAAATGATTAAACCTTTCGATTGTGATAACTTCGTGTCTCAATTTCTGCCCCTTGAAAAATCTTTGAGTTTGTGCAATTCAGTTTCAAAGACCGCAAAAAGTTTTGATTATATGATGCCGTGTATGCAAAAGTCTTTATGGTTTAACATGTTTGATTTAATAAAACCGTTGTTACATCTTGGCTTAAATAATCAAACACATGATTTTAAACCGGGAATATGCATTGGTACATTTTGTGAGAAACTCGAGCATCATCAATTGTGTGCGAAAAATTTCTATCATTTTGATACATGGTCTTTGGATAAGGTAACGAAAATTGCTCAATTTGTTTTTAATTTATATTCGTTCCTTAAACAAGTTCTGTGGTTGTACTTGAAATTCACATTACATTTGAAAAAGGTTAATTAGATCGCGAAGCCTCGACTACACTATGTTCTCGAGGAGAGAAGGTTCGTATTAGTTGAAAAAGGTAAAATCAACCCATATCCTTCTGTGCCTAAAGGTACGATGCTTGAAAACTTTGAAATGTTTTCGTTCTCCTCGGATGGTGACAAGCTTTGCATTGAAGAATTGGTTTTTGTAAAACATTTAGGTCATGATATGCTTAAATGTTCTATTTTGCCTGTTTATGATATATCTGTCTTGATGGTTGACAAAAGGATTCTTGTGTTTGATAATTTTTATAATTCATGTGTGAGAGAGTCCATATATTGTTCAATGCAAGGTTTGATTGTGCAAATTCGTGAGCCATGTAAACCATTTCAAATATCTGCTTGTGATGATTATGTCTACAATTTGATGCATTACTCGCATGATAATCATGTCTTTAGGACTCCAATTATATCGTATGCATACCTTGACGCCTATTCAATTTTGTTTCAAACATTTGACAAGGCATTATTTCTTTTGTATGATAATTTGACTTTGTCCATCCACATGCGTCTTATTAGTGTTGCTATGTTTATGCGTGGATTGCAAATTTGTTTGAAGCAATATTTGTTAATTCACGACTACTCTTTCCAGGTGTCTAGATTACCATCCGCCCCATTTGATTGAGGAAAGCCGAGTAAAAGGAATTCTACTCGAGAAAACCAACTGCTCGATTCGAGGACGAATCGTCTTGAAGAGTGATACGGGCACGCCCAAGGCCTCCAACATTTTGTGAACTGATGAGCTCGGGTCATTGAGCCCAAGTGCCGTGGAGCTTGTGTGCATCTTGGTGCACTTCCAAATTGAGCCGGATTAGCTCATTCGTGCTCAATTTGAGCTCACTCGAGCTCACTTCAGCTCATTAAGCTGATTCTTTAATTTTAATGTATTAAATAAATTAAGTATTTAATTTATTAAAATTCCTACAGTAAATTAAATATGTCTAAATAATTAATTTAGTGTTGGAATTCATTTGTTTAAGATTAAATTAATTTTGTCACATTTTATTACATGTTTTTACGTAGTTTTAAAGTTAAATTAAATGTGCAGTTTTTTTCGGTTTAAATAGGGGCTGCCGAAATTCAAAGTGTCCTAAATGGTGTCATTAAGTTGTCTAAAACGTCCATTAATGTTTCATGGTTATGTTTAATTGTTATTCAACTTATTTGGCTTGATTTAATATGCATTCATTCCCTTTTGTAGGTACAACCGAATGTACATGAAGCATTAAAGAGATACATGCACCTAGGTGCAATGTATGTGGCCGAATGCATGAAGGAGTTTTTCAGCCAAGTTACATGCATGGGCTGGTGCATTGCATGGGACGGTTCATGCATGAATTAAAGCAAGGCAAGGGAACATACATGAATGACCAGGTTCATGAAAGGATGTTCATCCATTGGTGTCTTCAAGGTGCAAATTAATTGATGCAAGATTCATGCATATTAGGTTCAATGTATGGACGACATTCAATGGACACATGCATGTGGGACGTTCATGCAAAGTAAGCTGCTGATTGTTCATGTAATTGAAGGTGCATGGACCATATTTATGGACAAATTGGAAGATAAATGCATGGGAAATTCGTACATGTACCAACCAGCATCTAGAACAAACTATTCTTCTCCCATGCATGAATATTCTTCCATTTATTAAGGTGCAAGGACGTTGGCCACAAGGGAGGTGAATTTTTCCACAATCAATTCAAGTATTCTAGCACATTAAAGCCTCATTCGGCCAAGGGAGATGTAGGAGTACTAAAGGGCTGCACATTCATGGCATTATGGCTTTCTTCAAGGCTAAGTGTGCATGAATGCATCAAATGAAGCAACATGATGTTTCAACCAATTCATGCATTCATCCTTCAAGTTCATTTGCTTAATTTTGAAGGTTCCTTTTGATATTACATTCAGCTGAACAAGACCCATTTAATTGAGTTCATTTAAGCTCAAGGATGCACCTAGACAAGTGCATTGCACTCTTCAAGCTCCAAATTCGTTCAAGTTCATTAGCCCTTCTAGAAATCGGCCATTGGGCTCCAAATTAGCTGAATTTAGCTCCAGCACTTTAGTGTTTTAATTCTGGAACTTTCTAGGCTCATTCTAGACTAATTTTACTTAGCTATTAAGTTCCTAAGTTGGCCATTCGGCTACCTAGATTATCACTATAAATAGTTGTTGTTTTTCATTTGTAAAAAGGTTGTTGAACTTTGATATATTTTATGAACTTATGTTCTTGAGTGAGTTTTATCTCCTCTTCGTTTTCGTACGAGTTTTGATTCTGACTTATCAAGCTTGCTTGTGGTGTCAATCGTACTCTTCCATGCCATTATACCATTGGTTCTTACTTCACTAAGTAACGGGTCTTTGGTCCATCATCGATTTCCATATTTTCACCTTAATCACTATAGAAACCGGGGTGACACCTTCGAGTGTTGAACTGTTTCTTGTTTAAGTCCTATTCTCCATTTCCACCAAACTATCAAAATATCACCTAACCTTTATCCATCTTCTTTCATCATAAAACCGAACCTATCCTTCTCCATATCCGAATCATTCCCACACTTAAACACCTCCATTCCTAACTTAAACCATCTTCTAAACAAATTCACTTAAGCTTCCGCAAACTCATCCATATTTTCTGATTATTTCCCGAAAGGCTTATCTCCTCCTCGTAGATGATTGGGCAACTCGTATACGTTTTGACTCATCCTGAGGTGGACTGTATCAAAGAGGGGGAGGATGATACGGGCACGTACCACCATGAGTCAATTCCGAGCCAAGATCCGATGGTGCTACCTCAAGGGCCAATCACAAGGGCTCGTGCAAAACAATTTAAGGAAGCTATTACGGCCTTAGTTCAGCAAGTGTGGGACGATGTCAAAGCTAGACCTATCGAACAAGCTGGTGGCAACCCCAAGAGTCCATTTTGTACTCTTCTACAAGCTCAACTTCAAGCTCCCAAGCTCAACTTCAGCTCCACCCCAACCTCTGAGCTCAATCTCAGCTACAAGCCAGCTCACGAGCTTACCCCAGCTCAATTCTAGCTCATGCGTCCACATTGAGCTCAATAAGTTTATTCAGCCTTAGCATTAAATAAGTTTGATACATTAAATAAATTTGCACATATTAATTAGTTGGTTTAAATCTGGACAATTTAAATATGCTTGATTATGCTTTAATTATTACATATTTAATGGTTAAGATTTAATATGTAAAGCTTAGGACAAAATTTAAAGCTTGCTGCCCATTTAATTGGTCTAGCCGAATTAGCTCATTAATGTTGTCCTAGCTCCAGCCAAATTTTAGACAAACTTTAATCCCCATTTAATTCATGTTTCCTAGCTCGAAACAAGGTTTAAATTTGTCTTTAGCTGCTGGAAAGTAATGTGTTTACATTGAATTAATGAGCTGACTTTAATTAGTGTGCATGTGCTTTGTTGGGACGAAATTAAAGGCTTGGGCGGCAGCATACATAGGTCACAATTTAATGAGATGTTGGTGCATGGTTTGGGACGGCATTTAAGGCCATCCAGCTGCTGTTTATGCTTCCAACGTGACCATTTAGCTCATCCAAGCTCACATTAAAGGCGTTCAAACCAGCAGCATTGGTGCGTTCACATTGAAGGCTGTTTGTTTCTTAGTTTTCACACCTCTTGGCTATTTGCCTCCTTATGTTCACACTCCATGACCAGCTAGCAACTCAAAGCACACATTAAAGTTGCAATAAAGCTTTCCCAAGCTCCAAGGCCGAACTTAATGAAGCATTTCAGCTCCCAAAGTTCCCATTTAATTTCAGCTGCACCTAGGCCATTCTAGAAGCTGCCCGTTGATGTCTCACATGTCCAAGAAACTTCAAGGAATTTTCCTAAGTTGTAACACCCCAAACCCAGCCTAGACATTATGGCCGGATCTAGCATGCCACATCAAAAGAAAGTTGAAAAGCTAAGTGACCGTTAAAAAAAATGTTGCATCTCTTTTTGAAACTCTGAGTTTCGTTGTTTGTTGGCAAAAACACGATTTGCTTAATGTCTATTCTTATAAAGTTGTTATTATTTTGAAAAACTGTTTTTGTTGTGAAAAATTGAACTTGAACAGTTGCGGAATCGTGTTATTTTGAAAAGAGATTATTAATGTTTTAAGAAACCCAGTTTTTAAATGCTTAACAGTTTAGTAAATGCAGAAATGAAAGTTTAAAAAGTAAAATAAATCCAATGGCCTTATTACAAAACAATAACCCAAATTAAATAATCTTAAAAATAAGATAAAAACCAGATTTACTGAGTTTCGTGAGGAACAACTCCGATGTATGGCCACCACCGAGTTCTCTGCAGCTCCCAAATCCTTTATCACTGGGGATTTCCTGCAAGGTTATGGAAAAAAAAAGGGGTGAGTTACAAGAACTCAGTGTGTAATCCCATTTTCAGTCACAGTCATAGTCTGGGCCTATAGCCCCATAATCATGGTAATGCAAAAAGAGAATGCAGCCCACCCCAATCCAACCCTACACTCCACCCGTACTAGCCCTACACTCCATGTGGGGACCAAGTCAACCCACCCAGCCCTACACTCCAAGAATGCAGCTGAGCTGCCAGTATAAACGCTGTGTAACACCCCAAACCCGGCCTATGCGTTAAGACCAGACTTGGCATGCCACACAATTCGAACTTACATCTAGTCATCACTGCTTTTAATGAAAACAATTCTTCAGAACGATTTTGAAAAAAATGGAATTTATCATAAACCGAGATTTATTTGAAAACCATAATTTTAAAACATAAGAATTTACAATTTAATTTTCAGAGAAATAATTGGTGGAAATCTTAAACTTATAAAAGAGTTTTCACAAAATATTTTGGATTAAGTGATATTTAAGAAAATCCTTTTTTTATTTTTCTTTATACATAAGTTTAAGAAATCATTTATAAAATTTAAACTGCCCCATTTAAGTAACTAAAACATATTAAAATTCCATCCACAAATAAAAATCCATAAAATAATACTAGAGGCCTTATTACATCACAATCAAAATAGTACTTAAATAAAAATAAAAATATTAAAAAGAAGTTCAAGTTTATAAAAACCCATCATTCGTAGTATGGCCTCCACACGAAGTCATCCCCGGCCCAAGCCTCCTTCAATTATTATTACCTGAGAAGGGTAAGAAAAACAGGGTGAGTTACTTAGAACTCAATGTGTAACCCACTTACCGTGTCCACTGGGCCAAATCCATTTAAGCATTAAATTGGGCTTGGGCCCATTTACAAAAAATACAATATATAAATCAAATATAAAAAAAATGCATGTGATATGCAATTCGCAACCAAGCCTAATTTCCATCCGCTACACACCACCCGTACCAACCATCACACCTGTGGGGATCAAGTCAACCCACCCCGCCAACACACCAATCACAGGCATTAAGCCATTTAAAATATTTGTGGCGAGCCACCGAACTAGATTGTGGCGAGCCACCGAACTAGATTGTGACAGTGTCACCGAACTGGATTTTGGCAACAGGCCTTTCTTCTCTTCGTCAATTATCCCAACCCATGCTGTCATGTATATATAGAATGCATCACAATATATATCATAAGGTAAATTTCAACAAAAAGCCCGTATTACAAGTTATCAACTTGGCCCATTAGTCAAAATAACAATTTAATCCATTTATCGATCTAGCAATTTTGGCCCTTATATCGATCTAGCAGTTTTGGCCCATATATCGATCTAGCAATTTTGGCCCATATATACACATGAGGCCCTTTTCACAATTTTCTCACTTGGCCAATTTATCAAAAATAATTCCTATGGCCCAAAATATCACTTTTTAACAATATAGCTTATTAAGGGCAAATTCATAATTTTCACAACTTTAATACCGTTTTTATGCTTTCACACCAAAAGTGCTAATAAACCGTATTTTTTCCAATTTTACCAACTTTACAATTTTTAATCGAATACTTACGGCATAGTATAACCCATGAGATAAGTGTGAAGTTACACACCTGATTACGGTGAGTACTATACTTTCCCGCTCGTCGATACCTAAATATTTATCACGCTTAATTAGAACACTAATATCTAATATAAAGCTATTCTAATGATGAACGATCTAGATCTTTACCCTCGGAATCTCGAACAACAGCTATTTGTGATTTCTCCTCGATCGATAGTTCATAACCCAATGAAGAACCACGAACAGTCAAAGGCTCGTGAGTACGAATGACTTCAAATAATTGATTTTCGCGGATGAGGGTCCACAACCCGGTGGAAAATCTCGGATTGCTGAAACAGTCCTTCGTTTGAATTTAGGGGGAATAGCGGAACCTCCCCTCTTCCGAACACTATTCACTACTCTTTTCGAACCTATCTTGTTTGCCACAAAATTTTACGTTCACGAAAATGATAATCGAGCGATAGTGTCCCCTAAAACGAAATCGATTAGTAGTCCATCTATAACAATATGACGAGTACTATAGAAATCCTTGATAGGAACCCTTACCTTAACACTTCGACTCGAATTTCTAGCGTGTCACGATGATTATGAATACTCCGAGTTCGGCCTTCTTTATAACACTATAAAAATGAAAGGATCGTCTAAGAGAAAAGGTTAAAGGATGCTATTTTCGTTCAAAAGACCCTCCCAAACTAATATATATTCGGCTAAGAAAAAGAAGAGAATAAAGATTCAAAAAGGGTTCTTACCAATTGATTAAAATGAAGGTTGAAAGAATAATCAACAAAATAATATAAGTGAAGAGAAGATTCGACTTTGAAGGAAAATTGGAGAGAATGGTGTTAGCACCATTCGGCCATGGGGAGAAAGAGATGGGAGACAATGTGTTTTGGGTTTTTCAAATGTGAGAAAGGAGCAAAGAGTGAGATTTGGGACAAGGAAGCCTTCGACAATGGTGAAGAGGAGAAGAAAAGAAAAATGGCCTTTATGCTTTGGTATTTCGGCACAAGGGAGAGAGTGTCTTGAGATGTAAGACAAAATATGACCAAATGGTAAAAATGAAATGAAATGGCCAAAAGAAACAAAGCTTACCTAATGCTCAAATTCGGCTAAGAGAAAGAGTTTGGAGAGAAAAGAAAATTTCACACAAAATGCTAAGAATTAACCAAAACTAACTCCTAATCCTAGCCAAACTACTAACAACATTCGGCCATTCCCCCCTAGCCACAAAACCGTCCATGTACAATGGCCAAAAGTCAAAGTTTTAGCCACCCAAGAGTTTCCAAGACAACATCCTTGATTCGTGCCTTGTGTTCCCCCTACATTCCATAAGTTTAGGATTTCTTTCCCCAAGTTCAAGCTTACCTTAACCATTAGCCACCTTACCATAAAAGAAATAGTCCAACCTTACCATAAATAAGGCTTGACCGACACATGCCATAAAGGTACAAAAATTAAAGTCACCAAAATGCAATCCATGGAATTCGAACCTCTCCCCTCAAGCAACACATATGACGCCAACTCCACTTTACTACTAGCTCATCCTATGCTAGTTTTTGACACTTAATTTCCTTAAACATCAAGGTCACTTGTTCCACTTTAATAAAAGACTCATTACTAAAATTTATTCTAATTCCAAATAATCCCATGCCTTCTCCAGACTATATTAAGCACACAAATTTAATCATTCACAAGCTAAACACCAAAACATGCAACATATCGATACTCAATTTTTTTTAGGATGTTACAAGCTGCCAGTAACAGTATATGTGGCTGACCCACTAAAATCTGTATAACGTGGCATAGCCACCAGTACAGTACTTCCTCCATAAATATAACCCAACCCAATGCAACATGACATGGCATAATATTCCAGTGTATGCAATAATGTATCATCATGGCAATTAATTTGTTTTCACACAAACCAGCTAAATTTCCTCCCAAGGGTATAATAGTAATTTTGCCCAACGAGGGCGTTTCAGTAATTTATCCATTAAGGGTATTTTAGTAATTTACCTATTAAGGGTATTTCAGTAATTTAACCGTCTAACTGTCTTTCTGGAGGCCTATTGTCGCCTCGAGCGACATGGGACCCCTTTTTGGGTCTCTACAATACTGTTGGGCAAACGGGCTCACACGCTCGTGTGGCCCATTACGCATGGTTTCGGTCTCAGTTTTGCAGTTTTTGCAACCGCATCTATCATTCGGTCATTTTCTATCAATTTTGTCCATGTGGGCCCGTTAGCCCATCAGGCCCATTTAGCCCGTTTCGGCTCGATCAGGCCCGTTACAGCCTCAATTTCGCGAGGGTGCCCGTGACACTCTCAACAATCTATTACCATCATTCGTGTCTTGGTTTAACACCACGAGCTTTCGCATGCTCGAGTGGTCACAGTTGCCGATTTTTTGGCTTTTCAGCTTTTGGCCGTTCCACAGAACATCACATGCAATCATCAAAGTGGGTGTGAGATTACACACTGCTCACGAGTTACTGGTGATCAAAGACTTTCCAAAACACCTGAGATCATAATTGACTAACAGTTAGTCTTAATCCACGATACTCCCAAATTTGAGATTGATAATACAATCCACAATACTTACCAACCACGACGGCAAATCCTTGCTATACTGATATGATTCGTCTCGGGTTGAGTCGAGTCATATTTAAATTTTCCCGATCATCTACGAAGGAGTGTATTATTTGATGTAGTTAAAAGAAAGGAAAAATGGATATGTTTTGGTAAATGGCAACAACTTGGGTTGAAGAAAAATTAGGTAGATGAATGGTTTGATGGTTGAAACAAGAAAGAACCCTTAATATAAGATTAAGGACCCAAATCTTATAGGTTTCAAAGGAAAGGTTAAATTGAAATAAAACCGAGACCCACTATCTAGCAAGATAGGAACCTACGGTATTGATTTGAATGCCACACCCAAAGGATGATAAGTTCAAGAACAAATTCAGATTGACGCCACTAGTTGAAAGATAAGTCAATTTGAACCTTGGAGAATTAAGAGATTGGATAACTCACAATCTGAAAATTTCATAAAGCATCGAATGTCCCCTCTACAAGCTAATAACAAGGTATATATAGTGTTTACATGTGGTTAGCTGAAAAGTCATATGAATTCAACTTTATTATGCATTTAAATGGCTGAAATAAAATCTAATGAATAGGTAAAAACTCTTGAATTCCTCCAGCCAAATAACAGTAACTTAATGACTCCTAATGAGCTGATTTTAATGAGTTTGAATGCTTGGTTTCATGCTTTCTTAGTACCCGAATGGTCACCAGCAACTTAATGAGAAGTTGTAACTCTTGTGTGATCTTTTAAGCCTCAAATGGTTATGGAAGATGAATAGGTTGCTGCCAAAATTAATGGAGATGTAATGCTTCCATCAATGATCATAACAGCTCCCTTTAATGTTAAATAATGCTTCCCCATGTGTGTAACCATTTTCACTTGAAAAGTCACATTAACTCTTTGTAACATCCCCTTGAGTGTAACGATTTTCAGCTGAAAAGTTTCCTACATTCAAACACATTAAACAAACAATTTAATCACATTTAAACACTTATTAAACACTACTTTAACTTAAACACATTAAACACTTGACGTTATTAAATGAACTAAAAGTTAAGACTTCAATTAATGCAGCAACTAGTTAATTTATGGAAGCAGAATTAAATTAACTTAAACTCATAATTCATTAAAACATCCTAGTAACTAGATTAATTAATAAGCCTCTTATTAAATTAACTTAAACTCAGGCTTCATTAAAACATCCTGGTAACTAGATTAATTAATAAGCCTCTTATTAAACACAACTTATTTAATTAAACTAAACAACTTTATTTAATGCTAATTTAAAAGTTTTATATAAAAATGCATGAATTAAATCAAGCTAAAAACAAGCTGAATGAGCCGAATATGAGCTTATTTCAACTTGCAAAAGCATGCGCATTGGGCTTATTAAGTTAGCCCGATTCTCCTCGTTTTGACCAGCCATTAACTTGCTCCACTTTTGCTCAACTAAGGCCGAAATAGCCTCCTTGAATAGTTTTGCACGTGCTCGGGTGATGGGTCCTTGTGGTAACTCCAATGGCTCTTTGTTGGAACTTGGTGTGACCCAGATCATGGCCGTATCATCCTCCCCCTCTTTAAAGTGATTTGTCCTCAAATCAGAATCAACATCAAAGAGAGATAAATCAGACACATTAAAAGTTGCACTTATATTAAACTCACCCGAAAGGTCTAGTCGATAGGAATTGTCGTTAATTCGTTCCAAAACTTGGAATGGACCGTCACCACGCGGTAATAATTTGGACCTTCTTTGAGCTTGAAATCGTTCCTTCCTCATGTGAACCCAAACCTAATCCCCGGGTTCAAATATGACTTGCTTTCGCCCTTTGTTGGCCTTACGCACATATTGCTCCGTTCAAGCCTCGATATTAGCTTTAACCTTTTGATGTAATTGTTTCACATAGTCCGCTTTCCTCTTGGCATCTACATTAACAATTTGATCATTAGGTAATGGAATTAAGTCTAGAGGAGATAAAGGATTAAAACCGTAAACTATTTTAAATGGAGAGAATTTAGTAGCAGAGTGAATAGTTCGGTTATAAGCAAACTCTATGTGAGGTAGACACTCATCCCATGACTTGAGATTTTTGCGGATTATGGCTCGTAGTAGTGTGGATAGGATGCGATTCACCACTTCAGTTTGGCCATCCGTTTGGGGATGACATGTCGTAGAGAATAAGAGCTTCGTGCCTAGCTTACTCTAAAGTGTCCTCCAAAAATGACTAAGAAACTTCGCATCATGATCAGACACTATTGTCTTCGGAATTCCATGTAACCTAACAATTTCTTTAAAGAAAAGGTTAGCAATATTAACAGCATCATCAGTTTTTGAACATGCAATGAAATGCGACATTTTTGAAAATCAGTCTACTACTACAAAGATAGAGTCCTTTTCGGTTCGAGTTCGCGGTCATCCTAAGATAAAATCCATAGATAGATCAACCCAAGGCCCTTCGGGAATAGGAAAAGGCGTGTAAAACCCATGTGGGTTAACCTTCGATTTTGCCTTTTTACATGCTACACATTGCGAACAAATTTTCTCGACATCTCGTTTCATTCGTGGCCAAAAGAAATGTTCTTGTAGAACGGCCAAAGTCTTTGCAATGCCAAAATGGCCCATAAGTCCACCACCATGTGCCTCGAGTACAAGTAACTCTCGCACGGAACTTTGCAGAATACAAAGCTTACCTTCTCAAAAAAGGAAGCCATCAAACCTGAAAAACTTATCAACAGCAACATGTTCACACAATTTATACACATCTCCAAAATCAGCATCAGAACTATACAAATCTTTCAAAAATGCAAAACCAAGCAATTTTGAATCCAAATGATTTAATAAAGTATATCTATGAGATAGTGCATCAGCCACAATGTTTTCCTTACCCTTCTTATACCGAATAACATAAGGAAAGGATTCAAGAAATTCTACCCATTTTGTGTGCCTTTTGTTGAGCTTGTGTTGTCCTTTGATGTGCTTGAGCGATTCATGGTCCGAATGGATGACAAACTCCTTCGGCCACAAATAGTGTTGCCATGTTTCTAATGCCCGGATCAAAGCGTACATTTCCTTATCGTATGTTGGGTAATTCAATGGTGCGCCACTTAGCTTTTCACTAAAATACGCCACGGGCTTTCCTTCTTGAGTCAACACAGCACCAATCCCAATACCTGAGGCATCACATTCAATTTCAAATGTTTTGTCAAAATCAGGTAATACAAGTAATGGGGCATTAGTTAAATTATCTTTAAGTGAAATAAAAGATTTCTCTTGTTCCTCGCTCCAAAAGAAGGCGAAATTCTTTTTAATCACACTCGTGAGAGGTGCGACCAATGTCTTTGAAATTCGAACAAAGCGACGGTAGAAACTTGCCAAGCCATGGAAACTTCAGACTTGACTTATGCTGGTCGGTCTAGGCCATTCTCGAATAGCTTTCACCTTTTCTTGATCTACTTGTGTCCTTGAGAGCTAACAACAAATCCTAAGAAAATGACTTTGTTAGAACAAAATGTGCATTTCTTAAGATTAGCATATAATGTTTCCTTGCGCAATGCATTAAGAATAGCTCGTAAATGCTTCAAATGATCATCTAAAGATCTACTATAAACAAGAATGTCATCAAAGTAAACCACACAGAATTTACCAATATAAGCACGAAGAACATGGTTCATTAAATGCATAAAAGTACTAGGAGCGTTAGTGAGACCGAATGGCATGACCAACCACTCGTACAAATCGTGTTTAGTTTCAAACATTGTTTTGCACTCATCTCCCTCAAGCATCCGAATATGATGGTAACCGCTTTTGAGATCGATTTTGGAAAACAATTGAGCACCACTTAGTTCATCGAGCATATCATCAAGACGCGGTATTGGATGACGATATTTTATCATGATTTTGTTTACAGCACGACAATCAACACACATACACCAAGTCCCATCCTTTTTTGGCACTAATAAAACTGGAACGGTGCACGGACTAAGGCTCTCGCGGATGAATCCCTTCTCAAGAAGCTCATTTACTTGTTTTTGCAATTCCTTGGTCTCTTCGAGATTACTACGATAGGCTGGTCGGTTCGGTATGGATGCACCGGGAATGAATTCGATTTGAAGTTCTATTCCCTGAATAGGTGGTAAGCCACTTGGAATTTCGTCGGGAAATACATCTTCAAATTCCTGCAAGAGAGAAACAATAGAAGAAGGTAAAGCAGCATCTAACTCATTAATATTCAAATAAGATTCCTTGTACATGAGTACAAGTAGGGGCTGCCTCAACATGAAAGATTTTCGAATGTCACTCTCTTTTGCATACACACTCATTTTTGCACTCAATTTTTCATCACTCATTTTTTTCTCTTGATCTTTATTCTTGTCTCTCATTTTTACCTCTTGTTTCCCTCGTTTCTTTTCACTCAAATGTTCACACACTTTTTCACTCTTTTCTTTCTTTTCACTCTCTTTGAATTTTTCAATTTAGTCTCGTAATTTCACTTGATCTTCGTATACTTGTCTCGGTGTCAAAGGTGCCAAAGTGATGTTTTTGCCTAAATGCTTGAAGGTGTATCGGTTTGTGTAGTCGTCATGTATCATCTTTCAATAGAATTTCCATGGACGGCCTAGCAATAAGTGCCCGGCATGCATGGGAACCACATCGCAAAGAACTTCATCTTTATATTTTCCAATGGAAAATGGAACCAACAGTTGTTTAGTCACCTTTAACTCCCCTCCTTCGTTAAGCCACTGAAGCTTGTATGGACAAGGATGTTTCGTTGTGGCCAAACCAAGTTTCTCCACCATTAATGTACTAGCAACATTGGTACAACTTCCGACATCCACAATAAGACTACAGGCTTTGCCTTGCATTAAACAGCGTGTATGGAAGATGTTCTCACGTTGTTGTTCGTTCTCCACGCTTTGCAAACTTAGGCTACGTTTGATCACTAGAATCTCACCTTCAACGGCATATTCAAATTCATCCTCCTCTTCACTGGCAGAGGTGTCGGATTCCTCATCTTTCTCATCTTCTGACTCTATGTCACCATTGGCTCTCAACACCATTGTACGTCGGTTAGGGCATTAACTAGCTATGTGACCACGTCCCAAGCACTTAAAGCACTTGATGTCCCTTACATGATTTGGATTGGCAACTTCTTTTCCTTTGCTTGATTCACCGATGGGTTTGTTAAACTTAACAGAAGCATTTTGATCCTTCAAACGGTTAGAAAAATCTCTTTTGCTCGTACCTTGTCCCCACTTGGAAGTGTTTGCGGGGTTGGAATAGGTCCGTATAGAGCCTTTCTTCTTGAGTTGTTTTTCTATTTTAATTGCAACATGGACCATGTCGTTCACCTCGACATAGTGTTGAAGCTCCACCACATTAGCAATTTCTCGATTTAACCTGGTTAGGAATCTGTCCATCGTTGCCTCTCGATCCTCTTCCACGTTCGCACGAATCATTGTAATTTCCATTTCTTTGAAATAATCTTCTACACTTCGGTGGCCTTGTGTAAGATTTTGCAACTTTTGGTATAACTCCCGATGGTAAAAAGATGGAATAAATCTCTTTCTCATCACTGCTTTCATCTCTAACCATGTAGAAATTGGCCTTTCTCCATTACGTCTTCGATTGGTTGTTAGTTGATCCCACCACACCATGGCGTAATTAGAGAATTTGATTGCTGCCAACTTGACTTTCTTGGTTTCTGAGTAGTTGTGGCAGTCAAACACCAACTCGATTTTCTTTTCCCACTCCAAATATGCCTCCGGATCAGACTTGCCTTGGAAGGGTGGTATGGAGAGCTTAATATTCTTCAGATCATCGTCCACTTGTTCTCGTCCCCTTCGGCCTTGGTTTCGTTGTCCCCTCCGCTGATCACTTAAATTAGACCCTTGGTCACTTTCGGATTCACTAGAGAGGGATCGACTTCTTGGAACCTTGGGCCGCCTCGTTCCCTTTGTGGACCTTGAGGATTTCTCTCTCGTTGGGCTCTCTCTTCAACATGATCTAATCTCTCTTGAATGGGTTCGAGCTTGTAGTCAAATAGACGCTCAACCTCACGCAATAGGGCTTGAAGATTAAGATCTGGTACATTGCGGACTGGTTGCCGTTCGGGCCTTTCTTCCATATTCCAGTTCAAACTTCTCGACATAAGAAAGTTTTGTTTTTTTTTTAAAAACCTTACCATAAACCTCACTAGTCACTCGGAAAGAAAAAGTAAAGACTGAACACTCACACTCGTGTTTCACTCAATTTTGGCTTTTTCTCTAATGAGTCACTCGTGCCTTTTACCACTCGAATCCACCTCTCAAAATTCTAGAAGGTTGCCTTAGACTTATTAGCAACTTGTAGGTCAGCTTCAAGGGGTTAAAGCAAAGGATAATTCGTTTTAGGTAAAGGTAGGCAAAAAAAAATGTTAGAGATGGTGGCGTTGGGATTAAACAGATGGTACAGAATGATGGTTAAAAATGCTTCTTGAAGGATCGGGGTGGAAGATAAAAATATTGGCTTCGGGATCTCAAAAATTGAGAAGAAGAATAGAAAAATTATCAAAGTCACAAAGCTTCACTTTTTTATTTAACTTTTTTTTTCTTTTTCTTTCTTTTTTTTTCTCAAATGCACGAAAATAACACAATTACAACTTTGAGATTCAACTTGAATTTTTTTTTGATTTTTTTCGATTTTTTTGAATTTATGTACCTACTTCAGATTTACGATGTTCGTCACAGCTTCTCGTTTTCTTGCTCTGATACCAAATGATATGATCCGTTTCGGGTTGAGTCGAGTCGTATTTAAATTTTCCCAATCGTCTACGAAGGAGTATTATTTGATGTAATTAAAAGAAAGGAAAAATGGATATGTTTTGGTAAATGGCAGCAACTTGGGTTGAAGAAAAATTAGGTAGATGAATGGTTTGATGGTTGAAACAAGAAAGAACCCTTAATATAAGATTAAGGACCCGAATCTTATAGGTTTCAAAGGAAAGGTTAAATTGAAATAAAACTGAGACCCACTATCTAGCAAGATAGGAACCTACGGTATTGATTTGAACGCCACACCCAAAGGATGATAAGTTCAAGAACAAATTCAGATTGACGCCACTAGTTAAAAGATAAGTCAATTTGAACCTTGGAGAATTAAGAGATTGGATAACTCACAATCTGAAAATTTCATAAAGCATCGAAAGTCCTCTACAAGCTAATAACAAGGTATATATAGTGTTTACATGTGGTTAGCTGAAAAGTCATATGAATTCAACTTTATTATGCATTTAAATGGTGAAATAAAATCTAATGAATAGGTAAAAACTCTTGAATTCCTCCACCAAATAACAATAACTTAATGACTCCTAATGAGCTGATTTTAATGAGTTTGAATGCTTGGTTTCATGCTTTCTTAGTACCCGAATGGTCACCAAGCAACTTAATGAGAAGTTGTAACTCTTGTGTGATCTTTTAAGCCTCAAATGGTTATGGAAGATGAATAGGTTACTACCAAAATTAATGGAGATGTAATGCTTCCATCAATGATCATAACACTCCTTTAATGTTAAATAATGCTTCCCCATGTGTGTAACCGTTTTCACTTGAAAAGTCACATTAACTCTTTGTAACATCCCCTTGAGTGTAAGCGGTTTTCAATTGAAAAGTTTCCTACATTCAAACACATTAAACAAACAATTTAATCACATTTAAACACTTATTAAACACTACTTTAACTTAAACACATTAAACACTTGACTTTATTAAATGAATTAAAAGTTAAGACTTCAATTAATGCAACAACTAGTTAATTTATGGAAGCGAATTAAATTAACTTAAACTCATGCTTCATTAAAACATCCTAGTAACTAGATTAATTAATAAGCCTCTTATTAAATTAACTTAAACTCAGAGCTTCATTAAAACATCCTGGTAACTAGATTAATTAATAAGCCTCTTATTAAACACAACTTATTTAATTAAACTAAACAACTTTATTTAATGCTAATTTAAAAGTTTTATATAAAAATGCATGAATTAAATCAAGCTAAACACAAGCTGAATGAGCCGAATATGAGCTTATTTCACCTTGCAAAAGCATGCGCATTGGGCTTATTAAGTTAGCCCGATTCTCCTCAGTTTGACCAGCCATTAACTTGCTCCACTTTTGCTCAACTAAGGCCGAAATAGCCTCCTTGAATTGTTTTGCACGTGCTCGGGTGATGGGTCCTTGTGGTAACTCCAATGGCTCTTTGTTGGAACTTGCTGTGACCCGGATCATGGCCGTATCATATACTAGAATGTTTGGTTACTCCCATTATGAAATTGAGCCCCTAGTAAAAATCACAAGTTAGCAATGTTGCTCCAAGTCCATAAAGAAACGTCTATCTAGCCCTAAGAAACTCATAAAATAATACAAGAACCGTCCACCCCCCTATTCAGCCACACCTTCACTTAGCAAATACTTCCCGAAACCTGAATGTTTGAAGGAATAGAGAAGAAGGTAAGATCAATCCCCAATAAAATCAGCCTAGGCGAAGAGAATTGGAGTTAGGAATTTCGGTTTTGACTTAGTAAAGAGAGAGGAGAAGAAGATGAGAGAAAGAAACCACTACCTTGATCAAAGAGAAACCAAATAGAAAAGAAAACTCGGCAACTGAGAATAGCAACTATGAATTTAAGATAAACCCTTCGGCAATTGGCAGCCAAACGAAAGAACCAGACTCAGCTATGGGGTTAAACTGAAATGAAAATTCAATGATGGGAAAGAAAAGAAAGAATCAATTTGAGACTAAAAGAAAAGGGGTAGAAATTTCGGCTATTGTGGAACACAAGAATGAAAGGTGAGAAGAAAGTAGAAAAGAACGTGTGAAAGGAGATGGAAAGAAAATTCGGCAACAGCAAGTTGAGGAAAAGAAAACCCGAAATCCTATAGTCAAAACACCAAAAAGCAACACTCTTCAAAATGAATTAGAAAAACGGCACTCCCTCCCCCCACTCAAACCGAATATGCCTTCACAGTGACCACTTCCCCACGACACCACTCCTTCACACACCCCACTCCTTGATTCACTCCCCAATATTCTCCTTGAATTTCTCTCCTCCACCCATTCAAACGATTTGGTGAGTCTCCACTCTCCCTTACGAGTTCTAACTGAACTCTACCTCTTCTCCTCCCAAAGCATAAAATAAAAATCCCATATCTGCTTGTGGGATTCGAACCCCTTCCCCCTTGCTCACCCTATTGACGCCACAACCTCCACACCACACACTTCACTTGTGTTAAAAACCACACTTCAATTCACTTAAACCCTGCTTCTAACAGTCCTCTCCCCTAAAGTGCCCAAAAACCAAAAATTTTCCAAGGTTTGGCCCTGACCCCAGGCCTCCCTAGAGCCCCTAAACACCCTCAAATAACCCGTAGAGCAAGCATAACATAAAATTACACAGATATGACAAACCCCTAACTTTGGGATGTTACAATTCTACCCCCTTAAAGAAATTTAGGCCTCGAAATTTTACCTGATCAAAAGAGATGGGGGTATTGATGTCGCATTGCCTCCTCAGGCTCCCACGTGGCTTCCTCTGAATTGTGATTACGCCACAACACTTTGACCAATGGTACGGATTTTCTTCTCAACACTTTAACATCACGATCCAAAATCTGCACCGGTTCTTCTTCAAAAGATAGATCAGGTCTTATCTCAATTTCTTCCACCGGCACTATATGAGAAGGATCTGACCGATAGTGTCTCAGCATAGAAATGTGGAACACATTATGTATCCGGTGTAACTCAGGAGGTAGTTCAAGTTGATAGGCGACCGGTCCAACACATTTCGACACCCGGTAAGGTCCAATGAATCTGGGACTTAACTTTCCCTTCTGTCCAAATCTTAGAATCTTCTTCCAAGGTGAGACTTTCAAGAAGACAAAATCTCCCACAGAAAACTCTATCTCTTTATGCTTTAAGTCAGCATACGACTTTTGCCTCTCAGAGGCTTCTTTTAACCAACCCCGTATCAGCTTCATTTTTTCTTTCGTTTCAGAAATTAACTCTGGACCCAACAGCCGTCGCTCACCCAATTCAGTCCAGCATGCAGGGGTATGACACCTACGACCATATAATGCCTCGTACGGTGCCATCTGAATGCTAAATTGGTAGCTGTTGTTATACGCAAATTCTGCCAAGGGTAAATAATCTTTCCAACTACCCCTGAAATCAATCACACAGCTTCTCAACATGTCTTCCAAAATCTGGATTACCCTCTCCGACTGACCATCAGTCTGCGGATGAAACGCTGTACTGAAATCCAACTTTGTACCCAGAGCTTCATGTAACACCTTCCAGAACCGAGATGTGAATCTAGGGGCCCTATCTGAGATGATAGACACTGGCACCCCATGCAGCCTCACAATTTCTACCACGTACAACTTGGCCAACTTTCATAACGAGTAGTCAGTGTGAACCAGTATGAAATGAGCAGATTTAGTCAGCCGATCCACAATTACCCACACTGAATGTTTCTTTGTAGGCGTCAGGGGTAGCCCACTAACAAAATCCATTGTTATCCTCTCCCACTTCCAAAGTGGAATCTTTACAGGCTGCAACAATCCTGAAGGGAGTTGATGCTCAGCCTTCACTTTCTGGCATGTCAAACACTTACTTACGAAATCAGTCACCTCATGCTTAAGTCCTGGCCACCAATATAGTTCACGTAGATCTCGATATAATTTGTTCCCACCGGGATGCATAGCGTATGGGCTACTATGCGCTTCCCACAGAATCATCTGTCTTAACTCAGAATCCCTCGGAACACAGACCCTTCCACGAAAACTTAATACCCCTTCACCATTCAATTCAAAATCCATAGTCTCTCCCTTCTCAACCTGCTAAAAACGAGAACTCAACGACTCATCCAAAGATATGTTTCTCCTTAATCGACTAATCCATGTTGGTTTTACTTGCGCTCCGCCAACAAACTACCATCCTCAAATAGATCGAGCCGAGCGAACATTGCTCTCAAGTCAAATACCACCTTACGACTCAGCGCATTCGCTACCACGTTGGCTTTCCCCGGATGATACTCAATCGAGCAATCGTAATCCTTCAAAGAAACTCTATCCATCTCCGTTGCACGAGATTCAACTCCTTTTGGGTAAGGAGATACTTGACTCTTATGGTCGGTCACGGATGATCGACTTTTCCCCATACTGGATAATGTCTCCATATCTTTAGTGCGAACACTACTGTAGCTAGTTCCAAGTCATGAGTAGGGTAGTTCACCTCGTGTGGCCTAAGTTGACGGGATGTGTATGCCGCCACCTTCCCTTCTTGCATCAACACACAACCCAATCCCGTGTGCGACGCATCACAGTAAACAACAAATTCTTTCCCGACCTCGAAATGAATTAATCTGCGTGCTTGATCAAAATCTTCTTCAGTTTCTCAAAACTCTCTTGCTACTTATCAGTCCACACAAACGGTACCCCCTTACGTAGCAATTTAGTTAGAGGTACGGCAACCAAAGAAAACCCCTCAATGAACCGTCTGTAGTACCCAGCTAAACCTAGAAAACTTTGGATCTCTGATACTGACTTCGATGGCTTCCAATCCAATACAGCTTCGACCTTTCGAGGATCAACCCTAATCCCCTCGGCAGACACAACATGACCCAAAAATGTCACTTCCTTTAGTCAAAACTCGCACTCACTGAATTTGGCGTAAAGTTACTTTTCCCTCAATATCTGCAGAACAACCCGAAGATGTGAATCATGCTCCTCCTTAGTTCTTGAATACACCAAAATGTCATCTATGAATACCACCACGAACCGGTCTAGATAGGGTTGGAAGACTCGGTTCATCATATCCATGAAAGCAGCTGGTGCATTTGTTAATCCAAACGGCATGACCAGAAACTCGTAATGCCCATAACGAGTTCGGATGCAGTCTTGTGTATATCTGCCTCGTTGACCCTTAGCTGATGATATCCCGATCTTAAATCTATTTTTGAGAAGACCGAAGCTCCTCGTAGCTGATCGAACAGATCGTCAATTCTTGGAAGCGGGTATTTGTTCTTAATCGTTAATTTGTTCAACTGACGATAGTCAATACACATACGCATTGACCCATCCTTCTTCTTCACGAACAATACCGGTGCTCCCCAATGAGATACACTTGGTCTGATAAATCCTCGATCCAACAGCTCTTGGATCTGAGCCTTTAGTTCTACCAGCTCCTTCGGTGCCATCCTATAAGGGGCGATAGACACCAGAGCCGTTCCCGATAACAGCTCAATACCGAACTCAACCCCATGATTTGGGGGCAACCTCGAAAGCTCTTCTGGAAATACATCAGGAAATTCCTTTACAGTCCTGACATCCCCAACAGACAACTCCTTTGTAATATCCCGATTCAGGGCCTAGTCAGAATAGTGGTGTGAGACCACAAATCTGAGTTAGTAAATTGAGTTCTTAATGTTTATGACATGTTTTCTTGATAATATTAAAGTTCCATGTAGAAATTTTGTGAAATTGACATGGAATGATTAAATAGGACTAAATTGGAAAGTTACAAAATATGAGTTTCTAGAAGCTTTTTGTATAAAATAGCTTTAGAATATTAATTATGAGTCCTTAAATAGAAATTTGTCCAAATTATAAGTTTTGGACAAAAATGGACATGAGTTAGTAAAAGGGAAAATTTTTAAGAGAAGGGCATTTTGGTCATTTGTCTAATAAATGATTAAAATAGGAAAAAAGATGATAAAATTTCATTCATCTTCTTCCTCTTGTGCCGAAAATTTGGAGACTCCATAGCTAGGGTTCTTCATTTTTTTCAAGCTTGCTAGTAAGTTCATCTTAGCCCCGTTTTTAATATTCTTCGTGTTTTTGAAGTTCTCGTATTATGAATTAGCTATTTTTAGCTATAAAATAAGCTAAGATGCATGTTCAAAAATCTACCCAAGAGTAACATGCTTGTAAAATGATATTTTATGGAAGTTTATGAGAGTTTGATGTTAGATAAACATCTTTTTCTAAGTGAATTTCATGAAAAATGCTAGTAGGGACTAGTTTGTAAAAATTATGAAATTGGTCATACCTATTAGAAATAATGGGAATTGATGATTGCTATAGTAGAGAAAATGAATCAGCTAAGCATGAAGTTTAAGAAAGTTGAATGAGATTCATTTTACGAGCCTTTGGACAAAAGTGCAAATATGAGAAAGTATAGGGGCAAAATAGTAATTTTGCCAAAGTATGAGTTAAGAGTCAATTTAGTCAATGTGAGTATTAAATGATCTATTTATGATTATAGATCAAGAAAAATGAAGCCCGGATCGAAACCGAGGCAAGAACAAAGTCAAGGACTAAATTGCATACCTACATACATTTTGTATATCGAGGTAAGTTTGTATGATTTCTGAGCTTTATGATTAATATCATTGAATTGCTTAGTGTAATGCACAATATTATTATGAAAATGTTTAATGTTATGTTAAACAAAGTAATCAATGAGATCAAGTATGAGAAAGTCCTGATTGAAGATGAATAGCTTAGGATACTCGATCTATCACATGAAATGAGAAAGTCCGTATAAGTCCAAGCCGAGGCATGGCATCGGCAATCGAGACAAGTTATCATGTAAGACCAAGACAAGTCTTGGCATTGAAGATTTGTTATGAGATGAAGACCCATGTAAGTCAAGCCAAGGCATGGCATTGGTGAGTCTCCAAGCAAAGATGTCATGTAAGTCCAAGGCAAGCTTGGCATTGAAAAGCTATCAAGAGAAAGAGATTTCATGTAAGCCCAAGCCAAGGCTCGGCATTGACCAGTTCATGAGCAAAGATACCAAGTAAGACCATGTCAAGACATGGCAATGGTAAGTTCAAAGGAACTCACGAGAAATACTTAGTATAAGTCCATGTCAAGACATGGCCTCGATACCAAGATGAGACATTCCATGTAAGACCGTATCTAGGATATGGCTTTGGTATTGAGTTATGTGAGATGAGATTTAGTATCCTCGGTTATTCATATAAATTCATCGAACAAACGAACTAAGTTCAAATGAGATAACAAGAAAGCTAAGTAAGAAAAGTTATTATCAAGTGAAAATGAGTATTATTCATGTTATGAATGATAAATTAGAGATTATGATTATTATGTCAAAGTATCTTTGATCAATGTGATCAAGTGATACAGTACCTTGTTTACCTCACAAGTATGAGACTAGTAAGTATCATGAGATATGTAAGAATCAAGTATGAGCAAGTAAACTTTATAGCTAAAATTATGATACCATTATTTATGCCAAATGGTTTAATTTAAGCAAGTATGTTGTTATATGCATTATATGCAAACTTACTAAGCTAAATGCTTACGTCTTTCACTCTTTCTTTCCATGTAGTCCCGCCAAGCTAATCTCGTGGATCATCATCATTGGAGCTCGGAGCACACTATCAATCACTATTTTGGTATAGCCAAGTTGTTTTATTAAGTATGGCATGTATAGGAAACACTTCATTTGAGTATATGTTTTAAGAAGAGCCATAGTATAGGCTATCTTGTTCATTATCCTTTTTGTATATGGCTAGAGAAATTGGCCAACTTTGACTAAGTGTGTATGTTTATAGATATCAATGAAAGATGTAGTAATTTGAGTAATTGAATTGAATATGAATGTGATCTCGATTTCAGGGTGGCAATTGGCTTGGTAAATAGCCTCTAAGTGCCCACACGGTTGGATACATGGGCGTGTGTCTAGGCCGTGCGTACCCTACACTTTTATACTTGAAGTCAGGATAGGCCACGAGCAGATCACACGGCTATTGGTTTAGGCCATGTAACACACACGATTGGCACATGGGCGTGTGCCAAGGCCGTGTGAAGTATGCAGTTTTCACTTAGAAATTTAATTGTCACACAGCTGATATACACGGGCATGTTTACAAACCGTGTAGATAAGTCAGACCGTGTGTAATAAGTCAGTGTCGACCACGGGTGGAAGACACGGGCATGTCCAGGAGTACACGGGCGTGTTTCAAGTTGCACGGGTGTGTGGTCCCTGCTTCGAGTAAAAGTTTTCAGATGAGTTCGGAAAGCTCCCAGATATGTGTTTAAGGCCTCATAGGCCCATGATATATACGTTTTGACCTAGAAAAAGAGTTTCTATTTCGGGACAAAATTTTATAGCCCGTAAGTACATCTTTAAGCAAGTTAAAGCATGGTAATGTCTTGTATCCAGTCTTAGCCTCGGACTCGGGTATAGGGTGTTACATCCTTAGCATCAGATGTGCTGACAAAAGCTAGAAACGCCTCACACCCTTTTCGAACCAGTTTCTCGGCTCTTAACGTGGAGATTACATTGGTCAAATAGTCCCTTCTCTCTCCTATCACCATCACTTCCTCGTCCTCTGATGTCTTTAGTATCATACGCTTAGCAGCGCAATCTAAGTTCGCACGGTGCTTCACCAACCAGTCCATGCCAAGAATGAGGTCAAATTTGCCAAACGGTAGTTCCGTCAAATCTGCCGGGAAGACAACCCCTTGAACCTCTAAAGGCACATCTCTAAATAGCTTATTCACTACGACAGACTGTCCTAAAGGACTAATCACTGATATTTTTTTTTTGGCAAGTTCGAATTGTATATCCAATGTTCTAGACACATTACAAGCAACATACGAATGCGTTGACCCAATATCAATTAAAGCAAAACATGGTAAATCATGAATAAAGAACGTACCAGTTATGACATCAAGTGCGTCGCCCTCCTCTCGAAGCCGAGCAGCATAAACCAACCCTGGCTGTCTTGCATCTGTATTACCAGCACCTCTACCCGGTGCTCCACGACCTCGTCTAAACCCATTTCCCCCTCGGGCTGGGCCACGACCTCTCGGTGGCTGCTGACCACCTCTCTCTGGCTGAACATACCCCTATCTCGCAACTGGCATTGGACCCGGTTTCAGCGTACAGTCCTTAATTCTATGGTCTCTTGACCCACACCTGAAGTAGGCCCCAACTTTCTTCCAACATTCACCCTGATGAGACAACCCGCACACTGCGCAAGGTGTAGTGCGCGGCCCGACAAGCGGAACTCCAGTTTGGACCGACCCATCAAATCTAGGCATCTTTTGAAATCTATCTGAAGAACTGGAAGGCCTAAAATCTCTCTTATTCCTGCCCCTTTCCTTGTCACTTGTCAGTTTACGGCGCTCAGGCGTTTCACCTCCTCGGCAATCTTGGCCTTCTCCACTAAAGCAGTGAAATCTCTCTCCCTTTGCGGGGCTATCAGTACCCGCAACTCATCTCGCTGCCCATCTTTAAACCGCACACAGTGCTCATAATCGGTCACGACTATTCCCCAAGCATACCGGCTCAGACACAAAAACTCCGCCTCATACTCCGCCATAGATTTATTCCCCTGAACCAGATTCAAGAACTCTTTTCTTCGGGCGTCCACATAACTAGCCCCGACATATTTCCCCTGGAAAGCCGTTTTAAAGAAATCCCAAGTTAATCAATTTGCTTGTGTGCCTTCCCTCACAGTGAGCCACCACTGGTATGCCTCATCTCTCAGTAGGGATACTGCCCCTTTCAACTTTTGCTCCACCGACCAATCCAGGTCATCCATGATCCGCTCCACTGCCTCCAACCAATATTCTGCCACATTCGGGGCTACACCAGAGATGCCCTTAAAAAATTTGGCCCCGTTCAACCGGAGTCGCTCAGAAATAGACCCCCGAGCTACCGACCCAGTACTTGCTCCAACAACCCATTCTAAAACCCGCAACATTGCTTGGGACAAAGCATTGTCCCCACCAGCTCGATTGTGAGACCCGTCTCAGTCACCGGCGATGCCTGTGCCTCCCTATCAGGCATATGCCCTGACGCTGAAGATCCAGCTCTAGCATCTCGGCCTCTACCACGGCCACGTGTACCTCTTTCGCGACCTCTTATACTCATCTCGATGTAACGCGTTAATATGTTTAAGAGTTTTATGAATCAGTTTATAGTTCCCATGCTTATTAACAAGTGTTTTATGGATAACAGTTATAAGAGTTGTTTTTCACAGATCTAGTTTACTACCGTCTTAATCTCTACAGTCTCAGTTTCTATAGATAAAGTATACTACCACTATCTCTAGTAGTTTCTTACTACAGTCATTTCATCGTAAAATCTAGTATAAAGTAAGGAAACTTACGGATTTGGTGCCGGAGACTCAGTGTGCCATACTTCCAGTAACACTATTTCTAAACCATATTTTGAACTGTTTTGGAAAAAAATTCAAACCCATTCCACAGCCGAGTTTTACAACCTGGCTCTGATACCATAAAATGTAACACCCCAAACCCGGCCTAGACATTATGGTCAGATCTAGCATGCCACATCAAAAGAAAGTTGAAAAGCTAAGTGACCGTTAAAAAAGTGTTGCATCTTTTTTGAAACTCCGAGTTTCGTTGTTTGTTGGCAAAAACACGATTTGCTTAATGTATATTCTTATAAAGCTGTTATTATTTTGAAAAACTATTTTTGTTGTGAAAAATCAAACTTGAACGATTCTGCGAAATCGTGTTATTTTGAAAAGCGATTATTAATGTTTTAAGAAACCCGGTTTTTAAGCGCTTATGATTTAGTAAATCTTTGAAATGAAAGTTTAAAAAGTAAAATAAATCCAATGGCCTTATTACAAAACAATAACCCAAATCAAATAATCTTAAAAATAAGATAAAAACCAGATTCTTGAGTTTCGTGAGGAACAACTCAGATGTATGGCCACCACCGAAGTTCTCATGGCTCCCAAATCCTTTATCACTTTGGGGATTTCCTGCAAGGTTATGGAAAAAAGGGGTGAGTTACAAGAATTCAGTGTGTAATCCCATTTTCATCCACGAGTCATAGTGCGGGCCTAAGCCCATGCAAGATGTCGATTTGGCCTCTGACCCCATAATCATGGTAATGCAAAAGAGAATCTGACCCACCCCAATCCAACCCTACACTCCACCCGTACCGACCCCTACACTCCATGTGGGGACCAAGTCAACCCACCTAGCCCTACACTCCAAGAATGCACCGAGTACGCCATTTGATATAACGTAGCAAAGCCGCGCGATGCGACATACATGTGGCTGAGCCACTAAAATCAGTATAACGTGGCATAGCCACCAGTAAAGTACTTCCTCCATAAATATAACCCAACCCAATGCAACATGTCATGGCATAATATTCCAGTGTATGCAATAATGTATCATCATGGAAATTAATTTGTTTTCACACAAACTAGCTAAATTTCCTCCCAATGGTATAACAGTAATTTTGCCCAACGAAGGCGTTTTAGTAATTTACCCATTAAGGGTATTTCAGTAATTTACCCATTAAGGGTATTTAAGTAATTTACCCATTAAGGGTATTTCAGTAATTTAATTGTCTAACTGTCTTTCTGGAGGCCTATTGTCACCTCGAGCGACATGGGACCCCTTTTTGGGTCTCTACAATACAATTGGGCCTAAAATCCATTTCAGGTCCAAACGGGCCCACACACTCGTGTGGCCCATTACGTATGGTTTCGTTCTCAGTTTTTCAGTTTTCGCAACCGCATCTATCATTTGGTCATTTTCTATCAATTTTTCCCATATGGGCCCGTTAGCCCATCAGGCCCATTTAGCCCGTTTTGGCTCGATCAGGCCCGTTACAGCCTCAATTTCGCGAGGGTGCTCGTGACACTCTCAACGATCTATTGCCATCATTCGTGTCTCGGTTTAACACCACGAGCTTTTGCATGCTCGAGTGGTCACAGTTGCCAATTTTTTGGCTTTTCGGCTTTTGGCCATTCCACAGAACATCACATGCAATCATCAAAGTGGGTGTGAGATTACACACCTGTTCACGAGTTACGGTACTCAGCACTTTCTAAAACACCTGAGATCATAATTGACTAACAGTTAGTCTTAATCCATGATACTCCAAAATTTGAGATTGATAATACAATCCACAATACTTACCAACCACAACGGCAACTCCTTGCTATACTAGAATGTTTGGTTACTTCCTTCAATTACGAAATTGAGCCCCTAGTAAAAATCACAAGTTAGCAATGTTGCTCCAAGTCTATAAAGAAATGGCTATTCAGCCTTAAGAAACTCATAAAATAATACAAGAACCGTCCACCCCCTATTCGGCCACAGCTTCACTTACCAAATACTTCCTGAAACCTGAATGTTTGAAGGAATAGAGAAGAAGGTAAGATCGATCCCCAACAAAATCAGCCTAGGTTAAGAGAATTGGAGTTAGGAATTTTGGTTTTGACTCAGTAAAGAGAGAGGAGAAGAAGATGAGAGAAAGAAACCACTACCTTGATCAAAGAGAAACTGAATAGAAAAGAAAACTCGGCAACTGAGAATAGAAACTATGAATTTAAGATGAACCCTTCGGCAATTGGCAGCCAAACGAAAGAACCAGACTCGGCTATGGGGTTAAACCGAAATGAAAATTCAATGATGGGAAGAAAAGAAAGAATCAATTGGAGACTAAAAGAAAAGGGGTAGAAATTTCGGCTATTGTGGAACACAAGAAAGAAAGGTGAGAAGAAAGTAGAAAAGAACGTGTGAAAGGAGATGGAAAGAAAATTTGGCAACAGCAAGTTGAGGAAAAGAAGACCCGAAATCAGTCAAAACACCAAAAAGCAACACTCTTCAAAATGAATTAGAAAAACGGCACTCCCTCCCCCACTCAAACCAAATATGCCTTCACAGGTGACCACTTCCCCCACACGGCACCACTCCTTCACACACCCCACTCCTTGATTCACTCCCCCAATATTCTCCTTGAATTTCTCTCCTCCACCCATTCAAACGATTTGACTGAGTCTCCACTCTCCCTTGCAGAGTTCTAACTAAACTCTACCTCTTCTCCTCCTAAAGCACAAAATAAAAACTCCCATATGCTGCTTGTGGGATTCGAACCCCTTCCTCCTTGCTCACCCTATTGACGCCACAACCTCCACACCACACACTTCACTTGTGTTAAAAACCACACTTTAATTCACTTAAACCCTGCTTCCAACAGTCCTCTCCCCTAAGGTGCCCAAAAACCAAAATTTTTCCAAGGTTTAGCCTTGACCCCAGGCCTCCCTAGAGCCCCTAAACACCCTCAAATAACCCGCAGAGCAAGCATAACATACAATTACACAGATATGACAAACCCCTAACTTTGGGATGTTACATAAGTTAATTCTGGAATTTTCTATCTTAAATGAGCTGGAAACACATGTCCATTCAGCTAGCTTTGTGACCATTCGACTAGCTAAGGCTTTGTCTATAAATTTTGGTCTATGGCATTTTGTAAAGGACTTTTGCTTAATTAGTTAATGAAATTCTGTCGAATTTGTGAGAGCACCTTTCTCCAATTTCGTTTAAGGACTCGTTGGCTTATCCAGTGAGCTAGTGGCTTCAACCCGATTCCTTTGCTATCCACCTATACTGAGGTTCCTACTTATCTAAGTAGTGGGCCAAGGTTTCACTACTCCCATCTTTCACCTTGAAAGCCTATAAGTATTCGGGTCAATACTCTCTAGTATTGGTTCTTACTTGCTTTTGAGTTTGTTTTATTCCATATCCATCATCCACCAAACTATCACATATCTATCATTTATCCATTTTCATTCATTCTTATTAAATCGACCATTTCCAAACACCATCCTCTTTCCTTTCATTCTTAGCCAAACCTAACCCTTCCATCTTCTAAATCGATTCCATCATTTCTCAACCTCCAATTCCTAACCTAAATCCATTTCTAAAAAGCAAACCCATTCAAAGCTTCTGCAAACTTATCCAAATTTTCTATTATTTATCCCGAAGACTTAACCTCTCCTTGTAGATGATCAGGCAACTTACATATGACTCGACTCACCCCGAGGCGGATCGTATCACAATGGCTCAACGATGGTGGCGAGATCAAGGTAACCCAGCAAGTTCGAGTGACCTTTTCAATTAGAAAGTACGAGGATGACATACTTTGTGATGTCATGCCTATGCACTCGGGACACCTATTGCTCGGAAGGCCGTGGCAATATGACCGAAGAGTTATCCATGATGGCTACACTAATAGGTACACGTTTCGATATTTAGGAAGGCAAATCACTTTAGCCCCAATGACGCCGACGCAAGTCCATGAAGATCAAACAAGGTTGAAAGCATCTATAAAACTCTCAAAGGAAAAAGAAAATGAAAATGAATGTAAAAGAGAAAAAAGAAAATGAAAAAGAAAGAAAAAAGTGAAAAGAAGAAAACAAAAATAGAAAAAGAAAAAGAAGAAAAAGAAAAAGAAAAAGGGAGTGGAAAAAAAGTTTGATTGCAAGAGAAAGTGAGATTCGGAAAGTCCTCTTGGCAAGACAAATTGTCCTTGTACTCATGTACAAGGAAACTCTTTTAAACTCTAACGAATTTCCTAAGGAACTTACCTCTTCTATTTTGCATCTTTTGTAGGATTTTCGAGATGTTTTTTTGCATGAGACTCCTAGCGGGTTACCACCCCTTCGCAGAATCGAGCATCAAATTGATTTCGTACCCGGTGTCGTTATTCTGAACCGACCCGCATATCGAACAAATCCAAAAGAGACGAAGGAATTACAATGGCAAGTCAATGAATTGATGCAAAAGGGTTTCATTCGAGAGAGTTTAAGCCCTTGTGCCGTTTCGGTCCTCTTGGTGCCCAAGAAAGATGGCACATGGCGAATGTGCGTCAATTGTCGAGCTGTGAATAAAATCACAATCAAGTATCGACACCCTATTCCTAGGCTCGACGACATGTTAGACGAGTTAAGTGGAGCCAAGCTGTTCTCCAAAATTGATTTGAAAAGTGGCTACTACCAAATTCGAATGCGAGAGGGCGACGAGTGGAAAATGCCTTCAAAACAAAGCATGGTTTGTATGAGTGGTTGGTCATGCCATTCGGCTTAACCAACGCACCAAGTACTTTTATGAGACTTATGAATCATGTGTTAAGGCCATACATCGGTAAGTTTTGCGTCATTTACTTTGACGATATTTTAATTTATAGCAAGACATTGGAAGATCACGTGGAACATCTAAAATCAGTCTTGGAAACCTTGCGTAAGGAAATATTTATGCTAAGTTAAAAAAATGTACATTCTGTTCTGACAAAGTTATCTTTCTCGGTTTTGTAGTAAACGCACAGGGACTGGAAGTGGACCAAGAAAAGATAAAGGCGATACAAGATTGGCCAAGGCCTAAAACTATCAGCCAAGTCCGAAGCTTCCATGGTTTGGCGAGCTTCTACCGACAGTTCGTGCCTAACTTCAGCACTATTGCCACACCCTTGACTAGTGTGATCAAGAAGGATTGTGCTTTTCGATGGAACGAAGAACAAGAGAAGTCCTTCAACGAAATCAAAGCGTGTCTTACTCATGCACCATTGCTTGCATTGCCCGATTTCTCCAAGACCTTTGAACTTGAGTGTGACGCATCCAGAGTTGGCATAGGAGCCGTGTTAACGCAAGATGGATGTCCTATCGCGTATTTTAGCGAAAAACTTAACGGAGCCCCACTCAACTACCCGGTGTACGATAAAGAGATGTATGCATTAATATGGGCCCTTGAGACATGGCAACATTATCTTTGGCCCAAGGAGTTTGTGATTCACTCTGATCACGAGGCGTTAAAGCATATTAAGGGCCAACAAAAATTGAATAAAAAACACGCCAAGTGGGTCGAGTACCTCGAGTTGTTTCCTTACGTCATCAAATACAAAAAAGGTAAAGACAATATTGTTGCCGATGCTCTTTCGAGAAGGTACACGTTATTATATACACTAGAATCGAAATTGTTAGGCTTTGTTTTTCTAAAGGATTTATATGTTAATGACCCTGATTTTGACGAGATTTACTCTGCCTGTGAGAAAAATGCGTTTGAGAATTTTTATAGGCATGAAGGATTCCTGTTTAAGGAAAGCAAGCTTTGTGTTCCCCAAAGTTCCGTTAGAGACGTTCTCGTCCATTAAGCCCATAGTGGAGGCCTTATGGGGCATTTCAGAATTACCAAGACACTCGCTACGCTTAACGAGCATTTCTATTGGCCGCGGATGAGGCGAGACGTGGAACGAGTCTGTGAGCACTGTTTAACGTGTAAACGGGCGAAGTCCAAGACTCAACCCCACAGGCTTTATACTCCACTTTCGATTCCTGAAACTCCATGGATGGACATCTCTATGGATTTCATCCTTAGATTACCTAGAACAAAAATGGGAAAAGACTCCATTTTCGTTGTTTTTGATTGTTTTTCTAAGATTTCACATTTTATTGCTTGTAATAAGACTGATGACGCTGTTCATATTTCTAACTTGTTTTTTAGGGACGTCGCCAGATTACATGGGATTCAGTGTACCATTGTGTCAGATCGAGATGCAAAATTTTTAAGCCACTTTTGGAGGTCGCTGTGGGGGAAATTAGGCACGAAGCTTCTATTCTCAACCACTTGCCATCCTTAAACGGATGGGCAAACGGAAGTGGTCAATCGCATTCTTTCTACTTTACTACATACCCTAATCCGAAAGAACATAAAAATGTTGGAAGAATGTTTGCACCATGTTGAATTTGCCTATAACTGAACCGTCCACTTAGCCATAAAACATTCTCCTTTTGAAGGGGTCTACGGATTTAATCCTTTAACACCTTTAGATTTGTTACCATTTCCTACTAATGACTTGGTTCATATTGATGCTAGGAAAAAGGCTGACTTCGTGAAGGAACTCCATAGAAAGGTGTGAGCTAACATAGAGGCGAAAACTGAATCTTACGTTCGGCAAGCAAATAAAGGACGAAAGAAGGTTGTGTTCGAACCCGGGGATTGGGTTTGGATCTACATGCACAAAGAGCGCTTTCCTGCCCAGCGAAGGTCAAAACTATTACCTCGAGGAGACGAACCCTTTCAAGTTCTTGAGCGCATTAATGAGAATTCCTACAAAATAGACTTACCGGGAGAATATAATATAAGTGCAACTTTTAACGTCTCCGATTTGTCTCCTTTTGATGCAGATTCCGACTTGAGGACAAGTCACTTTGAAGAGGGGGGTGATGTAATCCAGCCCGGGGCAACCAAAGAATCAAGTTCAGACGCTCTCGTGGTGCCCGAAGGACCCATGACTCGAGCTAGGGTCAAGAGGCTACAAGAAGCTGTAGCAGCCCTTACAAAGCACTTATGGGCTGAAACTTCATCTACGAGCATAGAACCAGCTTAGGTCCAACTCATGAGCTCTCTGTGCACTTTGGTGCATGTCATACTTAGCCCGGAGTAGCTCATTCGAGCTCATTCCAGCTCATTGAGCTGAATTAATTAAATTGCTTACATTTTAATGTTTTGAATAAATTGAACTTTAATTGATTTATTTTATTACTACAGCAAGTTAATGTGTCTTGAAAGTTTATTTAGTGCCAAAATTAAGTTGTCCAAACTTAATTTAAGTTGTCTTAATTTTTACAACAGGTTTTAATGTGTTTAAGTTACAGCCGAATATTAATGGTGTCCTAGATTACTAGTATTTATTTTGTCTAAATATTATTTAATGTGTCCTAGTGTGTCCTTAATTTTATTTAGCTGATATGTGCTTAATTAAATTTGGTTCATGTGTCAATTAGGTGCAGCCGAATGTTCATGGAGCATTAAAGAAGATTCATGCACCTAGGTGCAATGTATGTGGCTGGTACATTGGACGCATGGAGCAATGTATGTGCATCTAATTCTACATTCAATTGCTGGTTATTTTTGGATCTCCAAAGCAACTATTCGGCCAAGAAGCTTCCATCCTTCAAGCTCTCCAATGCTGACCGTTCCTATCTTCCAAGAGGCATCATTCCATTCACATGAAGTGTTCACACCTAGGGCTTTTCGGCTGGAGCTGTTCACACTACAAAGGCTGTTCAAACTCCTTTGTTCACACCTCAAATGGATGCTCATGTGCCCAAATTAATGCTGCTAATTTTTCAGCCAAAGGTGACCATTTAAGGAGCCCATTAAAGGTTTGGCCGAACCTAGACTTCAGCCATGTATCTTGCCAAAGCTCCAAATGCAATTGCTCTTCTAGAAAGCCGTCCCAAGCACTTCCATCAGCTGAATTCAGCCACCATCAATTAAGACTTAATTCTGGAATTCTCTAAGTTCATTCTAGATTAATTTAGCTTAGCTATTAAGTTATTTGAATGTCCATTCGGCTAGCTCTTGGTAGGCTATAAATACCGAATCATTTTCAGTTGTAAAAAAAACTTTTGGCAAATTTTTTATATGAACTTTGTTCACAAGAGTGAGAATATTCCTTTGCTTATTCGTACGAGTTTTCGGTTGACTTATCAAGCAAGCTTGTGGCGTCTCCAAATTTCGTTTTGAACTTATCACCAAACCTTGGTGTGGCGCTCACCTATCCGACATTTCCATCTTTCCACCTTAAGCCGTTTAGAACCGGGGTGACACTCAATATAGTGTTGAATCGTTTCTCAGATTAAGTCCTATCTTCCATCACCATGCAAACTATTTTATTTGCTCAACCTAAACCCGAACCATTTGATTAACCACCCCTTTTACATTCCTACTTAACCGAATCACCAAACACCTTCCTTTCTTAAACCGAACCAACATCGAACCTATTTCATTCCATCTTCTAAAATTAAACCCATTCCATAGTATTAAACTTCCATTCCTAACTGAATTAAATATAGCTATAAAACTTATCAAAAGCTTCCAAAATTCCTTCTCCAATCACCTAGCTTTCCGAGTTTCCAAACCTCTCCTTGTAGACGATCGGGCATACAAGTGAACGACTTGACTAACCGGGGCCGTCTCACATCACATACCTTTGCCAACACCTAGTTTACAACAAATTTTGACACTTAATGCTCGATACCACTTTTCGATCAACCTTTGTTATTCATTCAATTTATTAGCACACTTAGTGCCAAATTCATAGCCGAAGCTTAAATATCATCGCACACTTAGTGCCTTTTCATAAAACCAAATTTATCTCGGTATCGCACACACAGTGCCAATCAATAAAGCCGAAGCTTCTATTATTTCGCACACACAATGCTATTCACTTCTGTCCGATTCTTATTTCTCACACTTAGTGCCTCATTTCTTAATATCACATATAACATTTCTAATTCAGTAACTATGCATTCATTCATTTCACATCACATAGATATAAATTTAACAACACGTATTATATCCGAACTTACCTCGGATGTCGAAATACCGAGACTAGCCGATCAATCGAGTACTTTGTCTTTGCCTCGATCTCGATCCGAATCTCTCCTTTCTTGGTCTATACATATTCAAATTTAGCTCATTCAATCACCAAATCATTCAATTTAGTCCAAACACACATATTTAGGGCATTTTAAAAAATAGCCCTCACATTTTCACATTTCGACACTTTAGTCCCTAATTCATCAAATCACAAAATACACAAAATCTCCATTCACATATGCTTAGCCGAATTTTCCATTTGATCATACAAGCCCATATATTTCATTTTTTTCACATTTTAGTCCTCCAATTTCTTATTCTCACAATTTAGCCCAAATTACTCAATTTCACTAAAAATTCAAAGACAAAATATGTTAATCTTTCACCTATCTTTCATATTTCATCATCAACTATCATAAAGCTCAAGAATTCATAAATGGCATATCTCAAAATCACCATCAATTTCTAAACTTAAAGCATGGGCTAGCTAGAGTACAAAGCAACGATTACAAAAACGTAGAAATTATCAAAAACTAAGCTCAAAACATACCTCAATCAAGCTAAACCCTAGCCGAATATCACAAGGCTTCAATGGCTATTTCTCTTTTCTATTTTTGGTGGAAGAAAGATGAGAGAATGGCCATCTAATTTGTTTTGTTTTAATTATATTAACTTAATTAACATTTTTACCATTTTACCCTTAATGTATAACATTTAAAATCCACTAATATAAGCCCATTTTTGTCCATCCCATCTATCAATGGTCTAATATCAACTTAAGGACTTTTCATTTAAAAAGCCATGCCAGATAAGTACTTTAACAATCAGCACACAGCTTTTACATTTTATGCGATTAAGTCCTTTTTGCAAATTAACCACACAATCGATAAAATTTTCACACAAAACTTTCACACATGCTCAATCACATATTATAAACACCAAAAATAATATTAAAATATTTTTCTGACCTTAGATTTGTGGTCCTGAAACCACTATTCCGACTAGGGTCTAAACTGGGCTGTTACATAACACCAACAAATCATAATCATTCATAATCACTTTGTCCTTTGAGAAGGTCTACGAGACCTTAAACATGCATTGGGAAGGAGTCAGGACTAAACCGAGCACATATATTTTTTTTTTCAAAATTTAAACATTTATCAAAGTTAGAGTGGTCACACGCCCGTGTGAAACAGGGCATACATTCTAACTTGCATCACACGGCCGAAGACACGCCGGTGTGCTTGACCCGTGGGTAACACTAACTTGAATCACACGGCCTGTCACACGCCCATGTGTTTGGCCCGTGTGCAAGTCTATTTTGTATCGAATTAAGACAGTAAAGAACACGGTCGGGACACACGCCCGTGTGCTCAACCGTGTAGGCAATTATAGGCCATTTTCAAGGTCAAATTTGCCACCCATTAAAGGTCATACCTACAAGCACCACCAAGCCTCATTTTATAACTCAAAAACAACCAAATTATATCAAAATTATACATCACTTGACTCATAACAACATCATTCACATTAATGTATAAATTCATCCAAAACTTACTTACTCAATATACCAAACTTTAATAAAAAATATACTAACTTTGCATCACATAGCATGGACTAAATTTACCATATTCACATTCTTTCATATGCCATATCACATGGCTTTATATACACAAACATGTACCAAAACATAACTTAACATTTCTAGCCTATACATGCCATACTTCAATTTATACATTTTCAAAAGGTACCAAAGTATAGTTTGATAGTGTGGTGATGATCCTCGACGATCCCTGAGCTTCCAATAGCTTCGATAATCTATAAAACAATGCAAACACACACAAAGTAAGCTTTCAAAAGCTTAGTAAGCCATATACAAATAAACTTATCATGTAGAACATTTATAAACCATTTCATTCACATAAACTATAGTATAACTCAATAGCAAAATCATATTTCTCCTTTGGCTCAATCGTTCCTAACCATTTGCTTACACACATACCACATAACAATGTAGTTCATTTTATCATAGCAAAATTTATTTCATTGCTCTCATACATGTATCTCAATTCCACATTTTTCACATATACTTACTTTTCATACTTTTACTTTGCATACATTTCAAACGTACTTGCATCCGATGCACATTTCACATAATCATTCATTTCTCGAAATGCCTATTGAACCATTCGGAAACCATAAGGATACTCAGATATCTCTGAAAACTCGTACAATGCCAACATCCCAGACGTGGTCTTACATGTAATCAAATATCGATGCCACCATCCTAAACAGGGTCTTACACGAAATCATATACGATGCCAACATCCCAGACGTGGTCTTACACGATAACACATATCAAAAACCCTATGTCATGACATACGTATCCTAACTATTCCTAAGGTTCATACGGGACTTTTCTGACTTTGATACATTGTCGGAACTTTCTCGGGTTTCACATATACATCTTCCATAATCATCCATCACAACTCAATTTTATATAAACATGAATAAACCAATTCAAACACATTTATTTGTATATAGACTTACCTCGTACGGAAAAGAACAGAAACGAACGGCTATTCTACTACTTTCGACTTCCCCCGATCTAATTCTGTTTTCTTTGGTTCTTGATATTAATCTAGCAAAACCATAGCCGAAACCTAACAAGCTTTCTCTTCTTTCTTTTTCTTTCAAATTTGGCAAGAACAAGATGATAATGGCCATCCATTTTGTTTTTATTTAATTATATTAACATTAATACATATTTTACTAATTTAACCTTATTATTATCATTAACATCCCACTAACTAATGTCCATCCATGTCATTTAAGACATTCAATGGTTAAATAACCACATAAGGACCTCAACTTTATAAAGACACATCAATTCAATACTTAATCAAATAGAAGGCCACTTTTACATTTTCTGCAATTTAGTCTATTTTACAAATTAAGCACACAAACGGATAAATTAAATCACGGAAATTTCACACATGCTTAATCACATTCTGTAAACATGAAAAATAATATTAAAATATTTTTTTGACTCAAATTTGTGGTCTCGAAACCACTATTCTGACTGGGGTCTAAACCGAACTGTTACAATTCTCCCCCTTTAGGGATTTTCGTCCTCGAAAATCTTACCATTGAATATATTCGGATATTGCTGTCTCATAATATCTTCGAGCTCCCACGTAGCCTCTTCAACACCATGTCGATGCCACATTACTTTTACTAACGGAATTTGGTTATTTCTCAAATCTTTAACTTCGCGAGCCAAGATACAGATTGGTTCTTCTTCATAAGTCATATCAGATTAAATTTCTATCTCAGATGAAGAAATCACATGCGAGGGATCAGATCTGTATCGTCGAAGCATCGATACATGAAACACATTTTGAATCTTTTCTAGCTCAGGTGGTAGCGACAATCTGTATGCAATAGGTCCAATACGCTCAATTATCTCATACGGCCCAATGAATCTCGGACTCAATTTGCCTTTTCTACCGAATCGGAGTATCTTCTTCCACGGTGACACTTTCAAAAATTCTTTATCGCCGATCTCAAATTCTATATCTTTTTGTTCAAATCTGCGTATGATTTCTTTCGATTAGACGCTGCTTTCAAACTATCACGGATCACTTTCACTTTCTGTTCAGTCTCTTTTATCAAATCAACCCCGTGAATCTTATTCTCGCTGAGCTCAGACCAATATAGCGGTGTTCGGCATTTACGACCATACAAGGCTTCATACGGTGCCATTTTAATGCTCGATTGAAAGCTATTATTATATGCGAATTCAATCAATGGAAAATACAGTTCCCACGTACCTTCAAACTCAAGAATGCAACATCTCAACATATCCTCGAGAAGTTAAATAATCCGCTCAGGTTGACCATCTGTCTGTGGGTGAAAAGCAGTATTGAAGTGTAACTTCGTACCTAAAGCCTCTTGTAGTTTCTTCCAAAACCGTGAAGTAAACCTCGTATCTCTGTCAGACACAATAGATAGTGGCACCCCGTGTAATCTTACAATATCTAAAATGTATAACTCAACTAACTTATCAAGTGAGTAATCAGATCGTACCGAAATAAAATGGGCTAATTTTGTCAATCTATCAACTATAACCCAGATTACATCTTTCTTCCTCGGAGTTAAAGGCAAACCCGATACAAAATCCATCGTCACTATATCCCATTTCTGTAACATCCTAGATTAGGGGTTGTGTGTTTGGAGCATAACTCAAGTGTAGTAGGCTTTAAGTGTATTTGGAGGTGTTTTAGGGGTTTTGAGAACCCTAGGGTGTAGGTGAAAGTTTTGGGAAAATATTGGATTTTAAGTATAAAAGGGGGAGCTGGGTGAAGGAGCCCTAAAGAAAAGTTTTGGGGAGTTTAGGACACAAGTAGCCGTGTGGTAAAGTGGCAAGGGATGCCACCTGGGTGCTGGGGAGTTTGCGTCAAGTGGAGTGCCAAGGGGAGGAGGTTCGAGCTACAGGAATCGCACTTGGGAGTTTTTATTTTTGTCGTTAAAGGGGAGCAAGGCCAGGGAGGCCTTAAGGCAAAATTCTTAGGCGTGTTTGGCATAAAACATGCCTTGGTAAAGTGGCTACAATGAGCCACTTAAGGGCCTGGAAATGACGCTGTGCTGGTCTTGGGTTCGAGCAACGTAGGAAGCAATGGACTTTTATTTTTGGTGTTAAAAGGGGAGTTGGGCTAAGGAGGCCTTAAGAATAATTGTAAGGACTTTTGGACATGAAAGTGAGCCTGGTAAAGTGGCTTGGACGCTTGCGGCAAAGGGAGCTTCAAGAGCGCTCAGGTTTGAGTCTCGTTTGCAGCAGGGAGGCATGGTTTATTTTTGCTTTTGGCGTTAAGGGGGGGAGCTAGGTGAAAGAGGTCTTAAAAAGAAATTGTGGGGAGTTTATGTCACAAAGGAGCCAGCAGCAAAGTGGCTTGGGGCGTTATCTGTAGCCTGCGTCAAAGGGGTTCCAGCAGGTCGGGAGTTCGAGTCGCGTGGGAAGTAGTATTTTGGTGTTTTATTTTGCATGTGATGACAAGGCAAGGGAGAAGAGTTGGACGGCTTTGGGACTTCAAATGGATGAGATAAACCTTGTATTATCTTAAATTTCGGCTAAGAGTAGGATAAGTGTAGTTTTATTTATTTTAATATAGGATAATTATGGCTTTATTAAGATCAAATGAGATTTTATTTTATTTATTTTAGGAGATAGGATAAGAGATTAAATGGGATATTAGTAAGGGATATTATTGTTTATTTTATTTTAAGTTGGTGGATACAGGGGATAATTATGTGATTTATTATTTTAAATAGGTAAGATAATTGTAGATTAAATTCAATTTAATTTGAGTGGGTGTTGAAGAGACATAGTAGGAGATTAAATTGGGATATGATAATGAGTTGACGTGGTGGCCAAGCATGGGGCTCTTTTGGGTAAGCAAATTCGGCCATGAAGAGGAGATAGGGCCGAAACAATTTAAAGGGGTTATAGGTGTTTTTTGGTTCTTTTTCTTCCTTTTAGTGTGTGCCAAATTCCTCTACATACTCTTCTTCATCTTTATTTTCTTTCAACCCCAATTTTACACCTTTGCTTGAATGGCCGAATGACCCTTTATCATTCAAGACCTTAGCCGAATGTTTCATCTCCATTGAGAGCCATTGCAGAAATCTCTTAGCCACTTTTATACCTCTTTTCTTCCATCTACATCTACTTTTAAGAGATAACCGAATATTGAATCACCTTTTAAGGGCTTACCCGAATCTTCAAGGCCATATTCTCTCTTCTGCATGCGCAAGTGATAGAAGCCGAGGTGTCATTGGTTGAAGGTTGCTCCAATCGATTCTCTATAGTAAGTAAGAGTTCTCTCCTAACCGTTCTTCTATCTCTTTGGTATGCCAAAATCAAGGGTGGTCTTGATTTCTATGGATAGCCGAATATTCATAATGCCTTACCATTGTGTCTTTTGTATATAGCCGACAAGAGGAGTATTAGAGGAGTTTTTGGATCTGAAGCGATTAAGGTAAGCAAGTATGGTATTCGACCAAGGGTTATTTTTCTATGAATTTATGCTTAAGCCGATTTTGATGTGGTTTCACTTAGGGATTTCGACAGTTCAAGAGCAAGGAGTAGTTTTCGGGATTTGGTAAGCAAGGAGCAAATCGACGGGAATAAGAAGAGTTTCGGGATTCTAGATCGTGTTAGATTCGAGTAGTTCGGGATTTCGCTAAATAGACAGGTGTGTGATTAACCCACCGTTTTCCAGGTATATGATATGTGTGTGAAATGTGTATGTGTTATGAATGTGTTAACTAGTGCAGTGGAAATTGTGATAAGGATACCATCAAGGGGTATGTCGATAATCCGGTAAGTAGCAAACCTGATGATATGTGATTATTAATATGAATGTGTGATAATATGCTTGATGAACATGCTCATGCATCATTACATTGTATCATTATTTTATGTGGCATGTGCATGGGTGGGATATGATATGAAAGAAGGTACGGGTGTACTTTGAGTACGTGGTTTGATGTTAGCCTAGAGCTACATCGTGGATTGACGTTGACTGAGGTCACGTTGTGGATTAATTGCGATTTAGTTCGCGTGGCTTGATGAGTGGCTATGTGCCTCATCGTGGTTGATATCGGCTATGTGCCATATCGTGGTTGATGAGTGACTATGTGTCCCATCGTGGTTTTGGTGTTAGCTACGGCTACATCGTGGATTGGCGCTGACTGAGGTCGCGTTGTGGACTATTATGCTTAATTGCACGTGGACGGCAGTGATTGCCTTTGGAGTGAAAAGGAGAGGGTGATTTGATAATCCCCTGGTGTGTGGTAGGCTGGATAAGGGGGTGTGTAGCGGATGGACCCTAGGTTTGGGTTGGGCTTCATAATTGCATGATTTCGTATGTGAACATATGTGGAAATGGGCCAAGCCCAATATGATATGTGGATTAATATGGAAATGGGCAAAGCCCAGTATATGAATGTGGATCACAGTGTGGAAATGGGCTAAGCCCAAAGATGTGGAAATTATGTGGTTAACTACCCTATTAGATGAATGTGATATGAATATGGGCCAAGCCTGCAATGTGATAACATGTGAATTTGATAATTGATATCCGATATATGAGTTAATATGTGGTTAACATGTGGGTGGAATTCGATGGACTAATTACACACTTGAGTCCGTATGACTCACCCAATTTTTATTCAACATCGCAGTGATCGTGATTTTTGGACCGGGTTGGAGTGGATACAAAGGTGGCCATGCGATGCGATTTCCATGCAGAAAGATATTTTAATTAATTAAGTAGTTATATTTTCAGATATTTTGATTAAGTGTTTATTGTAATAAGGCCCATTAAAGTGATTGAACATTTTTATTATGTTTAAGCTAGACGACCATTAAATTATTATTGGGAAGTGCTTTTAATTTTGGCAACTTATATTTTAAAAGCTTATAATAAAGTTTTAATTTGGATATTTTTATCAAGCTTATATTATTTAGAATTTTTAATTGGACATGGTTTTCAAATGACAAAATTTTTAATGTTTTTCCCAAAAGTGAAATCAGTCTTCAAACGTTTTTCCGCAGTGGCATTTCAAATTCGGTCGTAACGAATGGGCCGGGTTTGGGGTGTTACAATTTCCACTCGGGAATCATAATCGGTTGTAACAAACTGGATGGCACCTGATGTTCAGCTTTAACTTGCTGACAGATCAAACATTTTGAAACAAACTCAGAGATATCCCGTTTCATTCCAGACCACCAATAAAACTGTTTCAGACCACCAATACGGTCTGAAAATTCTGTTCATCAAATCCATAAAAATAGCAGGAGCATTTGTTAGTCCAAAAGGCATAACTAAAAACTCATAATGCATATACCTCGTTCGAAAGGCAGTTTTTGGAATGTCTGAATCTTTTACTCATAACTGATAGTATCCTAATCTCAGATCTATCTTTCAAAACACAGAAGCTTCTTTCAACTGATCAAACAAATCATCGATTCTGGGCAGAGGATACTTATTCTTAATAGTCACTTTGTTTAACTGATGGTAATCAATACACATTCTCATCGTACCATCTTTCTTTTTCACAGACAAAACAGGAGCACCCCAAGGTGAGAAACTCAGTCATGCAAATCCTCTATCGGTCAACTCTTGCAACTGAGACTTTAATTCTTTCAATTCTGTCGGAGCCATTCTATATGAAGCTATGGAGATAGGAGTCATTCCCGGCACTAACTCAATGCCAAATTCAACTTCTCGTATCGGAGGTAATCCCGGTAGTTCTTTAGAAAACACATCAGAAAACTCACAAACAACTGGTACAGATTCAACTTTCTTTTCTGTCACTTTCGTATCAATCACATACACAAAATAAGCTTTACAACCCTTTTTCACATAACTCTGAGCTTTCATTACTGATATCACAACTGGTAACCCATTTAAATCACTGGACTCAATCCGTATTATCTCATTATTCTAACATCTCAAATCAATAGTCTTCCGTTTGCAATTCACAACAGCATCATGCAATGTTAGTCAATCCATACCTAGAATTATATCAAACTCATCAAAAGGTAATAACATCAGATCAGCCGGAAAACAGTTATCTCGAAACATCAACGGACAATTCTTGCACACTTTGTCAACCAGGACACTTTTGCCTAAGGGGTTCGATACTCTAATTACAAATTCAGTAGACTCTATAGGCAAAGTCTTACTGGATATTAAGTTCATGCATATATGTAACACCCCAAACCCGGCCTAGAAGTTAGGTCCGAATCTGGCGTGTCACATGGAAGTGTTTTTCAAAACCATGTTTCTTGTTGTTAAAACTTGTTTGAGAGTTACAGCCTCTTTGTTAAAACTCAAAACACTTAAGCAATTATTTTCCACTTGCAAACGTAATTACTTTTAAAACTTTATCTGTTGCGGAAGCATATTTAAAATAAATAATTTACAAAAATGTAGTATTTAAAAATTGAGTAGCAGAAGCATTTTGAAAACGTTGCGGAAATATAGTGTTTTGAAGACAGTTATCATTTCAGAAATCGTATCCCACTTTTAGCAGTTAGAAAACATCATAAATAAATATCAGAAATAATAAGTTAAAATTAGAGAGGCCTTATAACAACCCAAATAAAAATATTTAAAAGTAAATAATCAAAACAGCAAGCATAAGCAAGGTGTGGTCTTCTCTGAGTCCCTCGCAGCTCCGATCCGTCTAAGGCTGAGAATTACCTGCACAGTTAAAAACGGGGTGAGTTTATGAAAACTCAGTGTGTAATCCCCTTACTAGAGTAACAATCAGTATACAGAAACCGAAACTGAAACAGTCTGACCAAAGCCCTTTAAGAGTAACAGTACAGTCAGTTCAAAGCATACGTGAGTCAAAGCCCACTACAATATCATTTGGGTCACAACCCATAACAGAATCAATTGGGCCTAGCCCAAACCAAGATCAGAACAAGTGGCCTAAGCCCAGTACAGTGATAGATCTCATAAACAGATATGCAACAGTATGAGGATGCATTCCAACCCAGTCCAGCCAACACACCTCCCGTACCAACCAACACACCACGTGGGGACCAAGTCGACCCACCCAGCTAGCATACTAATAACGCAGCCTAGCTGCTAATAACAATGCAGCAAAGCTGCTAATAACAGTATACGTGGCTGAGCCACTAAAATTAGATTATGTGGCGATGCCACTATAACAGTAAAACGTGACAAAGCCACTAGTACATAGTACTAACACAACAGAGCTGCTAATAACAATGAACGTGGCTAGGCCACTAAAATTAGTATACGTGGCAAAGCAACTAGAGCAGTAAAACGTGGTAGAGCCACTAGTACAGTACTTCCTCCAAATACAAATCCCAACCCCATGCAATATGTCGTGTATGTCATGCCCAATCATTACACGCGTATGCAAAATGGCCATGCTTAGTAACAGACATTTCAACACATATTAACAGCATTTCAGTCACACACCCAAAGTTAAGTCAGTTAAAACACAGTCATACAATCACAGTCAAATCGGTCAAATCATAGCACAAGTCAGTCATTTACCCACAAGGGCAAATCAGTTATTATACCCTATAAGGGTATGTCGGTAATCTTACCCCTCAGGGGTATTTCGATAATTCTACCCTACGGGGTAATTCGGTGATTCTACCCTACAGGGGTATTTCAATAATTTCACAAATTAGGGTATTTCGATAATTTTGCAAATCGAGGTATTTCAGTAATTTTACAAATCGAGGGTTATTAATGACCCAACAGAAGGTCCACCATCACCTCGAGCGACTTAGGAAATCCAAATTGACTTAACGGCGAAGATGGGCTTAAGGCCCATTACCCTGCCCAAGTGGGGCTACACACTCGTGTGGCCCATTTAGCCTAAAAACAACCACGGCTATGCAATGGCACAGCCCAAATCAATAACTTATCACATCATGGATATTTCCTCTGTGTGGGCCCACAAGCCCATTGGGCCCACACGGCCCCCTTTCGGCTTGACGCGGCCCAAAACACCTAAGTCATGTGTGCGACATGATAAGCCTATCTATTTCCCCTTTAACAGTGTGACTTGCATTCGCAGGCCCTACGGCCCATTGGCCCATCGAGGCCCATTCCAACCCAAGTGACCCACTACGGCCCAAGCCCATGAATTCGCTCATGGTGGCCTTTCTCATCACATGCTCACGCTCCGTGAGCACAGTTCACCACACGCGCAATCACACGCTCGTATGGCATCGTTCGCCAGTATTTTGGCTTTTCGGCATAATGCCGATCAACAGTCAAAATAGTACAATATACGCACCTTCGGCTTTTCAACCGATCAACAATCAGAACAATGTATACGGATACACACCTTATCATGTAGAGTACTATATAATCACGAGCGCCGTCACCTTCACTAGAGCGATCAACTGTGATTTGCCCAGTTAAACCAAAGTATTCTAAACAGAGATAATGATGCGAATTGGCCTAGGGCCCATTCTCAAACCAAATGAGCCCACACGCTCGTGTGGCCCATTTAGCCCAAATCTAGCCACAGATATGAGATTCACATAGACCAGTCTAATATCTACTACACAATCATACAATTTATTCACATGGGCCCACGGGCCCACTCAGCCCAAGGCAGCCTAAACCCATGAGAACACTCGTGGGGGCCTCAACTATCGCGTCGAAGCTCCCACACGTGCGCTCGCACGCTCGTGTGGCTACCATTACCGTGTGACTGGTATTTCGGCATTTGCCGCTCTACGGCTAGACTAGTGCGAAATACACACCTGATAGGAATCTGGAGTTAATCCGCGCTCCGAACACTCCTATGCCCAAACGCCAACCAAGGTATCCTTACTCTCCTCATAGATCGCTCTATTTAAAGCCAGCTTCTCGTCTACTCTCATGCTAGCTTTCCGATGTGGGATCCCTCCATCAATCTTCCAAAACCGTCCCAAATTAGTAAAATAGTCACCTTTCGCATGCAAGGGGTTTCGAACCTCAGACCATTAGGACACTCCACACGCCACTTGCCACCTTTACCAGTAGACTCCTTGTGTAACAAAACAAGCACAACTAAATATAGGTCTATGGGCCAAAGTCTAAGTTCATTTAAAAGGAAATCAAAATGAATTGCAAGCGCCAAGTCTTGAACCCATGCTTCCTTGCAACCTTAATGACGCCTTGCCACTAGGCCACATGCTTCCTTGTGTCATTTTTTTCCCACAATTTATTCTTAAAGCCTACTTACTTACTCCCAGGGTTTTATTCACCTAAAACCAAAATTTTTCCTAAAGCCCAAGTTTGAACCCGTGACTTCATGGAAGCCCCCTAGCCTTCCAAAATCACTCACCTAATAGGTCCAACTTGCATTAGTGCCGTTCTCTTATTCTCAAAAATTTTAAATGCTCCCATGCCCAAGGCCCAATAGGCCCAATTCTACTAGGCCCAAAAATTTGGGGCGTTACAATATATATGAATAAGTAGACCCTGGATCTATCAATGCAATTACAGAAGTATCATAAAGAGTAAATGTACCCATAATAACATCTGGAGACGAAGCTTCCTCACGAGCTCGTATAGCATAAGCTCTGGCAGGTACTCTTGCTTCAGATCACGCCACTATATCATTCATAGCTCTCTGGCTACCACTCACATTTCTCGTGTTCTGGAAGGTCTACCCCTAGCTGAAACATTATCCGACTTCAGATTCTGTACATTCTCTTGTTCAAAAGACTTAGGACAATCTCGGATAAAATGATCTAATGATCCACATTTAAAGCAAGCTCGGTCATTCAATCTACAATTGCCCGAATGTCTTTTACCATAATGTCTACACTTGGGTCGTTCAGATCTAACATTTCCAACACTAGCTATCGAAGTAGCTAGAGCTCTGAAGCTCGAATGTGATCTAGCACGATCTCTTTTTGAATGTCCCACATTAGCCTTTGATCGACTATACTAATCTCGAAATTTCTTTGATGCAGACTGAAATGATTTACTTGAAGATCTCTTTCTCACATCTCTAGCTTCTGACTCAGCTTTTCTTTTATCTTTCCCGAGTTCTTTAGCTTTACATTCTTGATCAACAAGCACAACAAACTATTTTATTTCCAAAATTCCAACTAGCAAACAGATATCTTCATTCAGGCCGTCTTTAAACCTTTTACACATTATTGCTTCGGTCGAGACACATCCTCGTGCATATTGACTTAGTCTTACAAATTCTCGCTCGTATTCTATAACAGACATACGACTCTGTTTCAATTCAAGAAACTCTTTTCGCTTTTGATCAATAAATCTCTCACTGATATATTTCTTCCAGAATTTTGATTGAATGAAATCCCAAGTAATTCGTTCTTTCGGAACAACGGAAATCAAAGTTTTCCACCATTGGTATGCTGCATCTCTCAACAAAGAAATGACACATTTTACAAATTCTTCAGGGGTACACGACATTTCATCAAACACTCGAATTGTATTCTCGAGCCAAAATTCAGCTTTCTCTGCATCATCATCACTAGTAGCCCTGAACTCTTCGACCCCATATTTACGGATTTTATCGATTAGAGGCTTATTCAAAAGATTCGAATTTATAATCAGAGGTACAACAGAAGTATGAGGGGGATTAGATGGGGGCGAAGGTTGAAAAATAGCCGGATTTATTCTAATGTACTGAGTGAACCACACATTCATCATTTGGAAGAAGGTTTGTTTAGCCTCCCCTTCCTGACCGCTAGTAGCCGGTCTAGAATCAGACGGCGCTGTCCCTTGAGCGGGAGCAGGCGCATTACTTTCAACATCGCCAGGTACTACTCGTTTGGGATTCATTTACTATACGAAAAACACATTTTATCTGTTAGGATTCATCACTCTATCATAGTTCATATATATGGCATGTATAGCTAGACTCTCACACACTACGTTAGTCCTAAAATCGACTAGATCGTAGCTCTGATACCAACTAAATGTAACACCCCTAACCCGTATCCATCTCTGGACTAGGGTTAAGAGGCATTACCGGACAAATCAAAATATTTCACAAACATACATTTAACATGTAAGACCCCTAACCCGTAACCGTCTCCGGAATAGGGTTCAGAGGTATTACCGAACAATCAGAACATTTTATACTCATTTTACAACACCAAGTCAATCATCATTCAAACATATCATGATATAAGTATATATTCCCTTAATAAGGTCTACAAGACCTTGAACACGTGTTAGGAAGGGGTCGAGACTCAACCGAACACATACAAAAATTTCTAAAAATCATACATTTTTCAAAGCAATAGAGGCCACACGCCCGTGTGGGCAGGCCGTGTGCCTCACACGGCCTCAGACACGCCCATGTGTCCTAGCCGTGGCAAAACAAGGCATACCTACTGACTTGTCCACACGGCCTAAGACACGCCCGTGTGCCTCACCCGTGGTCGAGCCTGACTTGCATCACACGGCCAGTCACATGCCCGTGTGTCCAGCCTGTGCTCGAGTCTGACTTGTTTTGAATTACAAACTCGAATGACACGGTCGAGCCACACGCCAGTGTGCTCAACCGTGTGGGCAATTATAGGCCATTTTCAAGGCCAAATTACCATTCACAAGTTGGAACCACCTATAAGCATCAAACCAATACCAATTCATGCCTCAAATGCAACCAAAACATACCAATATATGCACCAATTAATCACTTAACAACAACATTCATTTTCCTATACAAATTCACCTTAACAAGTCAATCTAAATTATCATCCACACATTCAAACCATATTAATCAAACTTCATTTAATCCATACCACAAGTTCACATTTAAACCATCATACTCATTAACCAATTCAAGCATGAAATATACCATTACCATTCTCACTATTTTATACCACATTCATCATTTTCATAGCCTACATATATGCACCAACATCATTCAATTTCCAAGCCATGTCACATGGCAAAGTCCAAACATTTCAAAACATACCATAACTTCTAGCCTATACATGCCATATGCCAAATATATACATCTTTCAAAAGTACCAAAATAGATAGCTGATAGTGTGATTGAGTCACTGACGATCCCCGGATCTGAGCTAGCTTTACTGACACTGTAAAACAGAGAAACACATCTCACAGTAAGCTCTAAAGATTAGTAAGTTTGTAATATAATACAATTAACTCATTGAATCAAATCAATATACAAATTAATCCATCACATAGATAATTTAACAAAGTTAACATACTCAATTGTATCCAATACTCACATAATCATCCATTAATCAACCTTCAAATTTATCAACCACATAGGTTTATATACATACCTTTGCAAACACCTAGTTTACAACAAATTTTGCCACTCAATGCTCAATACCACTTTTCGATCAACCTTTATTATTCATTCGATTTATTCGAACACTTAGTGCCAAATTCATAGCTGAAGCTTAAATATCATCGCACACTTAGTGCCTTTTCATAAAACCGAATTTATCTCGGTATCGCACACACAGTGCCAATCAATAAAGCCGAAGCTTCTATTATTTCGCACACACAGTGCTATTCACTTCTGTCCGATTCTTATTTCGCACACTTAGTGCCTCATTTCTCAATATCACATATAACATTTCTAATTCAGTAACTATACATTCATTCATTTCACATCACATAGATATAAATTTAACAACACGTATTATATCCGAACTTACCTCGGACGTCGAAATACCGAGACTAGCCGATCAATTGAGTACTTTGTCTTTACCTCAATCTCGATCCGAATCTCTCCTTTCTTGGTCTATACATATTCAAATTTAGCTCATTCAATCACCAAATCATCCAATTTAGTCCAAACACACATATTTAGGGCATTTTAAAAAATAGCCCTCACATTTTCACATTTCGACATTTTAGTCCCTAATTCATCAAATCACAAAATACACAAAATCTCCATTCACATATGCTTAACCGAATTTTCCCTATGCTCATACAAGCCCATATATTCCATTTTTTTCACATTTTAGTCCTCCAATTTCTTATTTTCACAATTTAGCCTAAATTACTCAATTTCACTAAAAATTCAAAGACAAAATATGTTAATCTTTCACCTATCTTTCATATTTCATCATCAACTATCATAAAGCTCAAGCATTCATCAATGGCATATCTCAAAATCACCATCAATTTCTAAAATTAAAGCATGGGCTAGCTAGAGCAAAAAGCAACGATTACAAAACGTAGAAATTATCAAAAATCGAGCTTAAAACATACCTCAATCAAGCTAAACCCTAGCCGAATATCACAAAGCTTCAATGGCTATTTATCTTTTCTATTTTTGGTGGAAGAAAGATGAGAGAATGGCCATCTAATCTGTTTTGTTTTAATTATATTAACTTAATTAGCATTTTTACCATTTTACCCTTAATGTATAACATTTAAAATCCACTAATATAAGCCCATTTTTGTCCATCCCATCTATCAGTGGTCTAATATCAACTTAAGGACTTTTCATTTAAAAAGCCATGCCAAATAAGTAATTTAACAATCAGCACACAGCTTTACATTTTATGCGATTAAGTCTTTTTTGCAAATTAAGCACACAATCGATAAAATTTTCACATAGAACTTTCACACATGCTCAATCACATAAACACCAAAAATAATATTAAAATATTTTTCCGACCTCGAATTTGTGGTCCCGAAACCACTATTCTGACTAGGGTCTAAACCGGGATGTTACATAACACCAACAAATCATAATCATTCATATTCACTTTATCCCTTGAGAAGGTCTACGAGACCTTAAACATGCATTGGGAAGGAGTCGGGACTAAACTGAGCACATAATTTTTTTTTTCAAAAATTTAAACATTTATCAAAGTTACAGAGGTCACACGCCCGTGTGGTTAAGCTGTGTGCCTCACACGGCCACAAGACACACCCTTGTCTAAAATCGTGTGAAACAGGGCATACATTCTGACTTGCATCACACGGCCGAAGACACGCCCGTGTGCTTGACCTGTGGGCAACACTGACTTGAATCACACGGCCTGTCACACGCCCGTGTGTCTGGCCCGTGTACAAGTCTGTTTTGTATCGAATTAAGATAGTAAAGAACACGGTCGGGACACACGCCCGTGTGCTCAATTGTGTAGGCAATTATAGGCCATTTGCAAGGCCAAATTTGCCACCCATTAAGGGTCATACCTACAAGCACCACCAAGCCTCATTTTATAACTCAAAAACAACCAAATTATATCAAAATTATACATCACTTGACTCATAACAACATTATTCACATTAATGTATAAACTCATCCAAAACTTACTTACTCAATATACCAACCTTTTATAAAAAATATACTAACTTTGCATCACATAGCATGGACTAAATTTACCATATTCACATTCTTTCATAAGCCATATCACATGGCTTTATATACACAAACATGTACCAAAACATAACTTAACATTTCTAGCCTATGCATGCCATACTTCAATTTATACATTTTCAAAAGGTGCCAAAGTATAGTTTGATAGTGTGGTGATGATCCTTGACGATCCCAGAGCTTCCAATAGCTTCGATAATCTATAAAACAATGCAAACACACACAAAGTAAGCTTTTAAAAGCTTAGTAAGCCATATACAAATAAACTTATCATGTAGAACATTTATAAACCATTTCATTCACATAAACTATAGTATAACTTAATAGCAAAATCATATTTCTCCTTTGGCTCCATCGTTCCTAACCATTTTCTTACACACATACCACATAACCATGTAGTTCATTTGATCATAGCACAATTTATTTCATTGCTATCATACATGTATCTCAATTCCACATTTTTCACATATACTTACTTTTCATACTTTTACTTTGCATACATTTCAAACGTACCTGCATCGGATGTACATTTCACATAATCATTCATTTCTCAGGATACCCGTTGAACCATTTAGAAACCATAAGGATACTCGGATATATCTGGAAACTCGTACAATGCCAACGTCCTAGACGTGGTCTTACATGTAATCAAATATCGATGCCACTGTCCCAGACAGGGTCTTACACGAAATCATATACGATGCCGATGTCCCAGACATGGTCTTACACGTATAACTCAAATCGATGCCAACGTCCCAGATGTGGTCTTACACGATAACAAATATTGGAAACCCTATGTCATGACATACGTATCCTAACTATTCCTAAGGTTCATACAGAACTTTTTTGACTTTGACACATTGTCGAAACTTTCTCGGATTTCACATATACATCTTCCATAATCATCCATCACAATTCAATTTTATATAAACATGAATAAACCAATTCAAACACATTTATTTGTATATAGGCTTACCTCGTACGAAAAAGAACAGAAATGAACTGCTATTCTACTACTTTCAACTTTCCCCGATCTAATTCTGTTTTCTTTGGTTCTTGATCTTAATCTAGCAAAACCATAGCCGAAAACTATCAAGCTTTCTCTTCTTTCTTTTTCTTTCAAATTCGGCAAGAACAAGATGATAATGGCCATCCATTTTGTTTTTATTTAATTATATTAACATTAATACATATTTTACTAATTTAACCTTATTATTATCATTAACATCCCACTAACTAATGTCCATCCATGTCATTTAAGACTTTCAATGGTTAAATAACCACATAATGACCTCATCTTTATAAAGACACATCAATTCAATACTTAATCAAATAGAAGGCCACTTTTACAGTTTTTGCAATTTAGTCCATTTTGCAAATTAAGCACACAAACGGATAAATTAAATCACAGAAATTTCACACATGCTTAATCATATTCTGTAAACATGAAAAATAATATTAAAATATTTTTTGACTCGGATTTGTGGTCCCAAAACAACTATTCTGACTAGGGTCTAAACTGGACTATTACAACATCATAGTTGTTTAGTTAAGTTTAGATATAGTATCAAGTTCTAATGTAAGTCCTGATGCGAGTTCTGAATCGTGATGAGTTATAAATAATTTATCTGTGGATTACCATTAAGAAGATGACAGAAAGATTTAATGTGATGACTTTTATCAGGTGAGCAATTTCGAGGACGAAATTTTCGTAAGGAGGAGAGTTATAACATCCCATCTTTCAATGGTGTCAGAAGAAGTGGTTTTGGGGCCACCAAATCCAATGAGTAAGTTCGTAAATATTATTATTTAATATTTATGAGTCAAATATAGTTTTAAAAAGGTTTTTGATTTAGTGATATTGTTATATAAATGATTTATCTGGACCTCATTTCTACAAACTGAGCCATAAATATTTTTATAAATATTTACGGAGTGTCACTAAGGTGGTATTAAAGTTTCATTGAAAAAATTTAACGTTTCAATAGTTAATTAATTAAAAAGGACTAAATTGTAAAAGATGTAAAATTTGATCACTATTTGATTTGAGTGATTAAATGGTTAATTGAATAAAGAAAAAGGGACTTAAATAGTAATCAGATCATTCAAGGAGTTAGTGGAAAATTATGGGCATGAAATTGGTGTTTTATTTATTTATTAACCAAGGTTAAAATTGTAATTTAATAAATTAAATTAAATTAAATTAAAACAAAAGTTATTATCATCATTTTCATGTCTTCTTCATCGAATGGTAAGGAGAAAAACACCATTTGTAGACCTTGAGGTTTTGGCAACTTCACAAGTTATTTTGGTAAGTGATTTTTTACCCGTTTCTAATAATTTTTATGTTTTTGAGATCGTTGCAACTAGGTCTAACAAGCTCGTACCTTCGATTTTGAAACTGTCAAAGATTGTGAATGTTTCCATTGATGAATCTTGTGATTTTTTATGTTAAATGATGAATTTGAAATTTTGGTTGATATTTAAAAGAATTTTGTTAAGTGATTTTGATGAATTTTTTTATTAGGGACTAAACTATTGAAATAGTAAAAATACAAAGATTTTGTAACACCCCTCACCCGTATTCAATGCCTGAATAGGGTTACGGAGCATTACCGGACTTACAACACACTTAAACAAACTTTTCTCATACATTTAATCACTACATACCATTATCAATCAATCTCAATCAATTTGTCCCTAATGTTTCACATTTTTACAATTTAGTCCTTATCACATAAAATTGCAAATTCATGCAATTTAGTACAAACCCAGGCTTAGCCGAATTTAATACATGTTACTAGAAGCCCATATTTTCAATTTATTTACACTTTTAATCACCACATTTCTCATTTTCTCAATTTAATCCCTTTTTGACATTTTTGTCAAAAATCACTTTACAGAAGCTATTAATCTAACATTAAACCTTCCAAATCTATCATAAATCATCAAATTACTCAAGCATTCAACAATGGCAACATGATAAATCTTTAACAGTTTCAAAATCTAAGGTACGGGCTAGCTAGAATACAAAGCAACGATCTCAAAAACGTAAAAATCATTAAAAACGGAGCAAAAACGGACTTACAATTGCACCTTGAAGTAGCCAAAATTTTTAAGCCCTAAAATGTCTTTTCTCCATGCTTCATTCGGCCAAGAAGATGAATGAATCAAAAACCTTTTTGTTTTGTTTTTATTTAATTAACCTTTAATTATTAATTACCTATTTACGACGAGTATTATCAAGAAAAACTCTCTTTTTCTTTGGACTGATGAACAAGAAATTGCGTTTAATAAAATTAAAGAATGTTTGAGTAACGCTCCATTGTTATGTTTACCTGATTCTAACAAAACTTTCGAAGTGGAGTGTGATGCTTCAGGGATAGGAATCGGGGTGGTCTTGACGCAAGATGGTCGTCCAGTTGCCTACTTCAGTGAGAAACTCAATGGGTGATACGATCCGCCTCGGGGTGAGTTGAGTCGTATGTGAAGTTGCCCGATCGTCTACGAGAAGGTTTCATTCGACAAGTTTGAAGATGGTACTTTTGGGTAAAATGGTGTGGAAGCTATTGAAAAGGGTTTCAAAGATAGGTTGAAGGATATGAATTTTATATAGGTTCGGTTAAAGTAAATAAAGATGGAGATTGACATGGAAGGGGATTAACAACAATGGATGATAAATGAAAGGAGCGTTCAGCTATGATGAAATGAAAGGAAGGAAGGAAAGAAAGTTTGGTAGATAATGGATATGGAATAAAACGAACTCAAAAGCAAGTAAGAACCAATACTAAAAAAGTATTGACCCGAATACTTAAAGGCTTTCAAGGTGGAAGATGGGAGTAGTGAAACCTCAACCCACTACTTAGAAAAGTAGGAACCTTGGTATAAAGGTGAACGCCACACTATATAATAGTGATAAGTTCGGATAGAAGAAAACGGGTTGATGCCACTAGAGACTAGATAAGCCAACGAGTCTTCAACGAAATATGAGAGAAAACAATCTCACAAATTTCATATAAGTTCAATAATGTTTTCAAACTAAGCAAAAATATCCAAAAGCTCCTTTACAAAGGCTGATTTCACCTATTTATAGTGCTAAATTAGGCTAGCTGATTGGTCACAAACATTCAACTTAATGTGCCAATTAAAAGCTGAAATTTAACTCAAGTCTTTTCACATTCTTGAGCCAAATAACTCCATCCTTGAATTGTCTTTAATTCAGCTGAATGAATGACTTTAAGTGCTTGAAAAACGACTCTTGAGTTAGCCCTTGGTCAGCCGAATGGACACCATCTACTTAATCAGCTTTTTAATGATGTTTGAATGCTTGAAATAACCCTTGAAATGGAAAAAACGGCTGGTAGTGGAAAGGTTGCTGCCAAAATTAATTTGGATGATTAAATGCTCCTTAAACCTCCTTTAAATGATGTATAAAACATCCCTTGTAACAGCCACTTCATTTGTAACAAAAATGACTTAAAAGTCACTTTATTTAATGTGTAAATGACCCTTGTAATGTAATGGTTATGACTTGAAAAGACTCTGCAATAAATACATTAAAATGAGCTTATTAAACACATGTAATCACTTATTAAACATAACACACATTAATACTTAACTTAGGTAAATGAACTATGCATCAATTACTCCAAAGAACTAGTTAATTAAAGATACATCATTAAATAAAACTTAACTCATGCATCAATAAATAATCCTAGGAACTAGATTAATTAATGAAGCAACAACAAAATTAAATTCATTAAAAGAACTCAATTAATTAAACTAAGTTGAGTTGAATTAATGACCAACAACTCATTTATTAACTAAGATGCTTAAATGCGATTATTTAAAATGCAAACTAAATGAACAAATGAGTTACTTAATGCATGACTTAATTAGATGCAGAACACATAATGCATGTCATAATTAAAATATGTAGATCAATAATGCATGACATTAACTAAAGATGCATTTAATTAAACAAGATATAATTAAAGACTAAAGTATTGAGTTGATTCAAGCTCAAATGAGCTGAATTTGAACTGGACGAAGCTCGTGGAGCTGGAAACGAGCTGGGATCAGCTTGCCAGGAATGCAATGCTCGACTCAAAATACTTGTCCAAAGAAGTTCGCGGGGCGTGCTCGCATCAACGGGGCTACACTCAACTATCCTACTTATGACAAGGAGATGTATGCATTGATACATGCATTGGAAACATGGCAGCACTACCTTTGGCCAAAAGAATTTGTCATACATACGGACCATGAAGCCTTGAAGCACTTAAAGGGGCAAACCAAGTTGAACAAACACCCTGCCAAGTGGGTGGAGTTTTTGAAGTCTTTCCCTTACGTGATTAAGTATAAACAAGGTAAAGAAAATATTGTTGCGGATGCACTATCACGTAGGTATGCTTTAATTAACCATTTGGATGCTAAGCTGCTTGGTTTTACTTATTTGAAAGACTTATATGAAAATGATCTTGACTTTGGTGAAGTCTACAAGTTGTGTGTGCAAGGTTCTTATGATAGGTATTTTCGGCAAGATGGATTCCTTTTTCGAGAGAATAAGCTATGTATACCCCAAGGATCGATTGGGGATGTGCTAGTCAATGAAGCACATAGCGGGGGTCTAATGGGTCACTTCGGTATAGCCAAAACTTTGGCTACACTTCAAGAGCACTTTTATTGGTCGAAGATGAATCGAGATGTGGCTAGAGTGTACGAGCATTGCATAACCTGCAAGAAGGCTAAGTCAAGCATCAAGCTACACGGTCTATACACTCCAGTCGATTCCGGAAGCACCATGGGTGGACATCTCCATGGATTTCGTTCTAGGGCTTCCTAGAACAAAGAATGGCAAAGATTCTATATTTGTTGTAGTAGATAGGTTTTCTAAAATGGCCCATTTTATTGCATGCAACAAAACTGATGACGCCTTAAACATTGCTAACTTCTTTTTTAGGGAAATCGTGCAGCTGCATGGAGTCCGAGGACCATCGTTTCCGATCGTGAAGCTAAGTTCCTTAGCCACTTTTGGAGAACTTTGTGGGGTAAGCTTGGCACCAAGTTTTTGTTCTCAACAATGTGCCATCCCCAAATGGATGACCAAATAGAGGTCATTAATCGGGTTTTGTCAACCTTACTGCGGGCCATCATTAGAAAGAGGAGAATACTTAAGCTTATTGTTTGATGAGTTTTTGAAGGAATGTGGGATTGTCTCAAAACTTACACCTCCTGGTACTCCACAATGGAATGGAGTTTCTGAAAGGAGAAATCAAAAATTACTAGCCATGGTTCAATCAATGATGAGTCATGTTGATCTTCCTACTTCCTTTTGGGGACATGCACTTGAAACAGCTGCTTTTACACTAAACTGTATTCCATCTAAATCGGTTCAAAAGACACCATATGAGATGTGGACTGAGAAGTGTCCTAGTATGTCTTTAATGAAGATTTGGGGTTATAAAGCTTATGTTAAACATCAGACGTCTACTGAGCTTGAACCCAAATCTCAAAAGTGCATCTTTGTGGGATATCCTAAGGAAACTAAAGGATATTATTTCTTCAATCCTACCGAGAACAAAGTGTTTGTTGCTTAGATAGGAGTCTTCCTTGAAAGAGAGCTTGTCTCTAAAAAAGGAAGTGGTAAAAGAATAGAACTCAGAGAAATTCGAAAACAACATCAGATCACTAAACCAGAGATTGAACAACAACAAGTTCCACAAGTTGTTGCAGAATAATCAATTTTTTTGGAAACACAACTACAATGAAGATCTTTAAGAGAACATCATGTACCTGAGAGATATGGATTTCTCATTACAACACATGCTGATATTGTAACACCCCTAACCCGTATCCGTCGCCGGAGTAGGGTTACGAGGTGTTACCGATCATTACACATCATTTAACATACAATGTTCATACATCTATGCATTCATATTCAAATACCATTCAACAATGTTATATTGTCCCTTATAAGAGCCCACGAGGCCTTAATTATGCTTTAGAAGAGGTTCGGGACTAAACCAATAATATACAAAATTTTTGGAAAACTTAGAAATTTTTTATCTATACAGGGGTCACACGCACATGTGAATAGGCCGTGTGCCTCACACGGCTCCAGACACGATCGTGTCTCAGACCGTGTGAAAACAGGGCATACATACTGACTTGAGTCACATGGCCGACCAAATGCCCGTGTGTCTAACCCATGTGCCCTTCGAAATGGTCACACACGCCTGTGTGCCAGGCCGTGTACTAGGCCGTGTCAAAACTGTAGGGTATACTGACTTATGCAACACGGCCAAGTCACACGCCCGTGTGCTAGGCCATGTGCCATTTAGGGGGTATACTAACTTGTGCCACACGGCCAATCACACCCCCGTGTGTGAGACCGTGTGGAGCATACTGACTTCAATTTAATATCAACACCAGGGGACTCACGGCCGTGTAACATAACCGTGTGTCACACACGGCTGAGACACACGCCCGTGTCCCTACCCGTGTGGACAAAAATAGGCTATTTGCAAAGCCATTTTGCCACCCTATTTTCACATGCATACACAAGCATAAATGAAAACATTTCATAACCCAATAGGCATCCATTCCATAACACTTCATACACAAATTATACCAATTCATCATAGTATTCAAATAATTTACTAATTCCATACAATTTCCATTCATAAACCTACCATATAACAACACATTTGCATATGTCCATTTCATCAACCATTTTCCAAAACTACCAAAACATAATATCAAGTTTAGCCAAATCAAATGGCTTAACCTATACACAAAATGTACCAAAACCATAATCTTAAGCAACCATATCTATCACCATTATAACTAACCTATACATGCCATATTTACAATTATCCACAAGTTCAAAAGTACCAATCGGCAATTGGATAGTGTGATGTGTAACTCCGACTTGTCCGAAACGAGTGAGCTAACGAACATCTATAAAACATAAAAAAAAAGAAACAGAGTAAGCTTTATAGCTTAGTAAGCCCGTATAATTTAGAATTAAAATTACCATTTATACATAATCAAGGCAACAATTAAAAAGTATTCAATTCAATTAACAAATGCCTAAACACAAACATTAATCACAAGTTAGTCACCAAAATTCATTAAACCATCCATTAACTCAATGTAATTACTTATTACATTGTATCATATTAAACTCACATACATCACATACATCACTTATAACATTTTACTTTCAATCACATAAATAGTAATTCATTCGTATAAACAGTACTTTACCATATCACAGAATTTATGCCCGTTGAACATATTAGAATCTCGAGGGATACTCAGGTGATACAGAGTACACATAAATCAGTAATTCGTCAATTCATTATCATTTATTGCTCTTTCGAGCTATGAGCAGTAAGCTCCTCCTGATCTGATGGACAGTAAGCTCTATTAAGCTGAAACGGTAAGCTCTGACGAGCTAAAAATAGTAACCTCTTATGAGCTGATATATCGATAAGCTCATATGAGCTGTGGTGAGTTCGCAACAAATGCAGGAGCTCGACCAAAATGGTAACCCTAGTGACATGTCACTCGTATCCTACGAATTCATATGATTCAAATGGGGCTCGGTAATAATTCATTTATATCAATTAAGCATTTGTACTCCAAGTGTATCAAATACTCAAATATAAACATACATTTCAATTAATTACAAGTATTTAAAAGTTTGATTCTAATTATACGAACTTACCTCGTATCTCTCGAATAACAACTATCGGCTATTTGTCAATCTTTCTTTTTCCCCGATCTAAACCGAATATCGACTTATCTTGATCTATATAATATCAAAATCAGCTTATTTAATCAACTATTTATTCAATTTGGTCCAAAATACACATAAGGGCTATTTTACACATTTGCCGCTAAACTTTCACATTATTTACAAATTAGTCCTTATCACATAAAATTGCAAATTCATGCAATTTAGTACCACCCATGCTTAGCCGAATTTACTACATATTACTAGTAGCCCATATTTTCAATTTATTCACACTTTTAACCTCCACATTTTACACTTTCACAATTTAATCCCTTTTTGACATTTTTGTCAAAAATCACTTTACAAAACTAGTTTAAATATCAATAAACCTTCATAATCTACCATTAACTATCAAATTACTCAAGCATTCAACAATGGAAACATGATAAATCTTTAACAATTTCAAAATCTAGGGTATGGGCTAGCTAGAATACGAAGCAACAATCTCAAAAACGTAGAAATCATTAAAAACTGAGCTAAAACCATACCTTAATCTTGCTTCCAAAGTGACCGAATGAAAACATAAAGAATAGCTTATTTTTTTGTCAATTTCGGCAACAAAGATGAAGGATGATGAATAAAATGATTTTGGTTTTATTTAATATAACCTTATTAAACATATTACTAAATTAACCTTTAATAAAACCTTAATATAACACATAAGCCATGGGCATAAATGTCCACTAACCTTAATCTTGGTCTAATTTTAACATAAGGACTCCCACAATTAAATTTTATAGCTATTTTATACTTTTAAATATTAGAACTCAAATTTTACTCTTTACGCGATTTAGTCCTTTTTACCGAATTAAGCATTCAAACAGTAAAATTTCTTTACGAAACTTTCACCAAATAATAGTATCATGCTGTAAACTTCAATAAAATAATAAAATAAATATTTTGACCTCAAATTTGTGGTCCCGAAACCACTATTCTGATTTGACCCAAAAACGGGCTGTTACAACTCTCCCCCTCTTAGGGATTTTCGTTCCCAAAAATCTTACCAGTAAATAGGTTAGGGTACTGTTTTCACATAGCTCCCTCGGGTTCCCACGTAGCTTCCTCAATCCCGTGTATATCCTAGAGAACCTTTACTAGAACTATGCGCTTATTTCTCAATTCTTTGATTTCACGAGCTAAAATCCTTATCGATTCTTTGCTATACGTCAAATCTGCATGTATCTCAACATCTACCGAAGAAATCACATGTGACAGATCGGATCTATATCGATGTAACATAAAAACATGAAAAACATTATGAATCTTTTCAAGTTCTGATGGTAAAGCTAGTCGATATGCTACTGGCCCTATTCTTTCAATGATCTCGTAAGGTCTGATAAATCGTGGACTTAACTTCCCTTTACGGCCGAATCGAAGAACCTTTTTCCATGGTGACACCTTTAAAAACACTCGGTCCCTGACCTAAAATTCAATTTCTCTACATTTTAAATCCGCGTATGATTTTTGTCGATCTGAAGCTGCTTTTAAACTGTCGCGAATCGTTTTAACTTTTTCTTCAGTTTCTCTGATCAATTCAACCTCGTGAATCTTTTTCTCACTTAGTTCAGTCTAGTATAGCAGAGTTCGACATTTGTGACCATATAAAGCTTCGTACTGATGCGAACCGGCTCAGTGATGTGAGTCGAGTCTTCTTAGTTGCCCGATCGTCGACGAGAAAGTATCATTCCAAAACTTGAAGTTGCTTGTAGTCGGCTAAATATGAAGGAATTGATGGAAATAGGTTAAAAATAGGTTAAGTATGATAAGAATAAGTTCGGTTTAATAAGAAAAATGAGATAGATAATTTGATGGATAGGTGGAATAGAAATTCAGACTTAAGCGTTAAGAACGATCCAACACTATGAAGAGTGCCGTCCCGAGACTTATATTGCTTAAGGTGGAATGGTGATGAAGGAAATGGGACCTTGACCCGTTACCTAAAGAGGTAGGAACCAAATGTATCAAGATAGGGTTGAACGCCACACCGAAAATGTGATAAGTTCAAAGAGAATCAGGTTGACGCCACTGACTAGCAGATAAGTCAAGATGAGACTCAAACAAAATTGGAGAGGAAGAAACCTCACAAAAGAACAATATGTTCATTCAAAATGGCAAAAGTCTCCCTTACATCAAATTAGCTAAATATTTATGGCTAGAAACCATGCTAGCCGAATAGGCACATTCATAGCTTAATGGCCAACTAATTCAGCTTTAATGAGCTAGAAAATTCTAGAATAAAACCAAATAAATTCCATGTCTATATTTAGCTCTTTAGAATGCCATTAGACAGCTTCTAGATGAAGAGAAGTCAGCTGAATGTATTTGGAAGAGTTGGGAGCTGATTGGCCATGTCTATGTTCGGCCAAGTGCTTAAATGAGCTTCTTTAATCCTGCCTTGAGAAACTGAACGTGCAGCTGCATTTTAATGGGAGTTTTGGAGCACGGAAAACCCAAATAGTGTGAATACTTGAAATCCAATAGCCTTTAAGTGTGAAGGGACGAAATTGATCAGCCACCAGCTGAATGGACTCCATTTGAACAGCCTTGTCCATTGAGCTCTTCAAACAGCCACTTGGAGAAGCTCAAAACAGCAGCTGAATTAATTCCACTTAATGCTCCAGCCAAATACATGCTCCTCTTTAATGCCGTTCCATGCACTTGAGCTAGCTGAATTCAGCTTGTGTGAACACCTATAACATGAAATAAATTCGATTAAGACATAATAATTAGCTCAATTACTTTGCCTAAGCTTAAGACACTTTAATGAGCTATTTGAGCTAGGACAAATTAAATGAATATAAGACAAATTAAATGGCTGTAGGATTTAGAACACATTTAATTACTTAGACAGATTAATGCCGAATTTACTTAGACATATTAATTAATTTTAATACACATTTAATACTTAACTAAATTAACTAAATAACTTAAACTAAATTAACTAAATATTATTTGAAGTTTATTCCAGCAACTATTAGCTCAAAACGCATAAATTAAATAAAATTAAAATTGAGCTGAAACCGAATTGAATGTTCCAGCAAATTGATGCGCAAGATAAAACCGAATGAATTTGAGCTTAATGAGCTAGGATGAGCTATGAACGAGCTAAATGAGCTCGTAGCAAGTTGCATGGAACACTTGAGCTGGACATCTTGGATTGTTCGATTATTCCAGCAATGGTTTCCGCCCCAAATTCGGTCAATTAAAACCTGCACACAAATTAACAAATTGAAATTAGATTTCATTTTGCACTTGAAACCCTCACGTTTAGGCCATTCTCGGTGGCTTCGAGTTGTGTCGTAACATGATGCGATCGGATTCGCATCACGTACGGTGCCATCTTTATACTCGTCTGAAAATTGTTATTATACGCGAATTCGATCAATGATAAGTATTTTTCCCAACTGCCCTCAAACTCTAAAATACAACATCTCAACATGTCTTCAAGAATTTGAAGAACTCGTTCGGTCGAAAAGCAATACTAAAACTCAACTTCGTACCTAGAGCTTCTTGCAATTTCTTCCAGAATCGCAATGTGAATCTCGGATCTCTATCAGAGATAATAGATAACGGCACCCCGTGTAATCGAACAACTTCAGAAATGTACAATTCAGCTAATCTGTCAAGTGAGTATTCTGTATGTGCCGGTATGAAATGGGCAGATTTTGTTAGTCGATCAACGACAATCCAGATAGCATCTTTCTTTTTCGGTGTTAGGGGCAATCCCGACACAAAATCCATTGTAACTCTATCCCACTTCCACTCAGGAATCATTACAAGTTGCAGTAAACCAGATTGTACTTGATTTTCAGCTTTGACTTATTGACAAATCAAACATTTAGAAACAAACTCTGAGATATCCCGTTTCATGCCTTGCCACCAATAAAACTGTTTCAAATCGTTATACATTTTGGTACTTCCCGGATGAACAGATAAGCAATTATAGTGCACTTCGTACAAAATCTTCTGAATGAGTTCTGAATTTCTCGATATGCAAATTCTATTCTGGAACCTTAAAAAATCATCGGTCCCAATCTGAAACTCTGAATCAGGGATGTTCTCACATTAAATCCGTTTAACTTGTAATTCACGGTCATCTTTCTGAACTTCATAGATTTGTTGAAGAAATACCGGTTTAGCTTTTAATTCAGCTAAAATAGATCCATAATCACAAATCATTAACTGGGTGTTCATTGCTCTTAATGCAAACAAAGATTTCCGACTCAGGGCATCAACAACAACATTAGCTTTTCCCAGGTGATAATTAATCACAAAGTCATAATCTTTCAATAACTCAAGCCATCTTCGTTGTCGCAAATTCAAATCCTTCTGTGACATCAAATATTTTAAGCCTTTGTGATCCGTATAAATGTGGCATTTCTCACCGTATAAGTAGTGTCACCAAATTTTCAACGCAAATACAATTGCAGCCAACTCTAAGTCATGTGTCGGATAGTTCTTTTCATGTGGTTTCAATTGTCGAGAAGCATAAGCTATAACTTTTCCTTCTTGCATTAGAACACATCCCAGACCGTTTAATGACGTGTCGTTATAAATCACAAATTCCTTCCCCGATTCCGGTTGAACCAATACTGGTGCTTCCGTTAATAGTACTTTTAATTATTCGAAACTCTGCTGACATTTTTCTGACCATTCAAACTTCACATCTTTTTGAAATAATCGTGTCATCGGTGTCGCAATCATCGAGAATCCTTTCACGAATATTCAGTAATACTCGCTAAACCCAGAAAACTACAAACTTCAGACACATTTCTCGGAGGTTTCCAATCAACAATAGCAAAAATCTTACTCGGGTCAACTCTTATACCATCAGTTGAAGCAATATGCCCCAGAAATCCAACCTCTCGAAGCCAAAACTCGCATTTGCTGAACTTTGCAAATAATTACTTGTCACGTAGAGTTTGTAACACAACTCTCAAGTGCTTGGTATGTTCAGATTCATCTCGCGAATAGATCAGAATGTCGCCAATGAATACAACAACAAATCTATCTAAATACGGTTTGAATATCATGTTCATCAAGTCCATGAAAACTGCAAGAGCGTTAGTTAATTTGAAAGGCATAATGAGGAATTCATACTGTCCATACCTTATTCTGAATGCAGTTTTCGGCACATCCGATTCTTTAACTCGCAACTGATAATAACCCGATCTCAAATCAGTCTTTGAAAATACTGTGGCCCCTTTCAACTGATCAAATAAATCATCAATCCGTGGTAGAGGGAATTTTTCTTCATAGTCACTTTATTCAGTTGTCTATAATCGATACACATTCTCATCGTGCCATCTTTCTTTTTCACGAACAATACTGGTGCACCTCAGGGCGAATAACTCGGTCGTGCAAAACCTCTACCTGTCAATTCTTGCAACTGAGCTTTCAATTCTTTTAATTCTGTTGGAGCCATTCTGTACAGAGCTATCGATATTGGTGTTGTTCCCGGTACTAATTCAATACCAAATTCAACCTCTCTGATCGGTGGCAACCCTGGTAATTCCTCTGGAAATACATCCGAACATTCACAAACAACAGGTACAGATTCAATCTTTGATTCAAATACCTTAGTATCTAATACATATGCAAGATATGCATCACAGCCCTTTTTCATACATTTTTGAGCTAATATAGATGATATCACAATAGGTAATTCACTCGAATCATCAGACTCAATCTGAAGAATTTCACCGTTTTGACATTTCAATTCGATAGTCTTTCGTCTACAATTCACATCTGCATCATGCGTAGTCAAGTAGTCCATACCCAGAATCACATCAAACTCATCAAACAGTAGAAGCATCAAGTCAGCCCGAAAATAGTAACCCCGAGTCATTAAAGGACAATTCTTACAAATTTTATCAACTAACACAGATTTGCCTAAGGGGTTCGATACTTTAATTACAAACTCTGTAGACTCGACATGTAAACTCTTTTTAAATACTAAATTCATACAGATATATGAATGGGTTGATCCAGGATCTATCAACGCAACTATATCAGTATTAAAAAGGGAAAAAGTACCGGCAATAACGTCTGGCGATGATGCCTCCTCCTGTGCACGGATAGCATAAGCTCGGGCAGGTGCTCGTGCCACAGATCTCACAGCAAAATCTCTCGTAGCACCTCGGTTACCACTCGTATTTCTAGTGGTTCGGGGTGGTCTCCCTCTAGTAGTTATATTACTCACTTTCGCTGGTTGATCTCTTTCAGCTATTGACTTTTCTGGATAGTCCCGGAGATAATGATCAAGAGATCGGCATCTAAAACAAGCTCCGCTCACTATTCTGCATTCACCATAATGTCGTTTGTTGCAATGTTTACATTCAGGTACAATATTTCTAACACTACCTGCACTGGCAACAGAGGTAGTCTGAGGTTTAGAGCGGAAATTTCTTGCATCTCTTTCTCTGATTGAAATCCCCGCAGAAGTAGTAAAGCGATGATGATATTCTTTAGATTTCTTTGATGCTGACTGATGTGATTTGCCCGCAAATATTTTTCTAAAGTCTCAGCCTCAGAATCGGCTTTTCTTTTATCTTTGCTAAGCTCTTCGACTTTGCAGGCTCTGTCAAATAGAACAACGAACTCTTTCAACTCAAGAATCCCCACTAATAGTCTGATTTCTTCATTTAACCCATCTTTGAATCTTTTACACATTACAGCCTCAGAAGAAACATATTCACGAGCATATTTTCTGAGTCGTACAAACTCTCTTTCGTATTCCGTTACCGACATATGGCCCTATTTCAATTCAAGAAATTCCTTTCTTTTCTGATCAATGAACCTTTGGCTGATGTATTTCTTTCTAAATTCAATTTGAAAGAATTCCCAAGTAATGCTTTCTCGAGGAACTATGGATATCAAAGTATTCCACCACTGATACGCAGTGTCTCTCAACAATGATACAGCATATTTTAAGCATTCTTCAAGTGTACATGACAGTTCGTCAAATACTCAAATCGTGTTCTCAAGCCAAAACTCGGCTCTCTCAGGATCATCGCTAACAGTAGCTCTGAAGTCTTCAGCCCCGTGTTTCCTTATCTTATCAATAGGTGGCTTATTAAATAGCAAAAGATCCATACCTTGAGGAACTACAGGGATCGGTTGGGGTATAGGTAGGGGTGGAGGTTGCTAAACAGCTGGGTTCGTACGAATGTACTGTGAGAACCACTCGTTCACTATTTGAAAGAAGGCTTCTTTAGCCTCACCTCCGTGACTAGTCGTCACGGGTCTAGAGTCAGATGGCGCTATCCCTTGCGCGAGAGCAGGTGTGTTACTCTCTACATCATCCGCTACAGCTCGTTCGGGATCCATTACTATATAAAAACACATTTAAAACGTCAGGAGTCATCACACTATCACAGTTTTATATGTGGCATGTATAGCTAGATTCACATACGCTACGTTAGTCCAAGAATCGACTAAACCATAGCTCTGATACCAATAAATGTAACACCCCTAACCCGTATCTATTGTCGGAGTAGGGTTACGAGGTATTACTGATCATTACACATCATTTAACATACAATGTTCATACATCTAAGCATTCATATTCAAATACCATTCAATAATGTCATATTATCCCTTATAAGAGCCTACAAGGCCTTAATTATGCTTTAGAAGAGGTTCAGGACTAAACCGATAACATACAAAACTTTTGGAAAACTTAGAAATTTTTTCTATCCAGGGGTCACACGCCCGTGTGAACAGGCCGTGTGCCTCACACGGCTCCAGACACACCTGTGTCTCAGACCGTGTGAAAATAGGGCATACATACTGACTTGGGTCACACGGTCGACTAAACGCCCGTCTGTCTAACCCGTGTGCCCTTCGAAATGGTCACACATGCCCGTGTGCCAGGCTGAAACACCCTAAACCTGGCCCACGAGCCTTGACCGGATCTGGTATGTTTCTCGAGTAAAGCAGTTAAAAATTCGTTTGCTTCATTGGAAAACTTTGGGTGATTTTGGTGAAAACTTAATTTGTGTTGGGTTCAGTTGAAAATCATTTGCGTTTAGGTGTCAAAATATTTAGCGTTTGTTTTTAAAAAAAATTACTTAAGCGTTAATTTAATAAAATATGTATCGTACCAAAATAATTAAAATGCTTGCGTAAATAGTTCATACTATAGCCTTATTACATCAAAATAAAAACCCGACATGAAATTCAAACTTAAAGTTCAAAATAAAATAAAGTAGAATAAAAGCTTAGCTGAGCATGGCCACCATTAAGCTCCTGCCGACCCGGTCCATCACTGAGCGTCACCTAAAAAATATCCCACAACGGGGTGAGTCAAACAGACTCAGTGTATAGCAACCACACTAAGCCCTAATGATTCAGGCATATCAGATCATACATATACATATCACAATTTACAAATAATGATGCATTCCCGAACCCAAACCTAGATGCCATCCGCTACACATCACTCGTACCAACCATCACACCGTGGGGACTACTAAGTCAACCCTCCATCCGCTACACATCATCGAAGGCAGTCGCTGCAGTCGACGTGCTCATCGCCCTTATATATTGTGGCATAGCCACCAGATAAACTCTTTGTGACATAAGTCACCACATTCAGATTATGTGACCGAGGTCACCACATTCAGATATTGTGACCGAAGTCACCAAATTCAAATATTGGGGTATAAACCACCAAATCACTTCCCCTTTCATAATCACCCATATGCCCCATGTCATACAAATATGCATAAACCATCTCATATTCCTTATTCACATTCTTATAGTTTCACATATGTGCCATAACAAATCATATTATACTCATAGTAGGAGTGGGTAAACGTACCTGAGTACTTTGTACCATTGCATGGTACCTTAGCCATAATTTTCACATTCTTAATAACACATGCATTAAAACAACACCATAAATCTATTAAAACTTAGGGTAGGGCTACACACCTGGTTTACTTAACGCTTCCACTGAAATCCTGAAAATCCCGATCTAACGCTTTAGATCTCAAATTCCTACATTCGGTCAACCACTTAATGTTTAGTAAAAGCCTATTCGGCTATATGATCAAATCCCAAAGGATTATTGCACCCAAAGCTCCTACCTTGTTGCCGATTTGATTATTAATCAAATCCCGAAATGTTGTAGTATTTCTTCCTTAAAATCGGCTAACACTAGATCAATTGACTTGGTTAGTTTTCGGCATTTGAACGAATAAGAAATAGATCTGAATCACTAGAACCCTTACCACTGACTTACCAAAAACTATTGGCAGGAAAAAGATGCTCCCAGTCTACTGCTTTGAAATCCCGGAAATCCTAAAAGAAACCGATGGTATGGTTGATTAGAAGTCACGACAAATGCCGAATTTCGGCTTTTGTTCTACACATGTCGACAGAGAGGAAATAAGGAAGAATAGTGGAGATTCGGCCATAGCAGACTTACCGATTTGAGAAGAGATCAAAAGAGATTTCTTACTTGGTTGCTATTCGGCCAAAAACTGAGAGGAGATGAGGTGGGAAAAATTTCGGCAATGGCTTAGGAAAACAATGGAGGTTCGGCCAAAACTGAAAAGAGAGAATAGGAGAAGGATAAATGATATTCGGCTTTTGGTTAACAGTAGAGATTATGAGAAAAGAAGAAAAAGAATGATATGGAGGCTCGGGTATGATTCATTTAGAGTGAGAAAGAAAAAGAAAGAAAGAATTGAGAGAAGAAAAGAAAAAGAAAAGTGTTGGTGAGGCTTAACCAAAAATTTGGCTTAAGGGATTTTGGTGACCGAATTTGTCATCCACAAAGTCCCTTGGCCGGCCAACTCTCCCTCTCTCTACTCAATCCCTTCTTTTTCTCCTAAAGCTTCTCTTTGTCACTCATTCAAAATAATTCAAATAAATCAATAATTATCCTTGCCCTTAGCCAAAAGTTAAAAAAGAATTTAATCACATCTAAAACTCCTTTCTCAGTCTCCCAATGCCGTCCACTACTACTCCTTTTTGCCGCAAAATAAAAACTCCCATTTTACATCCCTTGTGGCTCGAACCTAGGCCCTTGCACCTTGCACATGGCATCACTTACCAGGGCTTTAAGTGGTGCCTCCTTGCCACTTTAACAAGCCCATTTTTGTGTCTAAATTCTCCTACAAATTCTCCTAAGGCCTATCAGGCTTAACTCTCTCTTTGAAACTTAAAATCAAATAATTTCTAAGGCATTTTCCTACCCTCTAAAGTTCTCATGATTCACAAAAACACATCAAAACACACATAGGCATACTAGCACATTCAATTTAGCAAAAATGCACAAGCCCTAAATCCCGGATATTACAGTTCTACCCCCCTTAAAATAATTTCGACCTCGAAATTACCTGGCAAAAATAAGTCAGGGTATTGTTGTCGCATTGCTTCTTCCGGCTCCCACGAAGCTTCTTCCGATCCATGATTACGCCATAACACTTTTACTAAAGGAACTGATTTCCTTCGTAACACCTTCACATCTCGTTCCAAAATCTGAATCGGCTCTTCCTCGTAGGACAAATCTGGCCTTAGCTCCACCTCTTCAACTGGTACCACATGTGACGGATCCGATCGATAACGATGTAGCATAGAAACATGGAATACGTCTGCATCTGTTTCAATTCCGAAGGTAACTCTAACTGGTATGCCACTGGTCCAACTCGCTTTAATACCCGATAAGGTCCTATAAACCTTGGACTTAGCTTCCCTTTGCGACCAAATCTCATCACCTTCTTCCAAGGCGAGACTTTAAGAAACACTTGATCTCCCACATCAAATTCCATTTCCTTCCGTTTGAGATCTGCATACGACTTCTGCCTATCAGATGCTTCCTTCAACCGTGCCTGAATTACCTCAACCTTCTCCTCAGATTCTGCCACAATCTCTGGTCCCAAAACTCGACGTTCCCCTAACTCCGTCCAACACGTAGGTGTGCGACACTTCCGTCCATACAACGCTTCATACGGTGCCATCCGAATACTGGCTTGATAGCTGTTGTTGTATGCAAATTCCGCTAACGGCAAATATTCTTCCCAACTTCCTCTGAAGTCTATCACACAGCCCCTCAACATATCCTCTAACACTTGGATTACTCGTTCAGATTGCCCGTCCGACTGTGGATGAAAAGCTGTAGTGAAATCCAATCTGGTGCCTAAAGCTTGATGCAGAGCTTTCCAAAACCGAGACGTAAACCTTGGATCCCTATCTGAAATAATTGACACCGGTACTCCATGCAACCTTACAATCTCCGCCACATACAACTTCACCAACTTCTACAAAGAATAATCAACCCGCACTGGAATGAAATGCGCGGACTTTGTCAATCGATCCACTATCACCCATACCGAGTCCTTCTTAGTAGGCGTAAGGGGAAGCCCACTAAAAAGTCCATGGTGATTCTCTCCCACTTCCATCATGGAATCTTTATCTATGAAGCAATCAATCGACGGAACTTGGTGTTCAAATTTTAACTAGTGACACACGTCAAGCATTTCCCTACAAATTCGGTAACTTCCTCTTAAGACCAGGCCACCAAAATTGTTCCCTTAGATCCCCGGTACAACTTAGTACCTCCAGGATGCATAGCATAGGGGCTACCATGCGATTCTGAAGAATTCTCTGGCCTTAAGTCCTAATTCTTCGGCATACAGACCTTGCCCTTGAAACATAATACTCCCTCGTCATTAATACCGTAATCTTCCAACTCCCCACTCTGCACTTGCTGCAACTTAGCACTAAAATCCTCATCCACTAACTGACTTTCCTTCACCTCATTTAGCCATGTCGGCTTAACTTGCAACTCTGCCAGTAGACTTCCATCGTCATACAAGCTCAGATGTGCAAACATCGCCCTCAGATCCGATACTACTTTCCGACTTAGAGCATCTGCTATTACATTCGCCTTGCCCGGGTGGTACTCTATGGAACAATCGTAATCCTTCAGTAATTCCACCCACCTTCGCTGTCTCAGATTCAGCTCTTTCTGAGTCAGTAGATACTTAAGGCTCTTGTGGTCCGTGTAGATCACTGACTTCTCTCCATAAAGATAATGCCTCCATACCTTAAGAGCAAAGACAACTGCCGCCAATTCTAAGTCGTGCGTCGGGTAGTTAACCTCGTGTGGCCTTAGTTGTCGAGATGCATAAGCAACAACCTTCCCGTCTTGCATCAGAACACATCCTAATCCCGTGTGAGAAGTGTCACAGTACACCACAAAGTCCTTTCCTACCTCCGTTGAATCAAGACCGGAGCTTGACCAAAACCCTCTTAAGCTTCTCAAAGCTCTCCTGCTTTATCCGACCGGCATTTAAAGGTACTTCCTTTCTCAACAACTTCGTCAAAGGTGCGGCTATTGATGAAAATCCTTCCACAAACCTTCCAGTAGTAGCTCACCAATCCCAAGAAACTTGAATCTCACCCACGCACTTAGGTGGTTTCCAATCCAAAGATCGCTCAATCTTCCTAGGATCCACTCTTATTCCTTTAGCAGACACTACATGCCCTAAGAATGCAACCTCCTTAAGCCAAAACTCGCACTTGTTGAATTTGGCATAGAGCTTCTTCTCCCTTAACACTTGTAACACTATCCGGAGATGCTCATCATGTTCTTCCTCAGACTTTGAGTATACTAGGATATCGTCTATGAACACAACGACGAACCTATCCAAGTAAGGTTGAAAAACCCGATTCATCATATCCATGAACGCGGCTGGGGCGTTTGTCAACCCAAACGGCATTACTACGAACTCATAATGCCCGTACCTTATCCGGAAAGCTGTCTTATGGATATCTGCTTCCTTCACCTTAAGCTGATGATATCCAGACCTTAGGTCTATCTTTGAGAATACCGCTGCCCCCTTAAGCTGATCGAACAAGTCATCTATCCTCAGCAACGGGTACTTGTTCTTGATGGTCAGCTTATTCAACTGACGATAATCTATGCACATATGCATAGTTCCGTCCTTCTTCTTCACAAACAAGACCGGTGCTCCCCATAGAGACACGCTGGGTCGGATAAACCCACGATCAAGCAACTCTTGGATTTGAGCCTTGAGCTCAACCAACTCCTTTGGTGCCATTCTATACGGAGCGATAGATACTGGCGCCGTTCCAGGCAGCAAGTCAATTCCAAACTCCATCTCCCTGTCCGAGGGTATTCCAGGTAACTCCTCCGAAAAAATATCCACAAACTCCTTTACTGTTCTAACTCCACTAACTCCCCCTTCTTTGGCATCCAACGCCCTAACAAAAGTCAGAAATACCTTGCACCCTTTCCGAACCATCTTATCAGCCTTTAAGGCAGAGACTACGTTAGATAAGTAGTTCCTTCTTTCTCCTATCATAATTATCGCCTCATCCTCCGGCGTCCTTAACTCCATTCGCTTAGCTGCACAATCCAATATAGCCCGATGTTCCACTAGCCAATCCATGCCAAGTATGAGGTCAAATTCTCCGAAGGTTAGTTCCATTAAGTCGGCAGAAAATATCACTCCCTGAATTTCTAAGGGTACATTCCGAAAGATCTTATTCACCACTACAGTTTGGTCTAATGGGCTTACTACAGTCATCTCCCTATCAGATAGTTCAGAGTCTATGCCTAGTGTTTCAACTACACTACATGCAACATAGGAATGGGTCGAGCCCACATCAATCAGAGCAAAATAAGACTTGTCAGCTATAAGGAACGTGCACGGTTATGACGTTCGGTCGTCTCCTCCTCCCCCTCGGCGAACCGCATACACTAGACCCGGGCCGTCTAGTCTGCTCTATTACCAACACCTCTCCTCGGGGTCCACGTCCTCTTCCAGCACCATTACCTCTATTATTCGGCCACGACCCCACCGAGGCTGCTGTCCACACCTCTTCCACTGATTATAGCCCCCGACCTCTTGGTCGACTCCCGCCTATCATTATTGGGCGGGTCCTTAATCATATGATCCTTAGATCCACATTTGAAACATCCTCCTGTCTTTTTCCAACACTCTCCTAGGTGCCTCTTCCCACACTCAAGACAAGTACGGTGCGCTTCTCCAAAGACCAACTTGGCGACCTCATGACCCATCAACTCTAGGCCTCTTCTGCGCATTCCCAGATGACCACGACGATCCAAGCCCTCTCTTATGCTCTGCTTCGATCAGATTATACGCACTACAGATTCTTTAACCCCTTCTGGCTACCTTAGCCTTTTCCACCAACATCAGAAATTCCGCTCCTGCCGTGGGAGCTATCAACAACCTCAGTCATCCTCAGTCCGTCCTCAAACTGGACACATCGCTCATGCTCCGTAGCCACGATACCTCGAGCATACCGGCTCAACCTTAAGAATTCAGCCCCAGATCTCGCTCTGCACTTGTTCCCTTGAACCACCCTGAAATGCCTTCCTCTGTGCATCAAGATAACTAGTTCCAACATACTTCTTCCGTACGCCACCTTAACATACTCCCAAGTGAGATCCTCACCGTGGCACCATCCCGAACTATGAGCCACCATTGATATGCCTCATCGCGAAGTAGCGACACCATTCCTTTCGATTTCTCCTCGGTCGATCCACTCATCCATAATTCGTTCCGTCGCCTCCAGCCAATACTCACCGTCTTTGGGTGCCACACCAGATCGCCACGGAATACTTCAGCTCCATTTGCTCGAGTCACTCGGTCAGATTTTCGAGCTCCCCACCTCCACCGCTCCAGCCACCATCTCAAGAACTCGCAGATCGCTCGCGAGCATCGCATCATCCCCGTCCCGATCTTCTCGCTCAACACCAACACCGGTGGTGGGGTGGTGGTACCTCATTTTCGGACCCTTGTCCGGACCTAACGGGTTCCGATCGATCATTCTCGCTCTCTACCACGTCCTCGCACATTACGACCGCGCCCCTAGAACTCATTTCTACGATCGCGCTTTAATCTTTTTAAGGAATTTTATGCATTAGTCTTTGTTCCACTTTGATTATCCGCGAAGAAATTTTATGAAAAGAAGTTTAATAGCAGTTCTTTCGATCATTTCAAAGTTTTCGTTCCAAGTTTTCTATCCTAATTCAGAGAAACACAATCATTCAAGAGTACCTACCGCACTTTTACATTCCACTATTCAAACATTTTCGTCCGTTCCTATCCCAGGGGTATTTTCGTCATTTCTTCTATAGGGGTATTTTGGGTAATAAAGCGGGGTCAATTTAAAAATCTTAATAAATCAGGGCACTTTGAAATTTTCAAAACTCGAGGGTACTTTTGAAAATTTTCTCAAATCAGTATGGCGTAAATTTTGAAAATCGGGTCATTTTGGTAATTTTGTAAATCGTGGGTAATTTCAGTAAATTTTCCAATTCAGGGTATCTTAATATTTTGAAAAATAGGGTTTCTAGTATTTTGGAAAAATATCTTAGTAAAAGTCAAAGGTAGTATGGTAGTTTAAAATTTTCAAACCAAGGGCATTTTAGTAATTTTACAACCTGAGGGTACTTAGGTAATTTTGTAAGTCGAAATATTTTGGAGAATTTTTTTTTCAAAATAGTTTTTGCACAATTCAAAGGGGTAATTTGGTGATTTTAAAACTAGGGTTTTTATAAAAATACGGCTAGTCCCTTTCGGGTTTTAATTATTGAGTTTAGCTTTGTGAATGAGTCCTCTTGGTTAGGGTGAACCGTAGCTACGCACTGGGTAGGATTCGAGCGAAGAGGAGGTGAGTCACTAGGATCGCTTAAATACCAGGCTCTTCCCGAATCCAATCCTGAACATGCGCACAATGGTTGCCACACCCTAACTCCTACGACTTAGTCACGTGTTTGTTTAGTTAGGCATTAAGTCTTATGTAATTCTTATGTTGGGGTAAACTAATCCTAGGGCTCAAGTACTTAATATACTAATCTACGTTCCCGATATACCCTTCTACAAATCATACTATAATTCACACAATGATTAGGAGTACTTACCGTGGACTTGGGTCGGAGACTTAGGTGCCATGCCGAAAACTCGCTCATGTCAAAAAAAATTTCACAAAATTTATTTGGGCCAAATCTTGAAAATATTGTGGGCTTCAAACACAAGGCCGAGAGTTTTAAAACTGGGCTCTGATACCAAGCTGAAACACCCCAAACCCGGCCCACGAGCCTTGACCGGATCCGGTATGTTTCTCGAGTAAAGCAGTTAAAAATTCGTTTGCTTCATTGGAAAACTTTGGGTGATTTTGGTGAAAACTTAATTTGTGTTGGGTTCAGTTGAAAATCATTTGCGTTTAGGTGTCAAAATATTTAGCGTTTGTTTTTAAAAAAAAAAATTCTTAAGCGTTAATTTAATAAAATATGTATCGTACCAAAATAATTAAAATGCTTGCATAAACAGTTCATACTATAGCCTTATTACATCAAAATAAAAACCCGACATGAAATTCAAACTTAAAGTTCAAAATAAAATAAAGTAGAATAAAAGCTGAGCTGAGCATGGCCACCATTAAGCTCCTGCCGACCCGGTCCATCACCGAAAGGCACACCAAAAATATCCCACAACGGTGAGTCAAACAGACTCGGTGTATAGCAACCACACTAAGCCCTAATGATTCAGGCATATCAGATCATACATATACATATCACAATTTACAAATAATGATGCATTCCCGAACCCAAACCTAGATGCCATCCGCTACACATCACCCGTACCAACCATCACACCGTGGGGACTACTAAGTCAACCCTCCATTCGCTACACATCATCGAAGGCAGTCGCTGCAGTCGACGTGCTCATCGCCCTTATATATTGTGGCATAGCCACCAGATAAACTCTTTGTGACATAAGTCACCACATTCAGATTATGTGACCGAGGTCACCATATTAAGATATTGTGACCGAAGTCACCACATTCAAATATTGGGGTATAAACCACCAAATCACTTCCCCATTCATAACCACCCATATGCCCCATGTCATACAAATATGCATAAACCATCTCATATTCCTTATTCACATTCTTATAGTTTCACATATGTGCCATAACAGATCATATTATACTCATAGTAGGAGTGGGTAAACGTACCTGAGTACTTTGTACCATTGCATGGTACCTTAGCCATAATTTTCACATTCTTAATAACACATGCATTAAAACAACACCATAAATCTATTAAAACTTAGGGTAGGGCTAAACACCTGGTTTACTTAACGCTTCCACTGAAATCCCAAAAATCCCGATCTAACGCTTTAGATCTCAAATTCCTACATTCGGTCAACCACTTAATGTTTAGCAAAAGCCTGTTCGGCTATATGATCAAATCCCAAAGGATTATTGCACCCAAAGCTCCTACCTTGTTGCCGATTTGATTATTAATCAAATCCCGAAATGTTGTAGTATTTCTTCCTTAAAATCGGCTAACACTAGATCAATTGACTTGGTTAGTTTTTGGCTTTTGAACGAATAAGAAACAGATCTGAATCACTAGAACCCTTACCACTGACTTACCAAAAACTATTGGTAGGAAAAAGATGCTCCCAGTCTACTGCTTCGAAATCCCGAAAATCCTAAAAGAAACCGATGGTATGGTTGATTAGAAGTCACGACAAATGCCGAATTTCAGCTTTTGTTCTACACATGTCGACAGAGAGGAAATAAGGAAGAATATTGGAGATTCGGCCATAGCAGACTTACCGATTTGAGAAGAGATCAAAAGAGATTTCTTACTTGGTTGCTATTCGGCCAAAAACTGAGAGGACATAAGGTGGGAAAAATTTCGGCAATGGCTTAGGAAAACAATGGAGGTTCGGCCAAAACTGAAAAGAGAGAATAGGAGAAGGATAAATGATATTCGGCTTTTGGTTAACAGTAGAGATTATGAGAAAAGAAGAAAAAGAATGATATGGAGGCTCAGGTATGATTCGGCTAGAGTGAGAAAGAAAAAGAAAGAAAGAATTGAGAGAAGAAAAGAAAAAGAAAAGTGTTGGTGAGGCTTAAACAAAAATTCGGCTTAAGGGATTTTGGTGAACGAATTTGTCATCCACAAAGTCCCTTGGCCGGCCAACTCTCCCTCTCTCTACTCAATCCCTTCTTTTTCTCCTAAAGCTTCTCTTTGTCACTCATTCAAAATAATTCAAATAAATCAATAATTATCCTTGCCCTTAGCCAAAAGTTAAAAAAGAATTTAATCACATCTAAAACTCCTTTCTCAGTCTCCCAATGCCGTCCACTACTACTCCTTTTTGCCGCAAAATAAAAACTCCCATTTTGCATCCCTTGTGGCTCGAACCTAGGCCCTTGCACCTTGCACATGGCGTCACTTACCAGGGCTTTAAGTGGCGCCTCCTTGCCACTTTAACAAGCCCATTTTTGTGTCTAAATTCTCCTACAAATTCTCTTAAGGCCTATCAGGCTTAACTCTCTCTTTGAAAATTAAAATCAAATAATTTCTAAGGCATTTTCCTACCCTCTAAAGTTCTCATGATTCACAAAAACACATCAAAACACACATAGGCATACTAGCACATTCAATTTAGCAAAAATGCACAAGCCCTAAATCCCGGATATTACACAGGCCGTGTACTAGGCCGTGTCAAAACTGTAGGGTATACTGACTTATGCAACACGGCCAAGTCACACGCCCGTGTGCTAGGTCGTGTGCCATTTAGGGGGTATACTGACTTATGCCACACGGCCAGTCACACGCCCGTGTGTGAGACCGTGTAGAGTATACTGACTTCATTTTAATATCAACACCAGGGGACACACGGCCGTGTAACATAACCGTGTGTCACACACGGCTGAGACACACGCTCGTGTCCCTACCCGTATGGACAAAAATAGGCTATTTGCAAAGCCATTTTGCCACCCTATTTTCACATGCATACACAAGCATAAATGACAACATTTCATAACCCAATAGGCATCCATTCCATAACACTTCATACACAAATTATACCAATTCATCATAGTATTCAAATAATTTACTAATTCCATACAATTTCCATTCATAAACCTACCATATAACAACACATTTGCATATATCCATTTCATCAACCATTTTCCAAAACTACCAAAACATAATATCAAGTTTAGCCAAATCAGATGGCTTAACCTATACACAAAATATACCAAAACCATAATCTTAAGCAACCATATCTATCACCATTATAACTAACCTATACATGCCATATTTACAATTATCCACAAGTTCAAAAGTACCAATCGGCAATTGGATAGTGTGATGTGTAACTCTGACTTGTTCGAAACGAGTGAGCTAACGAACCTCTATAAAACATAGAAAAAGAAACAGAGTAAGCTTTATAGCTTAGTAAGCACGTATAATTTAGAATTAAAATTACCATTTATACATAATCAAGGCAACAATTAAGAAGTATTCAATTCAATTAACAAATGCCTAAACACAAACATTAATCACAAGTTAGTCACCAAAATTCATGAAACCATCCATTAACTCAATGTAATTACTTATTACATTGTATCATATTAAACTCACATACATCATATATATAACTTATAACATTTTACTTTCAATCATATAAATAGTAATTCATTCGTATAAACAGGACTTTACCATATCACAAAATTTATGCCCGTTGAACCTATTAGAATCTCAGGGGATACTCGGGTGATATATAGTACATATAAATCAGTAATCTGTCAATTCCTTGTCATTTACCGCTCTTTCGAGCTATGAACAGTAAGCTTCTCCTGAGCTGATGGACAGTAAGCTCTATTGAGCTGAAAGAGTAAGCTCTGACGAGCTGAAAACAGTAAGCTCTTACGAGCTGATATATCGATAAGCTCATACGAGCTGTGGTGAGTCCACAACAAATGCAGGAGCTCGACCAAAACGGTAACCCTAGTGACATGTCACTCGTATCGTACGAATTCATACGATTCAAACGAGGCTCAGTAATAATCAGTCTATATCAATTAAGCATTTGTATTCCAAGTGTATCTGTAACACCCCAAACCCGGTCAGTACACCACGACCGAATCTGGTATGTTACAGGGAAAATCGTATTTGAGAGGTTAGGTTTCCGGTGAAAGGTTTAACGAAAACTCTTTGATGTATCCGTACTTGTAAAAAAAAAAAAACCTTGGGCATTATTGTTTTAAAACTGGTAGTGCATTTTGAAGACCCAGGAATTTGAAAGCTTAGTTAAAAAGTAAGTTTTTATCATTTAGAAGGCCGAGAACTTCCTTTTAGTTACTTAAAAACATTTTGAACTTAGTGTGGAAGATCACAAGTTTAGGAAATATTTGAGTTGCGTTCATTTAAAGATTTTAATGTGATACCCGTTGGTAAAGTTTAAAACATATCGCTTTGTAGTCTTGAAAACCGTTTCATTCCAAGTTTTATCCATTATTAACCTAGTAATTTATTAAGGCTAAATTGCAATCAAATTTTAAGCATATAAATAATCAAAGCATAATTTTAAAAGGCCATTTATAATCCCAACAAAACCAAATGAAAATAAATGAAATAAAGTACCAAGTGCTTAAATCGATTGCAAAACCGACTTTATTCATGGCATGGTCACCTCGAGTCCACCCGGCTCCATGTCCGCGATCTAAGTGTCACTGAAATGATAAGGGAGAAGGTGAGTCGCAAGACTCAAAGTGCATAAATCCCCTCCCGATTAATACAACATGCTAACACACACAATACAGAGCAATGTCATTAATGCACCCAATCCTAGCCATCCAAAACACCTTTTCTACCCGTGTGGTACCAAACCACCGGGTGGTGCCAAACCACCGGTGACCCAAAGTCACGATATCCATAAGTGTGGTGCCAAACCACCGGTGACCCAAAGTCACGAAGAATCCAATGATGGGGCCAACCCATCGTGTGATACCAAATCACTGGCGACGATCCCATATCTCAAAAGTGGGGCCAACCCACGGTGGTGGTGTTAACCACGAGGACGAGTCGCTATGAGGTGCCAAACCTCTGGTGTCCCAAAGACACGAATGTGATACCAAATCACTGGTGACCGAAGTCACGAATCAAGTGATGGGGCCAGCCCATCGTGTGATACCAAATCACTAGCGTCAATCCCGTATTATCAACTGTGGGGCCAACCCACTGTGGTGCTAAGCCACTGGGACGAGACGCTATGAGGTGCCAAACCTCTGGTGACCCAAAGTCACAAAATAATCTGTGGTACCAAACCACTGGAGGTGCCAAACCTCTGGTGTCCCAAAGACACGGATATCATATTCCCCCTCCTCTCATATCACCCATTATCATACCGACTCATATAAAGTATGCAAATCATGCAAATCATGCTACATGTTTAATGTTGCATCTCATAACACATACATCATAGGTCATGATCTCAAGTATATCAACAATAGAACTCGTAATGAAACGGACTTACCCGAATCCGTGCACATACCCAATCGGGTATCATATCAATCAACCATACTATTTCTGCTTTATTAAATAATCAGATTATTAAGCATATTACTAAGCAAAGAGTGTGTTAGTTTACACACCTGTTAAAACGCAAGCCTTAATCCCAAGGAACCGATCTAAGACCCTCGATTATCTTGCTCCTATAATCGGCCACATATGAGATTAGCACCTAGGCCATTCGGCCAAAACCATTAAACCAAAGGGGTTAACGTTTGAACCCTTACCTTACACTTGATTTGGTTTCCTACCAAATCCCGAACCAAACGATGGTTCTTCTTTATGCACACGGCACACCCTATTAAGAGGAAAGATTAATCCTTTGAAACTTTGACTTAACGAAACTAAAAGAGTGGACTAAAAGAACCAACCCTTACCACCACTTACCAATCGATTAACAGAGGAAGACGGCTCCTCTTGCTTGCTTCCAAAATCCTGGATGCCCTATGATAAAATCGATTCCAACACAAAAGATTAACTCCTATCAACAAAGGCCAAAATCGGCTCTTAACCAAACCAAAATCGACAAAGAACAAGGGAGAAGAGAAATGAACATTCGGCCAACCACTTACCTTGCTCTAAACCCGATTGGACACCACACACAAGAGAGATCACACCACACCAATATTCGGCCAAGACTTAAACAAAAAGGAGAAGAAGATTCGGCCTTACACAAAGAAGGAGAACACAAGAGAAAGATGAAAAGAAAGGTGTTGATATTCGGCCCATAACAGAAATGGGAAAAAGAAGAAGAAGAAGGAAAGTACTTTCGGTTTTGAAAAGAAGAAGGAATGGAGAAAATGTTTTGGGGAATAACTTTCGGCTATCAAGGTTTCAAGAGAAGAAAGGAAGAAAGTATGAGAAGAATAGGGTACTAATTTCGGTTTACACAAATGAAAAAGAAAGAAAGATGGAAGAGAACATTCGGCTATCAAAGAATATCAAGAGAAACAAGCAATTTTAAAAGTATGTGCTTGGACTTTCGGTTTCAAGAAGAAAATGCAGAAACTCACTTGAAATTTCGGCTTGCTTTTGGCAAAAGAAGGATTTTGGCTTACACAAATTTGACCGAAAATGCTCCAAAATGCCAAATAAGAATTTCGACCCTCTCCACTTACCCACTTACCAAACCGCCCTCCCCCATGAAGCACCCAACATTCGGCCACTACCTCCAAACACTCCCAACCATTAATTCAAACTAGTTTGAACTAGTCAACCTCCAAAATTTACTCTCCACCCACCATTTGAACAATTTGACTTGGTCTATGGCGGGTTTGAATCGCCCACAACTTCTCCTTCTCCTCTGCCCGTCAAAATGGAAGCAAAAATATGAGACTTCTGCAGCTTGAACACAGGACCTCCTTCCACGCAAGTGACGCCATACCCAAGCTCCAAGTGGCGCCTAACTTGCCACTCTACTAGCTCAATTCTTGTGCTAACATTCTCCTAAAAATATTTATAAACCCCAGCTCATTCAGCTCCCCTCACCTAAAGCTTAAAACTAAAGTTTCCCCAACCACTCAGGCTTACACCAAGCTTACAACTAAGCCCCAAAACAATTGAAACACAACATTGCAGGCCAAATACATGCAAACAATGCAATAATCAAAATAGCCCCTAACCCGGGATATTACAGTTCTACCCCCTTAAAAATAATTTTGGCCTCGAAATTACCTGGTCAAAAGAGTTGAGGGTATTGCTGCCTCATCATATCCTCTGGTTCCCACGTAGCTTCTTCTACGCCATGATTCCGCCATAGCACCTTTACCAAAGGAACTGACTTTCTACGCAGAACCTTCACATCTCGGTCTAGAATCTGCACTGGTTCTTCTTCCATGGTCAAATCTGGATTTACCTCGATCTCCTCCACCGCTACGACATGCGATGGATCTGAACGATAGCGCCTAAGCATCGAAACGTGAAATACGTCGTGAATCTGACTTAGCTCACTGGTAACTCAAGGCGATAAGCTCACGGTCCCACTCGTCTCGATTACTTTATACGCCCAATAAACCTCGGACTTAACTTGCCCTTCTTTCCGAACCTCAACACTTTCTTCCATGGCGAGACCTTCAGAAAAACTTGATCTCCCACAGCAAATTCTATATCTCTCCGCCTGAGATCGGCATAAGACTTCTGCCTGTCCGAAGCTTCCTTCAACCGAGCCTGAATCAACTTAACCTTGTCTTCAGTCTCTGCAACCAACTCTGGTCCCAACAACTGACGTTCACCCAACTCCGTCCAACATGTAGGTGAGCGACACTTCCTACCATACAATGCCTCATATGGTGCCATCTTGATACTTGCTTGATAACTATTGTTGTAGGCGAACTCAGCTAATGGCAGAAACTCCTCCCAACTACCTCTGAAGTCCAAAACACAGCCTCTCAAAGATATCCTCTAAGATCTCAGTATAACCCTCTTCGATGCCTGGTCGATCAGGGTGAAATGCCGTCTTTGAAATCCAACCGCGCACTGCAGCCTGATGCAACGCTTTTCGAACCTTGATGTAAATCGGATCCCTATCCGAGATGATCGATCATCGCACACCGTGCGCACCTCACTATCTCGACACATACAACTTCGCCAACCTCAAGGGAGTAATCGACCCTCCGAAATAAAATGAGCTGATTTAGTCGGACGATCCACAATTACCCAAATCGAGTCCTTCTTGCTCGGCGTAAGAGGTAATCCAACGACAAAATCCATAGTTATCCTTTCCCACTTCCATCGGGAATCTTCACTGGTCAAGCAACCACGACGGCAACTCGATGTTCACCTTGACTGCGACATGTCGGACACTTTCCAACAAACTCTGTCACCTTTCTCTTGCACTGCCACCAAAATCGCTCTCTTAGATCCCTATACATCTTGCTACCTCCGGGATGCATAGCGTCACGGGCTGCTATGGGCATCCTGAAGAATCCTCCGCCTTAACTCGATATCCTTCGGCATACAAGCTCTCCCTTGAAAACACAAAGACCCCATCACTAGACATATCAGAACCCTCCAAACCACCATCCTGCACTTGCAACCTCCGCGCATTCGTAACCTCATCCACTAATCGTTTCCCCACGATCTGCGCAACCCAAGTAGGCTTAACCTGCAGCTCTGCCAGAATACTTCCGTCGTCATACAAACTCAAATGGGCAAACATCGCTCTTAAGTCCGATACAACCTTACGGCTCAACGCGCCTGCCACCACGTTAGCCTTGCCCGGATTATATTCAATCGAATAGTCGTAGTCCTTGAGCAACTCAATCCATTTGCGCTGCCTCAAATTCAAATCTTTCTGAGTCAAAAGGTACTTCAGACTCTTATGATCTGTGTAGACTATCGATCTCTCTCCGTACAAGTAGTGCCTCCAAATTTTCAAGGCGAAGACTACTGCTGCTAACTCCAAGTCGTGCGTCGGATAATTGACCTCATGTGGCCTCACCGCCTAGATGCATACGCCACAACCTTCCCTTCCCGCATCGAAAGACACAACCCAATCCCGTATGTGATGCATCGCAATACATCGCGAATTCCTTTCTGCGCTCGAGTTGAATCGAACAGAGCCTCAGTCAAAATCTTCTTTAACTTGTCGAAACTCTCCTGCTATTTCTCAGTCCAAACAAACGGAACTCCTTTCCTTAACAGCTTAGTCATCGGTGCTGCAATCAACAAAAATCCTTCTACAAATCTTTGGTAGTATCCTGCCAAACCCAGAAAACTCCGAATCTCAGCCACTGACTTAGGCGGCTTCCAATCTAAAACTGCCTCAATCTTCCGAGGATCCACCCTAATCCCCTCGGCCGACACTACATGACCCAAGAAAGTCACCTCCCTAAGCCAGAACTCGCACTTACTAAACTTAGCATAAAGCTGCTTCTCCCTCAAAATTTGCAGTACCACTCGCAAATGCGCATCATGCTCCTCTTCTGACCTTGAGTACACCAGAATGTCGTCGATAAAAACCACAACGAACTGATCCAAATACTGCTGGAACACCCTATTCATCATATCCATGAATGCTGCGCGGCGCATTAGTCAACCCAAGCGGCATTACCAAAAATTCGTAGTGCCCATACCGAGTACTGAAACGTTTGTCTTGTGGATATCCGCCTCCTTTACCTTTAATTGGTTATACCTGCACCTTAAATCGATCTTCGAGAATACCGAAGCACCCTTCACCGATCAAACAAGTCATCTATTCGTGGCAACGGATACTTGTTTTTGATCGTCACTTATTCAATTGGCGGTAATCTATACACATTCGCATCGTCATCGCTTTCTTCTTGACAAAGAGTATCGGCGCTCCCAAGGTGAAACACTTGGCCTGATAAAGCCTCGATCCAACAACTCCTGGATCTGAGCCTTTAATTCCACTAATTCCTTTGGCGCCATCCTATACGGAGCAATAGACACTGGCGCAGTTCCGGGTAGCAGATCTATCCCGAACTCCACCTCGCGATCCGGTGGCAAACCCGGAAGCTCCTCTGGAAACACATCAACAAATTCCTTAACCGTTCGGACCTCCTCTACAATGCACTCCTTAGCCTCCAAGGCATACACATGAACCACATATGCTTCACAGCCCTTCTTCGACCATCTTCTCAGCCTTCAGAGCAGATACCGTGTTGGATAAGTAATCTCTTCTATTACCTATCATGACCACCTCATCACCCTCAGCCGTCTTTAGAACCATGCGCTTAGCCGCGCAGTCCAACCTCGCCTGGTGCTTAACCAACCAGTCCATCCTCAGAATCGGTCGAACTCCCCAAACGGCGGCTTCCATCGGATCGACCACAAACACTACCCCTTGGAGTTCTAGGGGTGCGTCTTTATATAGCTTATCTACAACTACTGAGTGACCTAGAGGGCTAATTATCACACCGCCTAGAAGTAGTCTCGAGTCTAAATCCATGGTCTCTACTATGCTCACGGCAACGTATGAATGCGTTGAACCCACATCAATCAAAGCGATTATAAGGAGAACCAAAGATCAAAAACGTCTGGTTATGACATCCGGTGCGTCGCCCTCCTCTCGGCGCCTCATTGCATACACCAACCCAGTGTCTTGCCTCGTAACTACCCGCACCTCGCGCGTGCTCCGCGGCCCACCAGAACCATTGCCTCCTCCATTACCACGACCACCCCTTTGCGGTGGCGGTCCATTATTCTGAACCGAGCACGGCCCGACCCTCGGATCGAATCCTAGCCAACTTACGCGACAGGTCTCTCACACGGTGATCCAATGAGCCACACTCAAAACATCCTTTTCCACCGGTCCAGCATCCTCCCCAATGAGATTTCCCACAATGGTTGCACTGTGCGGGTCCCTGATTAGCGGCAACAGACCTACCAGACTGATTTGGCCCACTCTGTCTAGCCCTTTTCTGAGGATTACCCGATGACCCAGAAGATCCAAAACTCCTCTTATGTCTGTTCCTATCCACGTTTTGCCTCACAGACTCCTTCACTCCTTCGGCTACCTTAGCCTTCTCAACTAGGACGGCAAACTCACGCTCCCTGCCGTGGAGCAATCAACAGCCTTAATTCATCTCTCGAGACCATCCTCAAATCGAACACACCTCTCGTGTTCGGTAGCCACAATGCCCCTAGCATACCGGCTCGATCTCAAGAATTACGCCTGCGTACTCGACACGGACTTGCTCCCCTCGAACCAGCCTCGAAATGCTTTTCGTTGCTCATCAATGTAGCTAGATCCAATATACTTTTTCTCGATATGCACCTTGAAATAATCCCAAGTAAGATCCTCTCTGCCGCAAAGATCGTCCCGAACCGTGAGCCACCACTGGTATGACTCATCCCGAAGAAGCGATACTACCCCTTTCAAATTTTCTCCTCGCGAGCCAAGTCCAGATCATCCATGATCCGCTCCGTCGCCTCCAGCAATACTCACCGTCTTTGAGCAACACCGAAACACCTCGAAATACTTTTGCCCCATTTGCTCGGAGTCGCCGCCCACAGATTTACGAACACTGCGCCTCCACCTACTCCAAACTACCCTTTCAAAAGACTTTCAAAGCATCGCTGCGACATCACTGCGTCATCCCCGGTCTGATCCTGAAACTCACCACCTCCAGCTGGTGGTGGTACCGGTATCTCATTCTCTGACCCCTGACCAGACCCTACAGGTTCAGAAACCGTCATCCTACCCCGACCGCGTCCACGTGTATTACGACCCCGACCTCGAGTGCTCATGACTAAAATCTCGACTTATCTGATTTAGAAGTTTTATGCATCAGTACCTTTTCCACTGTCTTTTAAAGCAAAGTCTTATGAATATTTCTTATTAAAGAAGTTTTGTTTTCGCAAGTCCACAGAGTCCTATCAGTTTCAGTTTCTAAAGTAATCCACTATTGCTAGTCTTTCAATCATATCACACCCATCAATCACAAGAAATAGTAAGAGGTACCTACCTGGGCAGATTGGTGCCGGAGACTCGGTGCCATGCCTTTCAAACCATATACTTTAAAATAAAACACTTAAAAACCAATATTTAACACATTTTGGGCCTCGAGCCCACAACCGAGCTTTTGAACTTAGCTCTGATACCACAAATGTAACACCCCAAACCCGGTCAAGACACACCACGGCCGAGTCCGGTATGTTACGGGAAAATCGTATTTGAGAGGTTAGGTTCCTTGTGAAAGGTTTAACGAAAACTCTTTGATGTATCCGTACTTGTAAAAAAAAAAAAACCTTGGGCATGATTGTTTTAAAACCGGTAGTGCATTTTGAAGACCAGAGAATTTGAAAGCTTAGTTAAAAAGTAAGTTTTATCATTTAGAAGGCCGAGAAATTCCTTTTAGTTACTTAAAAACATTTTGAACTTAGTGTGGAAGATCACAAGTTTAGGAAATATTTGAGTTATGTTCATTTAAAGATTTTAATGTGATACCCAGTTGGTAAAGTTTAAAACATATCGCTTTGTAGTCTTGAAAACCGTTTCATTCCAAGTTTTATCCATTATTAACCCAGTAATTTATTAAGGCTAAATTAAAATCAAATTTTAAGCATATAAATAATCAAAGCATAATTTTAAAAGGCCATTTACAATCCCAACAAAACCAAATGAAAATAAATGAAATAAAGTACCAAGTGCTTAAATCGATGCAAAAATCGACTTTATTCATGGCATGGTCACCTCGAGTCCACCCGGCTCCATGTCCGCGATCTAAGTGTCACCGAAATGATAAGGGAGAAGGTGAGTCGCAAGACTCGGTGCATAAATCCCCCTCCCGATTAATACAACATACTAACACACACAATACAGAGCAATGTCATTAATGCACCCAATCCTAGCCATCCACAACACCTTTTCTACCCCGTGTGGTACCAAACCACCGGTGGTGCCAAACCACCGTGACCCAAAGTCACGATATCCGTAAGTGTGGTGCCAAACCACTTTGGTGACCCAAAGTCACGAAGAATCCAATGATGGGGCCAACCCATCGTGTGATACCAAATCACCGGCGACGATCCCATATCTCAAAAAGTGGGGCCAACCCACGGTGGTGTTAACCACGAGGGACGAGTCGCTATGAGGTGCCAAACCTCTGGTGTCCCAAAGACACGAATGTGATACCAAATCACTGGTGACCGAAGTCACGAATCAAGTGATGGGGCCAGCCCATCGTGTGATACCAAATCACTGGCGTCAATCCCGTATTATCAACTGTGGGGCCAACCCACTGTGGTGCTAAGCCACTGGGACGAGACGCTATGAGGTGCCAAACCTCTGGTGACCCAAAGTCACAAAATAATCAGATTATTAAGCATATTACTAAGCAAAGAGTGTGTTAGTTTACACACCTGTTAAAATGCAAGCCTTAATCCCAAGGAACCGATCTAAGACCCTCGATTATCTTGCTCCTATAATCGGCCACATATGAGATTAGCACCTAGGCCATTCGGCCAAAACCATTAAACCAAAGGGGTTAACGTTTGAACCCTTACCTTACACTTGATTTGGTTTCCTACCAAATCCCGAACCAAACGATGGTTCTTCTTTATGCACACGGCACACCCTATTAAGAGGAAAGATTAATCCTTTGAAACTTTGACTTAACGAAACTAAAAGAGTGGACTAAAAGAACCAACCCTTACCACCACTTACCAATCGATTAACAGAGGAAGACGGCTCCTCTTGCTTGCTTCCAAAATCCTGGATGCCCTATGATAAAATCGATTCCAACACAAAAGATTAACTCCTATCAACAAAGGCCAAAATCGGCTCTTAACCAAACCAAAATCGACAAAGAACAAGGGAGAAGAGAAATGAACATTCGGCCAACCACTTACCTTGCTCTAAACCCGATTGGACACCACACACAAGAGAGATCACACCACACCAATATTCGGCCAAGACTTAAACAAAAAGGAGAAGAAGATTCGGCCTTACACAAAGAAGGAGAACACAAGAGAAAGATGAAAAGAAAGGGGTTGATATTTGGCCAATAACAGAAATGGGAAAAAGAAGAAGAAGAAGGAAAGTACTTTCGGTTTTGAAAAGAAGAAGGAATGGAGAAAATGTTTTGGGAATAACTTTCTGGCTATCAAGGTTTCAAGAGAAGAAAGGAAGAAAGTATGAGAAGAATAGGGTACTAATTTCGGTTTACACAAATGAAAAGAAAGAAAGATGGAAGAGAACATTCGGCTATCAAAGAATATCAAGAGAAACAAGCAATTTTCTAAGTATGTGCTTGGACTTTCGGTTTCAAGAAGAAAATGCAGAAACTCACTTGAAATTTCGGCTTGCTTTTGACAAAAGAAGGATTTTGGCTTACACAAATTTGACCAAAAATGCTCCAAAATGCCAAAAAGAATTTCGACCTCTCCCACTTACCCACTTACCAAACCGGCCACTCCCCATGAAGCACCCAACATTCGGCCACTACCTCCAAACACTCCCAACCACTAATTCAAACTAGTTTGAACTAGTCAACCTCCACAATTTACTCTCCACCCACCATTTGAACAATTTGACTTGGTCTATGGCGGAGTTTGAACGCCCACAACTTCTTCTTCTCCCCAGTCAAAATGGAAGCAAAAATATGAGACTTCTGCAGCTTGAACACGGGACCTCCTTCCCCGCAAGTGACGCCAAACCCAAGCTCCAAGTGGCGCCTAACTTGCCACTCTACTAGCTCAATTCTTGTGCTAACATTCTCCTAAAAATATTTATAAACCCCAGCTCATTCAGCTCCCCTCACCTAAAGCTTAAAACTAAAGTTTCCCCAACCACTCAGGCTTACACCAAGCTTACAACTAAGCCCCAAAATAATTGAAACACAACATTGCAGGCCAAATACATGCAAACAATGCAATAATCAAAATAGCCCCTAACCCAGGATATTACAGTATCAAATACTCAATTATAAACATACATTTCAATTAATTACAAGTATTTAAAAGTTTGATTCTAATTATATGAACTTACCTCGTATCTCTCGAATAACAACTATCGGCTATTCGTCAATCTTTCTTTTTCCCCGATCTAAACCCAGTCTCGGCTTATCTTGATCTATATAATATCAAAATTAGCTTATTTAATCAATTATTTATTCAATTTGGTCCAAAATACACATTAGGGCTATTTTACACATTTGCCCCTAAACTTTCACATTATTTACAAATTAGTCCTTATCACATAAAATTGCAAATTCATGCAATTTAGTACCACCCATGCTTAGCCGAATTTACTACATATTACTAGCAGCCCATATTTTCAATTTATTCACACTTTTAACCACCACATTTTACACTTTCACAATTTAATCCCTTTTTTGACATTTTTGTCAAAAATCACTTTACAAAGCTAGTTTAACTATCAATAAACCTTCATAATCTACCATCAACTATCAAATTACTCAAGCATTCAACAATGGAAACATGATAAATCTTTAATAATTTCAAAATCTAGGGTACGGGCTGTAACATTCTAAAATTTAGAATTTTATGTGTTGCATTATACCATGCGATAGGCTAGTTAAAAATATTAATTGTGTATGTTTTAAGGTCCTAAGAAGGCTCGGGGTTGAGTTGGGCCTTAGCAAAATTTTTGTGTTTAAGCACTTTAAGGAGAGAAGGTAAGTGGCATCAAGGCTTAAGGAAATAAGTGCGTATTTTGCTAGCATAAATGAGCATATGGCAAGGAGGTTATGGCGTCAAGTGGAGAGCATGGAGGGAAGGGGTTCAAATCCCATCTTTTGCAAATTTTGGATTTATTTATTTTTACTCCTATCCCAAGTGTCGGCCATGGTCCTATTTATGGTAAGGGAGACTTTTTATTGATTGAAAGGAGGCTGAGGAATATGGTAAGGAGGAAGATAAGGGAAAAAGAAGGAAAAAAATGAAAGAGAAGGAAAGAGAAGGGAACATGTTGGCCTATAATGTGGAAGATGTTTTGGAAAGAGTTTTTGGTCAATTTTGATCATTTTGGTAAAAGGATACACGGTTTTGAGAGGGGTCTTGGTAGCCGAATTTTGCATTAGTCTTTTGGAAAATTTTGGGTGCTTGTATGGCTTGTTTCTTTTAGCATTTTTTTTGGTGTTCTCTTTCTCCAATTTCTTCCCTCGTTGCCTTTCACTCCAAAGCCAAAAGTGAGCATCTCTTTTTCCTTTGTTTTGCCGAAACCATCTAGCCATTGTGTCCAATTTATTTTGCTCATTTCCCCTTTTGATAGCCGAAACTAGTTAAGCACTCTTTCTCCATCCTTTCTTTTCTTTTTCACAAATTCTTCAACCTTTCTTTCTTCTTCTTTAACCCATATTCTTATAGCCGAATCTTCTTGTTCATTTTCTTTTCTCCATAGCCGAACCTTTCAACCCTTAATCTCTCCTTCACAATTTCTTTCTCATTTGTGTTGACACCCTCTTCTTCGATCAAATTGGTAAGTGGTTTCTTTTTCTCTTTTCATTTTTCCTTTCTTTCTAGCCGAATAAGTGTCTATCACTATTCGGTTGTGTATCTTGTTTCTAAACCGAAATGGTGTTTCCTCCTACTCCTTCACATCTTAATCATCCTCTTTTTCGTAGTGTTCTAAGTGGGTGGCCGAATATCATCCTAGCCGATTCAATTCTAGCCTTAAGTCAATCAGAGGAAATCAGATTCAATATCGTTAAGGTAAGGAGTTTCTTTATGGATTATTTGATACCGCTTATTATTCGATTAGTTGCTAAACAGAATAATAGTTTGGACTAAACCGTTATTATACGGTCTAAATCGTTCGTTCTTATTCACTCGTGGATCCTTCGGAAATAGTGGTAAGCCTACTCCTATCACTAAAACAACTACTTTCTCTCATAGTAGTTTTCTAATCGAGATTTTTCCTATGGAGGCAAGTGGAACCGATTTGAAAGGAAAAGTGATTGGAGAACATAAAAGGAGTGGATTTTATATTCCTAATCCTAAGTTCAAGTGTAGAGCGGTATCGGCGGTTCGGGATTTTCCATCGGGTTGTGGACCATCTGTAATATCCCGGGTTAGGGGCTATTTTTATTATGGCATGTTTTGCATGTGTTGGCTTGCTATGTTGCTATTTTGGTGTCTTAGGGGCTTAATTGAAGTCTAAGTGTATGCCTGAGTGAATGGGAAAATTTTGATTTTTGGGTGTTAAGTCAGGGGAGTTGTTGGAGCTAGGGTATAAGAGTTTTATTTGGTGTTTTGTTGAACAAGAAAGGAGCTGGTGGAGTGGCAGGATAGGCGCCACTAAGGCTTGTGTGTGTAGCGTCATTTGCAGGAGGGAGAGATCCTGAGTTCAAGTCGCAGAGTTCCCCATTTTGGCTCTCATTTTGGACGGCATGGAGGAAGAGTTAGAAGGCAATTCGAATTCTTCCTTGGACTTGGTCCACCCATTCAAATGGAAGGTGGAGAGCAAGTTGTGGAGGTAGACTTGGTCAAGCTAATTTGAATGTGTGGTAGGGAGTTAATGGGGGGAGTGGTGGCCGAAATTTTGGGATGTTTGGAGGTGTTGTGCTGAAATTCATTTTTGGAATTTTGGTTGTTTCGGTCAAGGCTTAGCAAGCTAGTGTCTTCTCATTTTGACATTGGTAGCCGAATTCTCTAGTGTATTCTTTTTCGTTTTTCTTTCTTTGTAAACCGAAAATCAAAACCTCTCTAAGGCTTGCCGAATTTTTGTGTTGTTTTCTCAATATTCTTTGTTAAGCCGAATGTCCCTTACATGTCTCTCTTCTTGTTCATTTGAGTAAATCGAAACTAGCCATCATTTTCTTCTCATATTTTCTTTATTTCTACAACCCTTGTGCTGAATTTGCATTTTTCTCTTAGCCAAAACTTTTGTTTCCTTTTTCTTTGAGCATAGGCCGAATATCACCCTCTTAATTCCATCTCTTTTTGGTGTTTTCCTTCCTTGGGGTTAGACCGAATCTTTCCTTTCTCCCTTCTAAACTTTTATTACCGATTTCTTTCTCTTCTTGAATCACATCTCCTCTGTTTCTACTTCCAAAACTCTAGCCGTTTTCCTCTTTCTCTTGGGTGGTTGAAGCCGAATTTCCCTTCTCTCCTAGGGGTTTCTTGTGGCGAATTCTTGGTGGTTGGTGTTGGGGTAAGTGGTTGGCCGAATGGCCATCTCTCTCTTCTCGAAGTATTATATTGATTGCGGTTTGTTCAAAGCCTATGATGGTTGTAGATGGAAGTGAGTTAATCACTTGTTTAACCTTTTCATATAGGGTCTTTGGATAGTGAAAGTAACCAAGAGGAGTTCTACTCTAGTAACCGATTGGTAAACAGTGGTGGTGGTAAGTGATTGGTATTGGCATTAACCGTTCAATCTTTTGGTTTCGATTGAGTCAAGATTATTAAGGTTTAACTGTTCATCTTTTATGGTGTAGCCGATTGCTAAAGGAGAATCATTGTTTGATTCAGATTTGGTAGGAAACCAAACCATCTGCAAGGTAAGGGTTTAAGTGTTAACCCTCTTGTGTTATCTGATATCGCCGAATGGTATAGATGGCTAACCTATGTTTGGCCGATTATAGGAGCAGAGTAATCGAGGGATTTAGACCGGTTCTTTAGAGCTAAGGCTTTCGTGTTAGCAGGTGTGTAACTAACACACCCATACTTAGTGATATTGTTATTAAACCTGTTTGCCTATTAAAATCATGACAAGATGATGGATTATTGGATACCCAAACGGGGTATGTGTGCGTATCCGGTAAAGTCAAGTATTGTTACTAGATTACTGATGATCTATATGGTATCATGACTATGTATGTATGTGATATGGGGCATGAGTCAAACATATTAGCATGATATGCATAATTTGTATGATATGCATGATTACATGAGTTGGTTTGTTGATGGGTGATATAAGTAGAGGGAGCAGTGATATTTTGTGCTGACGAGCACCAGTGTTTTGGTAACACACTTTGTGACTTTGGGTCACCAAAGGCTTTGGTAGCACATTTGTGTCTTTGGGACACCAGAGGTTGGGCACCTCATTGCGACTTGTCCCTGTGGTTAACACCACCGTGGGTTGGCCCCACATGAGATATGGGATCGTCTGCTAGTGATTGGGTATCACACGATGGGTTGGCCCCATCATTCGATTATTGTGACTACGGTCACCAAATGCTTTAGTAGCACATTTGTGTCTTTGGGACACCGAGAGGTTGGGCACCTCATTGCGACTTGTCCTGTGGTTAACACCACCGTGGGTTGGCCCCACATGAGATATGGGATCGTCTCGCTAGTGATTGGGTATCACACGATGGGTTGGCCCCATCATTGGATTCGTGACTTGGTCACGTTGCTTTATTAGCACATTTGTGTCTTTGGGACACCAGTGTTTTGGTAACACATTGTGACTATATGTCACCAGTGGTTTGGCACCACCAGTGGTTTGGTACCACACAGGGTAGAAAAGGCGATACGGATGGTTAGGATCGGGTTGCATTAATCATGTTGCTATGTATGATGTGTGTTAGCATGTTGTTTCATCGGGAGCGGGATTTATGAACTGAGTCATTCGACTCACCCTCTCCTTTGACATTTCAGGTGACCCGTAGACGCGGACATGGAGCCGGGGTGGACTCGAGGTGCACATGCCATGCTTTAATAAAAGTTTTGCTCCGACTATCCACTTTGGGTACTTTAGCTTATTTATTTTTATTTGAGATTTAGTTTGGATTTGTAAAAGGCTTTAAATTATGTTTTATGATGGGTATGTTTTAATTAGATTCTCAACCTGCTTAACAAATAACTTGGCATGAAATTTTACTAAAACTTGGAAAGACAACGTTTTCAAAATTATATCGCAATGTGTTTTAAACTATACCATCGGGTATCTCGCTATGTTTTGCTATACAATAAACTCCAATGATCTCCAAATCAAACTCGATTTTCTACTAAGTCTAAAATGTTTCAAAATGGCACTAAGAAACTATTGGAAGTGCTAAATGAAACCAACTCGCTTTAACTATATACTTGGATAAGTTTTCAAAATCTAATCAAACAAGCCTACTCAAATTTTCTTCAAGTTCACTGTGTTTTCGCCCCGCTTTTAAACGGAAAAAAAAATCTGATCACTCAAAGACGTTTTCCCCGTAACATACCAGATTCGGTCGTGGTGTCTTGTCCGAGTTTGGGGTGTTACAATTGTGGTATCAGAGCTAAGTTCAAAGGCTCGGCCGTGGGCCTGAGGCCCTAAAAGTTTTTAAGAGTTTATTTAAAGTGTTTGTATGGTTTGAAAGGCATGGCACCGAGTCTCCGGCACCAGTTTGCCCAGGTAAGTACCCCGTACTATTGCTTGTGAATTGATTGGATGTGATATGATCTGATGAATAGCAATAGTATACTACTTTAGAGATTGAAACTGATAGGATTCTGTGAACTCGCGAGAACAAACCCTCTTAAAATATTCATAAGACTTGCTTTTAAACAAGTGGAATAAATACTGATGCATAAAATTCTTAATCAGATACGTAGAAAGATTAGTCATGAGCGCTAGAGGTGGACGTGGTCGTGGACGAGGTCGTGGTAGGATGACGGTTTCTGAGCCCGTAGGATCCGGTCGGGTTAGAGAAAAATGAGATACTGCTTCGCCGCCACCGAGGTGGTGAGTTCCAAGATCGATCGGGCGACGCAGCAGCGATGTCAGCGATGATCTTGCGAGTGTTGGAAAGAGTAGCTGGTGTAGGTGGTGGTTCAGGAGTTAGGAAATCTGTTCCTGAGCGACTTCGGGCCAATGGGGCCGAATTCTTCCGAGGTGTTTCTGGTGTTGCTCCCAGCACTGCTGAATATTGGCTGGAGGCAACTGAACGGATCATGGATGATCTGGACTTGACAGCTGAAGAGAAGCTGAAGGGCATCGTATCGCTTCTCCGTGATGAGTCATATCAGTGGTGGCTCACGGTTCGAGACAGTGTGGCAGCAGAGGATCTAACATGGGATTATTTCAGGGCTGCATATCAAAAGAAGTACATCGGAGCTAGTTATATCGACTCCCAGCGGAAGGCTTTTCTGAGGCTTGTTCAGGGGAGTAAATCGGTTGCTGAGTACGAGGCTGAGTTCCTGAAGCTGAGTAGGTATGCCAGGGGCATTGTGGCCACTGAGCATGAGAGGTGTGTTCGTTTCGAGGATGGTCTGCGAGACGACTTGAGGCTGCTGATTGCTCCTCAGCAGGAGCGCGAGTTTGCTGTCTTAGTTGAGAAGGCTAAGGTGGCCGAGGGTGTTAAGGAGTCCGTGAGGCAGGGCATGGACAGAAATAGGCATAAGAGGAGCTTTGGGTCCTCTGGGTCGTCGGGTAATCCGCAGAAGAGGGCTAGACCGAGTGGGCTGAACCAGCCTGCTAGGTTTGTTGCTGCTAGGCAGGGACCGCCGCAGTGTGATCAGTGTGGGAAGTCTCATTGGGGTGGTTGCTGGACTGGAGGAAAAGGTTGCTTCGAGTGTGGTTCTCTGGAGCACCGTGTAAGGGACTGTCCGCGTAGGTTGGCCAGGATTCAGTCTGAGAGTCAGGGCCGTAATCAGTTCAGAGGTAATGGACCGCCACCGCAGAGGGGCCGTGGTAATGGCAGAGGTGGTAATGGTTCTGGTCGGGGCCGTGGAGCACCGGGCAGAGGTGCGGGTAGTTCGATGCTAGACGGCTGGATTAGTGTATGCTTTGCGGCGCCGAGAGGAGAGGCGACGCACCGACGTCATAACCGGTACGTTTTTGATTTTTGGTTCTCCTTATCTTTGCTTTGATTGATGTGGGTTCAACGCACTCTTATGTTGCCGATAGTATAGTAGAGACCATGGATTTAGACTCGAGATATCTTCTAGGCGGATGACCGTGATTAGCCCTCTAGGTCACTCAGTAGTAGTAGATAAACTGTTTAGAGAGGTACCCTAGAACTCCAAGGGGTAGTGTTCGCCGCCGATCCGATGGAGCCGCCGTTTGGGGAGTTCGATCGATTCTTGGGATGGACTGGTTGGTCAAGTACCGTGCAAGGTTGGATTGCGCGCCAAGCGCATGGTTCTTAAGACGGTTGAGGGTGATGAGGTGGCTATGATAGGTAGTAGGAGGGATTACTTATCAAATGTGGTATCCGCTCAAGGCGCAGAAGATGGTCGAGAAAGGTCGTGAAGCGTATGTAGTTCATGTGTATGCCTTGGAGGCTAAAGAGGCTGCTTGTGGAGAAGGTTCGTACCGTTAAGGAGTTTGCTGATGTTTTTCCTGAGGAGCTTCCAGGTTTGCCGCCAGATCGCGAGGTGGAGTTCGGAATAGATCTGTTACCCGGAACTGCGCCAGTGTCTATTGCTCCGTATAGGATGGCGCCAAAGGAGTTGGTGGAGCTTAAGGCTCAGATCCAGGAGTTATTGGATAGAGGTTTCATCAGGCCAAGTGTTTCGCCATGGGGCGCGCCGGTACTCTTTGTCAAGAAGAAAGATGGCACGATGCGGATGTGTATAGACTACCGCCAGTTGAATAAGCTGACGATTAAAAACAAGTATCCGTTGCCACGGATAGACGATTTGTTTGATCACCGTGAGGTGTCTTCTGCGGTATTCTCGAAGATCGACTTGAGGTGCAGGTATCACCGATTAAGAGTTAAGGACGATATCCATAAAACAATATTTTTGGACTCGGTATGGGCACTACGAATTCCTGGTAATGCCATTCGGGTTGACTAACGCACCGGCAGCGTTTATGGATATGATGAATAGGGTGTTTCAACAGTATCTGGATCAGTTCGTCGTGGTTTTCATAGACGACATCTTGGTGTACTCAAGGACAGAGGAAGAGCATGTTAAGCATTTGCGAGTGGTGTTGCAGATTTTGAGGGAAAAGCAGCTCTATGCTAAGTTCAGTAAGTGCGAGTTCTGGCTTAGAGAAGTGACTTTCTTGGGTCATGTAGTGTCGGCTGAGGGGATTCGAGTAGATCCTCGTAAGATTGAGGCAGTTTTGGATTGGAAGCCGCCTAAGTCAGTGGCTGAGATTCGGAGTTTTCTGGGTTTGGCCGGATACTACCGAAGGTTTGTTGAGGGTTTCTCGTTGATAGCAGCGCCGATGACCAAGTTGCTGAGGAAAGAAGTTCCGTTTGTATGGACTGAAACAATGGAAAGCTTCGATAAGTTAAAGAAGATTTTGACCGAGGCTCGGTTCTAATTCAACTTTGAGGCTGGTAAGGAATTCACGATCTATTGCGATGCATCACATACGGGCTTGGGTTGTGTGCTGATGCAAGAAGGTAAGGTTGTGGCTTACGCTTCTCGGCAGCTGAGGCCACATGAGGTCAACTATCCGACGCACGATTTGGAGCTAGCGGCTGTGGTCTTCGCCTTAAAGATTTGGAGGCACTACTTATACGGGGAGAGATCGATAGTCTACACGATCATAAGAGTCCGAGGTATCTACCGACTCGAAGGATTTGAATTTGAGGCGTAGCAGATGGGTCGAGTTCTTTGAAAGATTACGATCGCTCGATTGAGTATCATCCGGGCAAGGCTAACGTGGTGGCGGCGACGCGTTGAGCCGTAAGGTTGTTTCGGACTTAAGAGCATTGTTTGCCCATTTGAGTTTGTATGACGACGGGAGTATTCTCGCGCGAGTTGCGAGTTAAGCCTACTTGGGTTGAGCAGGTCGAGAGAAACAATAGAGGAGGTGATTCTAAGTGCGCGAAGGTTGCAAGTGCGAGAATGGTGGTGTGGATGGTTACACTTTGTCTAGTGACGAGGTTCTGTGTTTTCGTGGTAAGGCTTGTATGCCTAAAGATGTTGAGTAGGCGAGAAGATTCTTGGGACGCACATAGCGATCCTTATGCTATGCATCCCGGAGGTAGTAAGATGTATAGGGATCTTAGAGAGCGCGATTTTGGTGGCTGGCTTGAAGAAAGAGGTGACAGAGTTTGTTGGGAAGTGTCTGACTTGTCAGCAGGTCAAGGCTGAACATCAGTTGCCGTCGGGTTTGCTTCAACCTGTGAAGATTCCTCAGTGGAAGTGGGAAAGGATAACCATGGATTTCGTCGGTGGGTTACCGCTTCGCCAAGCAAGAAGGATTCGGTTTGGGTAGTGGTGGATCGACTGACTAAATCAGCTCACTTTATTCCGGTGAGGGTTGACTACTCACTTCAGAAGCTAGCGAAGCTATATGTGTCAGAGATAGTGAGGTTGCACGGCGTGCGAGTTTCGATAATCTCGGATAGGGATCCTAGATTTACGCTCAAGGTTACGGAAAGCACCGCATCAAGCTCGGTACTCGTTTGGATTTCAAAGACGGCTTTTCACCCGCAAATCGACGGTCAATCGAAAAGGGTCATTCAGTCTTAGAGGATATGCCGAGAGGTTGTATCTTGGATTTCGAGGTAGTTGGGAGGAGTTTTTGCCATTAGTCGAGTTTGCCTACAACAACGATTACTGCGAGCATCAAGATGGCACCGTATGAGGCGTTGTATGGTAGGAAATGTCGCTCACCTACGTGTTGGGCGGAGTTAGGTGAACGTCGCTTGTTGGGACCCGAGTTGGTTGCTGAGACCAAGACAAGGTTAAGCTGATTCAGTCTCGATTGAAGGAAACTTCGGACCGGCAGAAGTCTTATGCCGATTTTAAGCGAAGAGATATAGAGTTTGCTGTGGGGGATCGAGTTTTCCTGAAGGTCTCGCCTTGGAAGAAGGTGTTGAGGTTCGGGAAGAAAGGCAAGCTAAGTCCGAGGTTCATTGGGCCGTATAAGGTTTTGAGATGAGTGGGACCAGTGGCGTATCAACTTGAGTTGCCAGCAGAGCTTAGTCAGATTCACGATGTTTTTCATGTTTCGATGCTTCGGAGGTATCGTTCTGATCCATCGCATGTAGTAGCAGTGGAAGAGATCGAGGTAAATCCAGACTTGACCATGGAGGAAGAACCTGTGCAGATTCTTGATCGAGATGTGAAGGTTCTGCGTAGAAAGTCTGTGCCTTTGGTTAAGGTACTTTGGCGGAATCATGGCGTAGAAGAAGCGACGTGGGAACCCGAGGATATGATGAGACAGCAATACCCGCAACTCTTTTGATCAGGTAATTTCGGGGTCGAAATTATTTTAAGGGGGGTAGAACTGTAATATCCCGGGTTATGGGCTATTTTTATTATGGCATGTTTTGCATGTGTTGGCTTGCTATGTTGCTATTTTGGTGTCTTAGGGGCTTAATTGAAGTCTAAGTGTATGCCTGAGTGAATGGGAAAATTTTGATTTTTGGGTGTTAAGTCAGGGGAGCTGTTGGAGCTAGGGTATAAGAGTTTTATTTGGTGTTTTGTTGAACAAGAAAGGAGCTGGTGGAGTGGCAGGATAGGCGCCACTAAGGCTTGTGTGTGTAGCGTCATTTGCAGGAGGGAGAGATCCTGAGTTCAAGTCGCAGAGTTCCCCATTTTGGCTCTCATTTTGGACGGCATGGAGGAAGAGTTAGAAGGCAATTCGAATTCTTCCTTGGACTTGGTCCACCCATTCAAATGGAAGGTGGAGAGCAAGTTGTGGAGGTAGACTTGGTCAAGCTAATTTGAGTGTGTGGTAGGGAGTTAATGGGGGGAGTGGTGGCCGAAATTTTGGGATGTTTGGAGGTGTTGTGCCGAAATTCATTTTTGGAATTTTGGTTGTTTCGGTCAAGGCTTAGCAAGCTAGTGTCTTCTCATTTTGACATTGGTAGCCGAATTCTCTAGTGTATTCTTTTTCGTTTTTCTTTCTTTGTAAACCGAAAATCAAAACCTCTCTAAGGCTTGCCAAATTTTTGTGTTATTTTCTCAATATTCTTTGTTAAGCCGAATGTCCCTTACATGTCTCTCTTCTTGTTCATTTGAGTAAATCGAAACTAGCCATCATTTTCTTCTCATATTTTCTTTATTTCTACAACCCTTGTGCCGAATTTGCATTTTTCTCTTAGCCAAAACTTTTGTTTCCTTTTTCTTTGAGCATAGGCCTAATATCACCCTCTTCCTTCCATCTCTTTTGGTGTTTTCCTTCCTTGGGGTTAGACCGAATCTTTCCTTTCTCCCTTCTAAACTTTTATTACCGATTTCTTTCTCTTCTTGAATCACATCTCCTCTGTTTCTACTTCCAAAACTCTAGCCGTTTTTCCTCTTTCTCTTGGGTGGTTGAAGCCGAATTTCCTTCTCTCCTAGGGGTTTCTTGTGGCCGAATTCTTGGTGGTTGGTGTTGGGGTAAGTGGTTGGCGAATGGCCATCTCTCTCTTCTCAAGTATTATATTGATTGCGGTTTGTTCAAAGCCTATGATGGTTGTAGATGGAAGTGAGTTAATCACTTGTTTAACCTTTTCATATAGGGTCTTTGGATAGTGAAAGTAACCAAGAGGAGTTCTACTCTAGTAACCGATTGGTAAACAGTGGTGGTGGTAAGTGATTGGTATTGGCATTAATCGTTCAATCTTTTGGTTTCGATTGAGTCAAGATTATTAAGGTTTAACTGTTCATCTTTTATGGTGTAGCCGATTGCTAAAGGAGAATCATTGTTTGATTCGGTTTGGTAGAAACCAAACCATCCGCAAGGTAAGGGTTTAAGTGTTAACCCTCTTGTGTTATCGATATCGCCGAATGGTATAGATGGCTAACCTATGTTTGGCCGATTATAGGAGCAGAGTAATCGGGGGATTTAGGCCGGTTCTTTGGAGCTAAGGCTTTCGTGTTAGCAGTGTGTAACTAACACACCCATACTTAGTGATATTGTTATTAAACCTGTTTGCCTATTAAAATCATGACATTATGATGGATTATTGGATACCCAAACGGGGTATGTATACGTATCCGGTAAGTCAAGATTGTTACTAGATTACTGATGATCTATATGGTATCATGACTATGTATGTATGTGATATGGGGCATGAGTCAAACATATTAGCATGATATGCATAATTTGTATGATATGCATGATTACATGAGTTGGTTTGTTGATGGGTGATATGAGTAGAGGGAGCGGTGATATTTTGTCTTTGTGAGCACCAAGTGTTTTAGTAACACACTTTGTGACTTTGGGTCACCAAAGCTTTTGGTAGTACATTTGTGTCTTTGGGACACGGAGGTTGGGCACCTCATTGCGACTTGTCCCCGTGGTTAACACCACCGGGGTTGGCCCCACATGAGATATGGGATCGTCTGCTAGTGATTGGGTATCACACGATGGGTTGGCCCCATCATTCGATTATTGTGACTACGGTCACCAAAGTGCTTTGGTAGCACATTTGTGTCTTTGGGACACCGAGGTTGGGCACCTCATTGCGACTTGTCCCCGTGGTTAACACCACCGTGGGTTGGCCCCACATGAGATATGGGATCGTCTGCGCTAGTGATTGGGTATCACACGATGGGTTGGCCCCATCATTGGATTCGTGACTTCGGTCACCATGCTTTTGGTAGCACATTTGTGTCTTTGGGACACCAGTGTTTTAGTAACACATTGTGACTATATGTCACCAAAGGGTTTGGTACCACACGGGGTAGAAAAGGCGTCTACGGATGGTTAGGATCGGGTTGCATTAATCATGTTGCTATGTATGATGTGTGTTAGCATGTTGTTTCATCGGGAGCGGGATTTATGCACCGAGTCATTCGACTCACCCTCTCCTTTGACATTTCAGGGTGACCCGTGAGACGCGACATGGGCCTGGTGGACTCGAGGTGCACATGCCATGCTTTAATAAAAGTTTTGCTCGACTATCCACTTTGGGTACTTTAGCTTATTTATTTTTATTTGAGATTTAGTTTGGATTTGTAAAAGGCTTTAAATTATGTTTTATGATGGGTATATTTTAATTAGATTCTCAACACGCTTAACAAATAACTTGGCATGAAATTTTACTAAAACTTGGAAAGACAACGTTTTCAAAATTATATCGCAATGTGTTTTAAACTATACCATCGGGTATCTCGCTATGTTTTGCTATACAATAAACTCCAATGATCTCCAAATCAAACTCGATTTTCTACTAAGTCTAAAATGTTTCAAAATGGCACTAAGAAACTATTGGAAGTGCTAAATGAAACCAACTCGCTTTAACTATATACTTGGATAAGTTTTCAAAATCTAATCAAACAAGCCTACTCAAATTTTCTTCAAGTTCACTGTGTTTTCGCCCCGCTTTTAAACGGAAAAAAAAATCTGATCACTCAAAGACGTTTTCCCCGTAACATACCAGATTCGGTCGTGGTGTCTTGTCCGAGTTTGGGGTGTTACACCATCATTCGGTGAAAATAGACAAATCGCGGTTGTTCACGATACTAAGGGTAAGCATTTCAATAGATCGTTTGATTTAGATTTAGATTAATAAAATCTCATTTTTTGGATTAATCGAGAGTAATGGTGATTTAGGTGCCGACGATCAAGAAGGTTTAGTCTTTACCGTAATCAGGTGTGTAATCTCACACCGAAATCCCGTAAATCTGTGATTTATCATCATGTTAGAAAATCGAACGATGTTGCTTAAGAACTTAAAAACGGTATTATGGTATAAATTGAGTGATTTGCTTAAACATCGTTAATACTAAGATTTGACAAAATCGGAGTTAATTTGTAGAATTACGAAAATGCCCTTATGGGTCGAATTACAAAAATACCTTCAATGGGCCATTTTTATCAAAATGCCTTAACAGGCCGAATTGCTTAAATGCCTTTAAAGTGTTGATTTACGAAAATGCCCCTATGGGTCGATTTACGAAAATGCCCCTATGGGCCAATTTACTAGAATGCCTTAATGGGTCGAATTATAAAGTGCTATAATGGGCCGATGCACTGTAATAAATTATTGGATTAATAATGGTTGTACATATATGTGCTTATTATGCTTTATTATGTATGTTGCATGTTACATATTGCATGGGTTGGGAAAAATTATATGAAGAGCAGTGTAGCCTGGTGGCATTGCCACAAAATATCACTTATGATTTCGATGGCTTGGCCACAATAAACGAATATATTATAAATGGCAACTTGCCTGCAAATTGGTGTGAGTGGCGGGGTGGGTTGACTTGATCCCCACAGGTGTGATTGGCTGGTCGGGGGTGTGATGGATGGATGGGTTGGGTTACATTCATATCATTTTAATATTGTTATGTAAATGGGCTTAAGCCCAAGTTATTGCTAAATGGATTCAGGCCTGGTGGATGACGGTAAGGGGATTATGCACTGAGTTCTAGTAACTCACCCCTTTTCCTTAACCCTTGCAGGTAATGCTCGGTGAGGTGGACTTGGGCCATGGATAACTCGGTGGAGGCCATACTTCAGAAATGGTGTTTTTGAACTTTAGATTTCTATTTATGTTTACTTTATTATTTTTGCTATTTTGGGTTTTTAAGTTGTAATAAAGCCTCTGGAATATTTTATTTTTGCTTTATGTTTGACGTACGTATTATCTTGCTTGATTTGTTTTAATTGGAAATTTTCTAAAAATCATAAATAACAGTTTCCAAATTTGATTAACAAAAGGTTTTTCTTTTATAAATACGTACAAATATTTTAACTCGAATTCTCTTTCAAATTACCAACGACATTTTCAAAAATCACTGTTTAAAAGTTCACTGCCTCGATTTCTGATTCATCAATCAATCCTCTCATAAATAGTTGCATTTTATTAAGAATTTATATCCAAACTTGTTTTCTTAACCATAAACAAATAACACCTATTTTAGTACGAATCACAAGGTTTTTATACATTTTCCCTATGTGACATGTCAGATCCGGTCGTAACGCATGGGCCGGGTTTGGGGTGTTACATTTTATAGTATCAGAGCCCGATTGCAAAACTCGGCTGTGGTTTGAGTTCAAAAGCGTTTTTCAAAGCTGTTTAAAATTTTAAATTATAAATGCATGATCTAAAGGAAGTATGGCACCACGGGTATCCGGCACCAAGTCAAGTAAGCTTATGTTTTCATTTTATGATTATTATGGTATGACTGTAGAAATACTCTAGAACTTTTAGCTTTAGGAGTTAAAACTATAGAGATTGAGACCTTAGGATATGTTTTGCGAAAACGACTTTACTTTCTATACTTCATAAAATATTGTTTAATAAACATTGAATAATATACTGATTCATAAGACTTGTAATCAGATTAAATCGATTTAGTAAACATGAGCGCTAGAGGACATGGACGCGGTAGACGTGGCCGTGGTAGAGGCCGAGGTGCTAGAGTTGTATCTGAGGCATCGGGACATATGCCGAAAATTGAAGCGATCCTATTTGCATCATGGTTCGACTCCATCCGACGCCATCGAGAGTGGCCTAAGCTCGAGGGGCCAAAGTGTAAAATGAAGCTAATTCCAGCTCATTTTTAGCTCAATTAAACTTCCTTCCTATGTGGTTTAGCTCACATGAGTTCATCTCAGCTCATTGAGCTTGGTTTAAGTTTACATTCATTTCATTCAGGTTTGTGTTTAGCTTGATTTAATTCATGCATTTTTAATTTTTTTTGAATACAAACTTTTAAACTAAATATTAGCTTTAAATAAAGGTGTCTAGTTTAAATAAATAAGTTGTGTTTAATAAGAGGCTTATTAATTAATCTAGTTACTAGGATGTTTTAATGAAGTATGAGTTTAAGTTAGTTTAATTACTTCTTCCATAAATTAACTAGTTGTTTGCATTAATTGAAGTCTTAACTTTTAGTTTATTTAATAAAGTGTTTAAGTTAGTTTAATTACGCTTCCATAAATTAACTAATTGCTTGCATTAATTGAAGTCTTAACTTTTAGTTCATTTAATAAAGTCAAGTGTTTAATGTGTTGAGTTAAATTAGTGTTTTATAAGTGTTTAATGTGTTAAGTTAAATTAGCGTTTAATAAGTGTTTAATGTGTTTAAGTTAAATTAGTGTTTAATAAGTGATTAAATGTGGTTAATATGTCCATTTAATGTGTTTGAATGTAGGAAACCTTTCACTGAAAACTATTACACTCATGGGATGTTACAAAGAGTTTAATGTGACTTTTCAAGTGAGAATCGGTTAAACACATAAAGGAAGCATTATTCAACATTTAAAGGAGCTGTTATGATAATTGAAGGAAGCATTATACATCAATTAATTTCGGTAGCAACCTCTTCTTCTTCCAATAACCGTTTGAAGCTTAAAGGTCACACATGAGTTACAAATTTTTATTTAGTTGCTGGAGGCTTTTCAGCTAGCCAAGGACAACTGAAGGGACATTTTTAAAAGCATTCAAGATGGACATTTAAGCCTTTTAAAACACCATTAGTTGCTGGAGACTTTTCGGCTAGCCAAGGACAACTCAAGGGACATTTTTAAAGCATTCAAATTCATTTAATCAGCTCATTAGGAGTCATAAAGTTGCTATTATTTGGTTGGAGGAATTCAAGAGTTTTTAGATTTTATTTCACCATTTAAATGCATATTAAAGTTGAATTCATTTGTCTCTCATTAACCACATGTAAACACTATATAACCTTGTTATTAGTTTGTAAAAGTGGGACTTTTGAACTTGGAATATATTTTATGAACTTTTGTTCATTGAGTGAGATTATTCTCCTCTCTACCTTTCGTACGAGTTTTGATTTTGACTTATCAAGTTTTCTTGCTTGTGGCGTCAATCGGTCTCTTCCATCAACTTATACCATAGGTTCCTATCTTTATAGATAACGGGTCTTGGTCCATCATCGACTATCATTTTTCCACCTTAAACAAATATAGAACCCGGGGTGACACTTTATTAGTGTTGAATCGATTCTTTGTTTAAGTTCTTTCATCCATTCCCATCAACTATCACCTATCATTTATCTAAACCATCACTTATCCATCTATCCAATTCCATTACCATCAGCCTATCATTGTTTGTTCAACCTTAAACCGAATTCCATCTTCTTTCCCTTCATCTTAAACCGAACCTATCCTTTTAATTATCCAAGTCAACTCTTTCATTTAAACACCTCCATTCCTAATTTAATCCCACTTTCTAAACAAATTCACCTAAAGCTTCCGCAAACTCATCCATATTTTTCAGATTATTTTCAGAAGACTTGTTTTCTCCTCATAGACGATTGGGCAACTCACATACGACTCGACTCACCCCGAGGTGGATCGTATCATTTGGTATCAGAGCTACAAAATGAGGAGTTTCGACGACGTTCGTGAAGCTGGAATAGATTCGTGTTTGTAATAAAAAATTCAAAAAAAATGAAAAAAAGAAGTTCAAGTTGTAATTTTGTTTCTATTGTATTTATTTTCATGCATTTGAAGAGTTAAAAAAACAAAAATTCAAAAAAAATACGAATTAAAAAAAGTCAAAAAAAAAGAAGGTGAAGTTCTTGAAGTTTATGCAAGTTTTGGATCCCATCTCTTCTATCCTGTTTCTCGATCATCGAAATCGTTTTCTACCGCAAAATCTCTGAATTTTCCGTTGGTACTTCTCCTTCTACCCCATTTGCTTTCTTTTTTGTTTAGCCTACCCGATACCAAACTTTCCTTTGCTCAGCCTCCCCTATACCCGACATCCATCCGTTGTTACCAACTTTGAAGCCGACCCTCAAGCATGAATAAGTCTTTTCAAACGCAATCACGAAATTGAGAGACGAAAAGAGCGGTAAAAGGCACGAGTGCTACATTAGAGAAAAAGCCATATTCAAGTGAAACACGAGTGTGAGTGATTTTTCTTTACGAGTGACTTGTGAGAATTTTGTGGTGAGGATTTAATTTTTTGTTTTATTCTTTTTAACAATCTTTCTTTTCAGAAAATAAACATGAATCAAGAAGCGTTGACAGAATCTGATTATCAATACTTGTTGAACGGGATGCAAAAAGTCATGAATGCCAAGTTTGAAAAGTTACATAAGCGGTTGGATCGAATCGAGGAACGAGACCAACAAGAATGACTTTCTTCAAGTCGAAGAACGGATTCAAGGTCGTCTCGAAAACACGCTTTCGAAGATCATTCAAGAAGAGATTTTGATCGAGATTATGGTTCATATAGAAGTTCGAGACGGTATGAACCAAACCGCGAAGGTGAGACCTCTCGTGATTACCATCAAAAAGGTATGATTTCTTCTTCACAAGCTTCAACATATCCATCCACGGAGAAATCTTTACGAAGAAGTGAATGTGGTTCATATGCGTCGAAGAATTCATCTACGAAAGATTGTTCTCGAAGTAGTTCAAATCGTGATTCTTATTCGACGAAGAATTCAATGCAAAGCAAAGCAAAGTTCGAAGCCTACTATGGTGACGAACAAGAAGAAAGTACGAGTTTTTCTTCTTATGAATCAAAGATGTCGAGCACGAAGGATTTTTCACGAAGCATCGATCGTGACATCTACGAAAATATTTCTTCGATCCTTGAGTCAAATCCAACTTTTTTCAATTCTTTTGAATCATTCCCTTGTTTTAATGAAAAAGAACTTGAAAAAGAGTTCGAGAGAAAAGAAAATAAAAATGAGAAAAAAGAAATAAAAAGAAAAGAGAGAAAAGAGGCAAGTAAGAGAGAAAATGAGTGAGTTTTGAAAGAGCTTGAAAAAGCCATTGAGAAGGTTTTTGAAAAAGAGAAAGAACAAAAAGAAGTTGAAAGAGAAGTCGAAAAGAAATTTGAAAAAGAATTTGAGAGTGAAGAAAAAGAGCTTGAAAAAGAAAATGATGAAAAGATTGAAAAGAAAATTGAGATTGAAAAAAAAATTGAAAGTGAAAGAGAAGAGTTGGAAAAAGAAACGAGAGAACGAGATGAGCGAGAAAAAGAGAGTGATTTTTCAACTAATCCATTTGAAGTTTTCTCTTCTTCTGTCTCTACTTTTCAGGTTTACGAGAAACCGAGTGCTGAATGCCAACTTCAATACCTTCTCGATGAGCGACGTTTTCGTGTGATCAATAAAGGTAAAGTTGAAAGTGAAGTTGAATCACCCGAATCGGAAGGTAAGGAAGGTAAGTGTTTTGAAACGATTCCGTCTCCCCTAAAATTTTTAAATGATTGCAAATATGTGGATGACATCATCATTTGCCCATCTTTGATTGATTGTGATAATTTAAGTGATGGAAAAATGAGTTTGTCTAGTAATAATCAATGCGATGCAAAGTATGATGGTGGAGAGACGCATAGCCGACAAATACAAGACTCGAGTAAGTATAACGATGACTTTTCTTTTAATCCCAATTTATTTGATTGCGGTTATTATGAGATTTGTTCATTGTCTAATATGAAATCTTTGAGTTTTTGCAAATCGGTTTTAAGACATGTTCAGAATTTTGATCGTTCAATTTTGAGTTTGCACAATTCCTATTTGATTAACATGTTTGATTTTTCTAAACCGTTGTCACATCTTGAACTAAATAATCAAACGCATGTTTTTAAACCGGGAATATGTTTTGTATCATCTGTATGTCTTGTTGGAAAATCAATCAGTTCCAATTGTGCTTGAACAATTTCAATCATTTTGAAACATGTTTCCTGAATAAGGTAACGAATTTTGTCAACTTTGTTTTCCATTTTTATTTGTTCCTTAAACAATTTTTATGGTTGCATTTGAAATTCGCTTTCCATTTGAGAATGGTTGAATTGAACGCGAAGCTTCGATTATACTACTTGGCCGTGGAGAGAAGGTTTGTATTGCTCGATCAAGGTAAGACTGATCTTTGTCTATTTGAGTATAAAGGTAAGTCTTTTGAAACTGTTGATGCGTTTTTGCTCTTTTCGGACTGCGATAAGCTTTGCGTTGCTGATTATGTTTTTGCCAAACATTTAGATCATGTTATGATTAATCATTCTACTTTGCCTGTTTGCGAAATGCTCTTGATTTCTTTGAATGTTGATAGAACACATGCAACTGATTTTCATCATTTAGATCATGAAGTGTTTGAATGTTTCATTCTGATGATTGGTGATCTATCTGATTTGTTCATTGACAAAAAGAATCTTGTGTTTGATAAATTTTATTCATGTGCGAGTAATTCAATGCATCGTTCAATGCAAGATGAGATTGTTCTATCTCAAGTGACATTTGCACTTTCTCAGCTATTTGTTTGTGATGAATATATCTATCATTTGATGTGTTACTCGCATGGTGATTTTGATTTGTGGAATCCCATTAGATCGTATGCATGCCTTGAAGACCATTCAATTATGTCTCAAACATTTGATAAGGCAATGTTCCTTTTGTATGATAATGTGCTTATGCCTGTTCACATGTGATTTATTCGTTTGGTGCTTGAATTGCAAGTGTGTTTAAAACATTTCTTGCTAACTCATGGATACCTTTTTTAGGTGATTCGAAAACTATCCACCCCGTTTAATCGAGGAAAGCCAAGCAAAAGGAATTCTGTTCGAGAGAACCATCGGCTCGATTCGAGGATGAATCGCTTTCAAGAGGGGGTATGATGCGATCCTGTTCGCATCATGGTTCGACTCCATCCGACGCCATCGAGAGTGGCCTAAGCTCGAGGGGCCAAAGTGCAAAATGAAGCTGATTCCAGCTCATTTTCAGCTCAATTAAACTTCCTTCCTATGTGGTTTAGCTCACATGAGTTCATCTCAGCTCATTGAGCTTGGTTTAAGTTTACATTCAGTTCATTCAGTTTGTGTTTAGCTTGATTTAATTCATGCATTTTTTAATTTTTTACTGAATACAAACTTTTAAACTAAATATTAGCTTTAAATAAAGGTTTCTAGTTTAAATAAATAAGTTGTGTTTAATAAGAGGCTTATTAATTAATCTAGTTACTAGGATTTTTTAATGAAGTATGAGTTTAAGTTAGTTTAATTCTGCTTCCATAAATTAACTAGTTGCTGCATTAATTGAAGTCTTAACTTTTAGTTTATTTAATAAAGTGTTTAAGTTAGTTTAATTCTGCGTCCATAAATTAACTAATTGCTGCATTAATTGAAGTCTTAACTTTTAGTTCATTTAATAAAGTCAAGTGTTTAATGTGTTGAGTTAAATTAGTGTTTTATAAGTGTTTAATGTACTAAGTTAAATTAGCTTTTAATAAGTGTTTAATGTGTTTAAGTTAAATTAGTGTTTAATAAGTGATTAAATATTGTTAATATGTCTATTTAATGTGTTTGAATGTAGGAAACCTTTCAGCTGGAAACCGTTACACTCATGGGATGTTACAAAGAGTTTAATGTGACTTTTCAAGTGAGACTCGGTTAAACACATAAAGGAAGCATTATTCAACATTTAAAGGAGCTGTTATGATAATTGAAGGAAGCATTATACATCAATTAATTTCGGTAGCAACCTCTTCTTCTTCCAATAACCGTTTGAAGCTTAAAGGTCACACATGAGTTACAAATTTTTATTTAGTTGCTGGAGACTTTTCAGCTAGCCAAGGACAACTCAAGGGACATTTTTAAAAGAATTCAAGATGGACATTTAAGCCTTTTAAAACACCATTCGTTGCTTTGAGACTTTTCACAGCCAAGGACAACTCAAGGGACATTTTTAAAGCATTCAAATTCATTTAATCAGCTCATTAGGAGTCATAAAGTTGCTATTATTTGGCTAGAGGAATTCAAGAGTTTTTAGATTTTATTTCAGCCATTTAAATGCATATTAAAGTTGAATTCATTTGTCTCCTCAGCTAACCACATGTAAACACTTTATAACCTTGTTATTAGTTTGTAAAAGTGGGACTTTTGAACTTGGAATATATTTTATGAACTTTTGTTCGTTGAGTGAGATTATTCTCCTCTCTACCTTTCGTACGAGTTTCGATTTTGAATTATCAAGTTTTCTTACTTGTGGCGTCAATCGGTCTCTTCCATCAACTTATACCATAGGTTCCTATCTTTATAGATAACGGGTCTTGGTCCATCATCGACTATCATTTTTCCACCTTAAACAAATATAAAACCCGGGGTGACACTTTATTAGTGTTGAATCGATTCTTTGTTTAAGTTCTTTCATCCATTCCCATCAACTATCACCTATCATTTATCTAAACCATCACTTATCCATCTATCTAATTCCATTACCATCAGCCTATCATTGTTTATTCAACCTTAAACCGAATTCCATCTTCTTTCCCTTCATCTTAAACCGAACCTATCCTTTTAATTATCCAAGTCAACTCTTTCATTTAAACACCTCCATTCCTAATTTAATCCCACCTTCTAAACAAATTCACCTAAAGCTTCCGCAAACTCATCCATATTTTTCAGATTATTTTCAGAAGACTTGTTTTCTCCTCGTAGACGATTGGGCAACTCACATACGACTCGACTCACCCCGAGGTGGATCGTATCATTTGGTATCAGAGCTACAAAATGATGAGTTTCGACGACGTTTGTGAAGCCGGAATAGATTCGTGTTTGTAATAAAAAATTCAAAAAAAAATAAAAAAAAATTTCAAGTTGTAATTTTGTTTCTATTGTATTTATTTTCATGCATTTGAAGAGTTAAAAAAACGAAAATTCAAAAAAAAATACGAATTAAAAAAAAGTCAAAAAAAGAAGGTGAAGTTCTTGAAGTTTATGCAAGTTTTGGATCCCATCTCTTCTATCCTGTTTCTCGATCATCGAAATCGTTTTCTACCGCCAAATCTCTGAATTTTCCGTTGGTACTTCTCCTTCTACCCCATTTGCTTTCTTTTTTGTTTAGCCTACCCGATACCAAACTTTCCTTTGCTCAGCCTCCCCTATACCCGACATCCATCCGTTGTTACCAACTTTAAAGCCGACCCTCAAGCCGCAATAAGTCTTTTCGAAACGAAGTACGAAATTGAGAGACGAGAAAGAGCGGTAAAAGGCACGAGTGCTACATTAGAGAAAAAGCCATATTCGAGTGAAACACGAGTGTGAGCGATTTTTCTTTACGAGTGACTTGTGAGAATTTTGTGGTGAGGATTTAATTTTTTGTTTTATTCTTTTTAACAATCTTTCTTTTCAGAAAATAAACATGAATCAAGAAGCGTTGACAGAATCTAATTATCAATACTTGTTGAACGGGATGCGAAAAGTCATGAATGCCAAGTTTGAAAAGTTACATAAGCGGTTGGATCGAATCGAGGAACGAGACCAACAAGAACGACTTTCTTCAAGTCGAAGAACGGATTCAAGGTCGTCTCAAAAACATGCTTTCGAAGATCATTCAAGAAGAGATTTCGATCGAGATTATGGTTCATATAGAAGTTCGAGACGGTATGAATCAAACCGCGAAGGTGAGACCTCTCGTGATTACCATCAAGAAGGTATGATTTCTTCTTCACAAGCTTCAACATATCCATCCCCGGAGAAATCTTTACGAAGAAGTGAATGTGGTTCATATGCGTCGAAGAATTCATCTACGAAAGATTATTCTCGAAGTAGTTCAAATCGTGATTCTTATTCGATGAAGGATTCAATGCAAAGCAAAGCAAAGTTCAAAGCCTACTATGGTGACGAACAAGAAGAAAGTACGGAATTTTCTTCTTATGAATCAAAGATGTCGAGCACGAAGGGTTTTTCACGAAGCATCGATCGTGACATCTACGAAAATATTTCTTCGATCCTTGAGTCAAATCCATCTCTTTTCAATTCTTTTGAACCATTCCCTTGTTGTAATGAAAAAGAACTTGAAAAAGAGTTCGAGAGAAAAGAAAATAAAAATGAGAAAAAAGAAATAAAAAGAAAAGAGAGAAAAGAGGCAAGTAAGAGAGAAAATGAGCGAGTTTTGAAAGAGCTTGAAAAATCCATTATGAAGGTTTTTGAAAAAGAGAAAGAACAAAAAGAATTTGAAAGAGAAGTCGAAAAGAAATTTGAAAAATAATTTGAGAGTGAAGAAAAAGAGCTTGAAAAAGAAAATGAAGAAAAGATTGAAAAGAAAATTGAGATTGAAAAAATTGAAAGTGAAAAGAAGAGTTGGAAAAGAAACGAGAGAAACGAAATGAGCGAGAAAAAGAGAGTGATTTTTCAACTAATCCATTTGAAGTTTTCTCTTTTGTCTCTACTTTTCAGTTTACGAAAACCGAGTCTTTGAATGCCAACTTCAATACCTTCCCGACGACGGCGTTTTACGTGTGATCAATAAAGGTAAAGTTGAAAGTGAAGTTGAATCACCCGAATCGGAAGGTAAGGAAGGTAAGTGTTTTAAAACGATTCCGTCTCCCCTAAATTTTTTTAATGATTGCAAATATGTAGATGACATCATCATTTGCCCATCTTTGATTGATTGTGATAATTTAAGTGATGGAAAAATGAGTTTGTCTAGTAATAATCAATGCGATGCAAAGTATGATGGTGGAGAGACGCATAGCCGACAAATGCAAGACTCGAGTAAGTATAACGATGACTTTTCTTTTAATCCCAATTTATTTGATTGCGGTTATTACGAGATTTGTTCATTGTCTAATACGAAATCTTTGAGTTTTTGCAAATCGATTTTAAGACATGTTCAGAATTTTGATCATTCGATTTTGAGTTTGCACAATTCCTATTGGATTAACATGTTTGATTTTTCTAAACCGTTGTCACATCTTGAACTTAATAATCAAACGCATGTTTTTAAACCGGGAATATGTTTTGTATCATCTGTATGTCTTGTTGGAAAATCAATCAGTTCCAATTGTGCTTGAACAATTTCAATCATTTTGAAACATGGTTCCTGAATAAGGTAACGAATTTTGTCAACTTTGTTTTCCATTTTTATTCATTCCTTAAACAATTTTTATGGTTGCATTTGAAATTCACTTTCCATTTGAGAATTTTTGAATTGAACGCGAAGCTTCGATTATACTACTTGGCCGTGGAGAGAAGGTTTGTATTGCTCGATCAAGGTAAGACTGATCTTTGTCTATTTGAGTATAAAGGTAAGTCTTCTGAAAATGTTGATGCATTTTTGCTCTTTTCGGATTGCGATAAGCTTTGCGTTCTTGATTATGTTTTTGCCAAACATTTAGATCATGTTATGATTAATCGTTCTACTTTGCTGTTTGCGAAATGCTCTTGATTTCTTTGAATGTTGATAGAACACATGCTCTGATTTTCATCATTTAGATCATGAAGTGTTTGAATGTTTCATTCGATGATTGGTGATCTATCCGATTTGTTCATTGACAAAAAGAATCTTGTGTTTGATAAATTTTATTCATGCGAGTAATTCAATGCATCGTTCAATGCAAGATGAGATTGTTCTATCTCAAGTGACATTTGCACTTTCTCACCTATCTGTTTGTGATGAATATATCAATCATTTGATGTGTTACTCGCATGGTGATTTTGATTTGTGGAATCCCATTAGATCGTATGCATGCCTTGAAGACCATTCAATTATGTCTCAAACATTTGATAAGGCAATGTTCCTTTTGTATGATAATGTGCTTATGCCTGTTCACATGCGATTTATTCGTTTGGTGCTTGAATTGGAAGTGTGTTTAAAACATTTCTTGCTAACTCATGGATACCTTTTTCAGGTGATTCAAAAACTATCCGCCCCGTTTGATCGAGGAAAGCCAAGCAAAAGGAATTCTGTTCGAGAGAACCATCGGCTCGATTCGAGGACGAATCACTTTCAAGAGAGGGGTATGATGCGATCCTGTTCGCATCATGGTTCGACTCCATCCGACGCCATCGAGAGTGGCCTAAGCTCGAGGGGCCAAAGTGCAAAATGAAGCTGATTCCAGCTCATTTTCAGCTCAATTAAACTTCCTTCCTATGTGGTTTAGCTCACATGAGTTCATCTCAGCTCATTGAGCTTGGTTTAAGTTTACATTCAGTTCATTCAGTTTGTGTTTAGCTTGATTTAATTCATGCATTTTTTAATTTTTTGCTGAATACAAACTTTTAAACTAAATATTAGCTTTAAATAAAGGTGTCTAGTTTAAATAAATAAGTTGTGTTTAATAAGAGGCTTACTAATTAATCTAGTTACTAGGATGTTTTAATGAAGTATGAGTTTAAGTTAGTTTAATTCGCTTCCATAAATTAACTAGTTGCTTTGCATTAATTGAAGTCTTAACTTTTAGTTTATTTAATAAAGTGTTTAAGTTAGTTTAATTACGCTTCCATAAATTAACTAATTCTTTGCATTAATTGAAGTCTTAACTTTTAGTTCATTTAATTAAGTCAAGTGTTTAATGTGTTGAGTTAAATTAGTGTTTTATAAGTGTTTAATGTGTTAAGTTAAATTAGCTTTTAATAAATGTTTAATGTGTTTAAGTTAAATTAGTGTTTAATAAGTGATTAAATGTTGTTAATATGTTTGTTTAATGTGTTTGAATGTAGGAAACCTTTCAGCTGGAAACCGTTACACTCATGGGACGTTACAAAGAGTTTAATGTGACTTTTCAAGTGAGAATCGGTTAAACACATAAAGGAAGCATTATTCAACATTTAAAGGAGCTGTTATGATAATTGAAGGAAGCATTATACATCAATTAATTTCGGTAGCAACCTCTTCTTCTTCCAATAACCGTTTGAAGCTTAAAGGTCACACATGAGTTACAAATTTTTATTTAGTTGCCAGAGACTTTTCAGCTAGCCAAGGACAACTCAAGGGACATTTTTAAAAGAATTCAAGATGGACATTTAAGCCTTTTAAAACACCATTAGTTGCTGGAGACTTTTCGGCTAGCCAAGGACAACTCAAGACGCATTTTTAAAGCATTCAAATTCATTTAATCAACTCATTAGGAGTCATAAAGTTGCTATTATTTGGCTGGAGGAATTCAAGAGTTTTTAGATTTTATTTCAGCCATTTAAATGCATATTAAAGTTGAATTCATTTGTCTCCTCAGCTAACCACATGTAAACACTATATAACCTTGTTATTAGTTTGTAAAAGTGGGACTTTTGAACTTGGAATATTTTTTATGAACTTTTGTTCATTGAGTGAGATTATTCTCCTCTCTATCTTTCTTACGAGTTTCGATTTCGACTTATCAAGTTTTCTTACTTGTGGCGGTAATCGTTCTCTTCCATCAACTTATACCATAGGTTCCTATCTTTATAGATAACGGGTCTTGGTCCATCATCGACTATCATTTTTCCACCTTAAACAAATATAGAACCCGGGGTGACACTTTATTAGTGTTGAATCGATTCTTTGTTTAAGTTCTTTCATCCATTCCCATCAACTATCACCTATCATTTATCTAAACCATCACTTATCCATCTATCCAATTCCATTACCATCAGCCTATCATTGTTTGTTCAACCTTAAACCGAATTCCGTCTTCTTTCCCTTCATCTTAAACCGAACCTATCCTTTTAATTATCCAAGTCAACTCTTTCATTTAAACACCTCCATTCCTAATTTAATCCCACCTTCTAAACAAATTCACCTAAAGCTTCTGCAAACTCATCCAAATTTTTTCGATTATTTTCAAAAGACTTGTTTCCTCCTTGTAGACGATTGGGCAACTCACATACGACTCGACTCACCCCGAGGCGGATCGTATCATTTGGTATCAGAGCTACAAAATGAGAAGTTCCGACGACGTTCGTGAAGCCGGAATAGATTCGTGTTTGTAATAAAAAATTCAAAAAAAATAAAAAAAATTCAAGTTGTAATTTCGTTTCTATTGTATTTATTTTCATTCATTTGAAGAGTTAAAAAAATAAAAATTCAAAAAAAAATCGAAGTTAAAAAAATACGAATTAAAAAAAAAAGTCAAAAAAAAGAAGGTGAAGTTCTTGAAGTTTATGCAACTTTTGGATCCCATCTCTTCTATCCTGTTTCTCGATCATCAAAATTTTTTTCTACCGCCAAATCTCTGAATTTTCCGTTGGTACTTCTCCTTCTACCCCATTTGCTTTCTTTTTTGTTTAGCCTACCCGATACCAAACTTTCCTTTGCTCAGCCTCCCCTATACCCGACATCCATCCGTTGTTACCAACTTTGAGGCCGACCCTCAAGCCGCAATGAGTCTTTTCAAAACGAAGTATGAAATTGAGAGACGAGAAAGAGCGGTAAAAGGCACGAGTGCTACATTAGAGAAAAAGCCATATTCGAGTGAAACACGAGTGTGAGCGATTTTTCTTTGCGAGTGACTTGTGAGAATTTTGTGGTGAGGATTTAATTTTTTGTTTTATTCTTTTTAACAATCTTTCTTTCCAGAAAATAAACATGAATCAAGAAGTGTAGACAGAATCTGATTATCAATACTTGTTGAACGGGATGCGAAAAGTCATGAATGCCAAGTTTGACAAGTTACATAAGCGGTTGGATCGAATCGAGGAATGAGACCAATAAGAACGACTTTCTTCAAGTCGAAGAACGGAGTCAAGGTCGTCTCGAAAACACGCTTTCGAAGATCATTCAAGAAGAGATTTCGATCGAGATTATGGTTCATATTGAAACACCCCAAACCCGGCCCACAAGCCCGACCGGATATGGTATGCTTCTTAAGAAAAACTCATTTTTTTTGTCGTTTTGTAATAAGATGTGATTTTTGGGGTAAAAGAATAAATTTAAATACGAACTTGATAAAAACCGTTTTTAATACGATTATCGAAAATATTTAATTGATTAGTTGAAATTGATCGTAGCAGAATATAAATTTAAAACGTAAAAGTAACATAACTAATGGCGGCCTTATTACAAAAAAAACGTATCCCAAAAAAAAACCCGAAATATATAAGAAAACGTAGTAAATTTAATAAAAAGTAAAAAAAAATTCAATTTACGGAGTTGAGCAATGGCCACCACGCGATCCTCTTTGACCCGGTCCAAAATCATTGTGTATCACCTGAAAAAGTTATCCCACGAAGGGTGAGTCAACAGACTCAATGTGTAACATTATACTAAAAGTCCAATCGATCATAGTAACAAAGTCCATAATATAACAATTCAATAATAATATGATTAAATCACATATACATATAAATGAAATGCAATCCCAACCCAACTTAGATATCCATCGCTACACCACCACGTACCTACCAATCACACCGTGGGGATTACTAAATCGACCCTCCATCCGCTACACACCATCGAAGGCAATTGCTGCAGTCAACATGCACATCGCCCTTATAATCGTGGCATAGCCACCAGATAATTGTGACAGAGTCACCGGATTCATAATATCGTGACCGAAGTCACCGGATTCATAATATCGTGACCGAAGTCACCGGATTCATAATATCGTGACCGAAGTCACCGGATTCATAATATCGTGACCAAAGTCACCGGATAATGTGGTAAAACCACCGGAACACTTCCCCTTTCAATATTGCCCATATGCCCATGCAATAACATATTATTTCAATATCATGCCATATACCCCATAATCATATCGGAATCGAAAACATTTCATATTATGCATATAGCATTATTTATGATATAAATATCATGCCTTTGAATCATAATCCCAAAATCATAATCAATTATTGAATATGTTTCATATTAAAAACTTACATAGTACGAAGGAAAAAGCGTTACCTCAATTCATTGTACCATTGAGTGGTACCCAAAGCTATAATCGTTCATATTTCATTATAAACACATCTATATAAATAAAGCTACTAATCAATTAGATGTTTAGTATAAGTTACACACCTTGCAAACACAAAGAGCGATAGAAACTTTAGGATTTCCGACTCTTGCCTACACGTCAACGTAACCTACATATCACTATGTGAGAAATCGGTTATCACTAAAAGATATGGCCTTTGGCGAATATCATTATCCCTTACCTTGGATTATTCAAATTTGAATGATCTCTTCCTAACGTTGACTACAAGACAACCCCGAAAATCTTCCTTCAAAGGTTTAGCCACGGAGAAATAAGAGGATTAGATTCCTAAAATCGATTAATCCAAAGAAAATAAAGAAAAAAACCATTGATAGAAAAGCCTTGCCCGAGAACACGATGATCGATTACCCCTTACTAGAACTATCAAGAAATTCGGCCTTAACAACTTAAAAGAAAAAGAATGATAATTTCGGCTTTAACCAAAAGAAAGAAAAGGAAGGAAAAGAATGGTGAAAAAGGTATAGGATAATTTTCGGTTATGATAGGAAAAGGGAAGAGAGGAAGAGAATGAAAAAGAAAATAAAAGAGAATGCTTTTGGTGTAAGATGGATTCGGCACTAGAGAGGAAGAAAAGAATAGTAAATGTCTTCAAAGATGACAATATTTTGGTTCCAAAAGAAAGTAAACTTGAGAGGAAAAGAAGAAATAAAAGTATCTATTTGGTCAAAATGCAAAGGCCAAAACAAAGCAAACTTTTTACCAAATGCCTATTGATAAATTCGGTTAAGAGAAATATTTTTTTGGATAAAAGGAAAAATGCACAAATTGACAACTTTTGGTCAACTAAAACCTCCCAAATCCCATACCAAAAATTCGTAACACAATAGCCTCTACACAATCCCCCTTTTTCCTCCTTAATTCTTCCCTATCAACCCCATAATTTCCAACACAATTAAACCACTCCCTTAGCCCCTTATGCCGTCTAGGTTCATGGTCACATGACCATGGAAAAGCTTCCAAAACAACACCCACTCTTCAAGCCTCTTGTCCCCTAAACTTTCCTTATCCACTTGATTCCTTACCATAACTCCTAACTTGCCTTTTCTTATTTGTCTACTATCCAAAAATAAAAGAATAGTCCATCTATTAAGGATAAGGTTTGACCGACACTATAGGGAAGAAAACAAAAATTAAAATTCCTCCCAATTGCTAGCTAAAGGATTCGAACCTCTCACCTCATGCATTCACCCATGCACCTTCACCACTTTACCAATAGCTCAACTTATGATCAAAACATCAAATTAATTCTCTTAAGGCCAAACTTGCTTAGTTCCCCTTCTAAGATTAAAATCTAATATTTCTAAGGCAATCCTTTACTTTCTAAAATTCCCAAAGTCCCTAGAACTCATACAAAGAGCACATAACAACAATGCACACATTCAAGCGAAAATTTTCATAACCCCTAAATGCGGGATATTACAGTTCTACCCTCCTAAAAAAATTTCGTCCCAGAAATTACACGACAAGAATAAGTGAGGATATTCTTTGTCGTATAGCCTCCTTCGGCTCCCCACGAAGCTTCTTCCGATCCATGATTGCGCCATAATACTTTGACGAAAGGAACTAATTTCCTCCGTAACACCTTCACATCTCGATCTAAAATTTGAATCGGCTCCTCCTCATAGGACAAATCGGTCGTAGTTCTACCTCCTCAAGCGGCACTATATGAGATGGATCCGACCGAGTAACGACGTAACATTGAAACATGAAACACATCATGCATTTGATTCAACTCAGAAGGTAACTCTAAGCGATATGCCACTTTGGTCCAACCCGCTTCAAAACCCGATAAGGTCCTATAAACACAGGGCTTAACTTTCCTTTGCGACCAAATCTCATCACCTTTTTCCAAGGCGAAACCTTTAGGAACACTTGGTCTCCCACAACAAACTCTATGTCCTTTCGTTTCAAATCTGCGTCGACTTTTGCCTATCCGATGCCTCCTTCAACCGAGCCCGAATTACTTTAACCTTTTCTTGGATTCACCACAATCTACGGACCCAAAACACAGCGTTCCCTAATTACGTCCAACACGTAGGAGTGCGACACTTTCGTCCATATAGTGCTTCATACGGTGCCATCCGAATCTTGGCTTGGTAATCGTTGTTGTTGTACGCAAACTCTGCTAAAGGCAAAAACTCTTCCAAGCTTCCTCTGAAATCTATCACACATCCCCTTAACATATCCTCTAATGCTTGGATTACTCGCTCGGGTAGCCATCGGTTTGTGGATGAAATGCCGTCTTGAAGTCTAATCGGTGCCCAAAGCTTTGATGTAATGCTTTCCGAATCGAGGCGTAAACCTCGGATCCCTATCCGATATAATCGACACTTGGCACTCCATGCAATCTTACAATCTACGCCACATACAACTTCGCCAATTTACGCAAAGAGTAATCAATTAAATGCAGAATGAAATGTGCGAACTTCGTCAATCGATCCACTATCACCCACACCGAATCTTTCTTGGTAGGCGTAGGAAAAACCCACTAACAAAGTCCATGGTGATACGCTCCCACTTCCATTGCGGAATCTTTATTGGTGAAGCAATCCGATGGAACTTGGTGTTCGACCTTAACTTGCTTACACGTTAAGCACTTCCCCACAAATTCCGTAACTTCTCGCTTAAGACCGGGCCACCAAAATTGATCCGAAGATCCTGTACAACTTACTACCTCCGGATGCATCGCATAAGGACCACCATGCGATTCTGAAGAATTGTTCGCCTAAGCTCCTCATCCTTCGGCATCTGGACCTTACCCTTGAAACACAAAACTCCATCATTTGTTAACACCATAATCTTCCAACTCTCCATTTTGCACTTGCCGCGACTTAACACTTAAATCATCATCTACCAAGCTGTTTTTCTTTCACGACTCAACCACATCGGCTTTACTTGTAATTCCGCCAACAAGCTTCCGTCGTCATAAAGACTAAGATGTGCGAACATCGCTCTTAGATCCGACACCACTTTCCTACTTAGGGCATCTGCCACTACATTCGCCTTGCCCGGGTGATACTCTATCGAACAATCGTAGTCTTTCAACAACTCCACCCATCTTCGTTGTCTCAGTTCAGCTCCTTACGAGTCGTGAGATACTTAAGACTCTTGTGGTCCGTGTAGATTCTTGACTTTTCTCCATACAAATAATGCCTCCACACTTTAAGAGCAAAGACTACATTGCCAACTCCAAGTCATGCGTCGGGTAGTTAACCTCGTGAGGCCTCAATTGCCGAGATGCATACGCAACCACCTTCCCGTCTTGCATCAAAACACATCCCAATCCAATGTGAGACGCATCACAATACACCACAAAGTCCTTCCCTGCCTCAGGCTGAATCAACACCAGAGCTTGGTCAAAACCCTCTTAAGCTTCTCAAAGCTCTCTTGCTTTGCTTATTCGCCTACACGAAAGGTATCTCTTTTCTCAACAACCGTCAAAGGTGCCGCTATCGAGGAGAATCCTTCGACAAACCTTCCGTAGTAACCCGCTAATCCCAAGAAACTACGAACTTCACTCTGGACTTAGGTGGTTTCCAATCTAACACTGCCTCAATCTTTCGAGGATCCACCCTTATCCCTTCTACAGGACACCACATGGCCTAAAAACGCAACTTCTTTCAGCCAAAATTCGCACTTCTTGCCGAATTTGGCATAAAGCTTCTTCTCTCTCAACACTTGCAACACTATCCAGAAGATGCTCATCATGCGTAACTTTCGGACTTGGAATACACAAGAATGTCGTCTATAAACACAACAACAAATCGATCCAAGTAGGGTTGAAAAACCCGATTCATCATATCCATAAACGCAAGCTGGGCGTTCGTCAATCCGAACGGCATTACCAAAAATTCATAATGCCCATATCTTGTTCGAAAAGTTGTCTTATGGATATCCGCTTCCTTCACCTTCAAATTGGTGATGATACCCGACCTTAGATCTATCTTTGAGAATACCACGGCTCCTTAAGCTGATCGAACAAGTCGTCTATCCTTGGCAAAGGATACTTGTTCTTGATGGTTAGCTTATTCAACTGTCGGTAATCTATGCACATACGCATAGTCCCGTCTTTCTTCTTCACGAACAAGACCGGTGCTCCCCATGGAGACACACTAGGTCGGATAAACCCATGATCAAGCAACTCTTGAATTTGGGCCTTAATGTAACACCCCAAACCCGGACAGGACACCACGTCCGAATCTGGTATGTTACGGGGAAAACGTTTGTGAGAGATAAGATTTTACGTTTAAAAGCGGGGCAAAAACATAGTGAACTTGAAGAAAATTGGAGTAGGCCTGTTTGATTAGATTTTGAAAACTTAACCAAAGTATATAGTTAAAAACGAGTTGATTTCATCTAGCATTTCCAATAGTTTCTTAGTACTATTTTGAAATATTTTTGACTTAGTAGAATATCGAGTTTGGTTTGAAAATCATTTGAGTTTACTTTATAGCCAAACCTAGTGAGATACCCGATGGTATAGTTTAAAACACATTGCGTTATAGTTTTGAAACGTTATCTTACCAAATTTTTAGTAAAATCTCATACCAAGTTATTTGTTAAGCAGGTTGAGAATCTAATTAAAACGTAACCATCATAAAACATAATTTAAAGGCCTTTTACAAATCCAGATTAAATCTCAAATAAAAATAAGTAAGCTAAAGTACCCAAAGTGAATAGTCTGAGCAAAACTTTTATTAAAGCATGGCATGTGCACCCAGAGTCCACCCCGGGCTCCATGTCGCGTCTACGGGTCACTGAAATGTCAAAGGAGAGGGTGAGTCGAATGACTCGGTGCATAAATCCGCTCCCGATGAAACAACATGCTAACACACATCATACATAGCAACATAATTAATGCAACCCGATCCTAACCATCCGTATCTCCTTTTTCTACCCCGTGTGGTACCAAACCACCGGTGGTGCCAAACCACTGGTGACATATAGTCACAATGTGTTACCAAAACACTGGTGTCCCAAAGACACAATATCCATCAATGTGGTGCCAAACCACTGGTGTCCCAAAGACACGTTTGTGCTACCAAAGCACTGGTGACCGAAGTCACAAATCCAATGATGGGGCCAACCCATCGTGTGATACCCAATCACTAGCAGACGATCCCATATCTCATGTGGGGCCAACCCACGGTGGTGTTAACCACAGGGACGAGTCGCAATGAGGTGCCCAACCTCTGGTGTCCCAAAGACACAAATGTGGTACCAAACCACTGGTGACCGTAGTCACAATAATCGAATGATGGGGCCAACCCATCGTGTGATACCCAATCACTAGCAGACGATCCCATATCTCATGTGGGGCCAACCCACGGTGGTGTCAAACCACAGGGACGAGTCGCAATGAGGTGCCAAACCTCTGGAGGTGCCAAACCTCTGGTGACCCAAAGTCACAAAGTGTGTTACCAAAACACTGGTGCTCGTCAGCACAAAATATCACTGCCCCCTCCACTCATATCACCCATCATCATATCAACTCATGTGATCATGCATATCATACAAGTCATGCATATCATGCCAACATGTCTAGCATTACATCTCATAGCATACATAACATAGATCATAATACCCAAGGTATCCATAATAGAGCGTGTAATAAATTAGACTTACCGGATACGTACACATACCCCGTTTGGGTATCCAATTATCCGCCATCTTTGGTATAGTTTTTAACGAGCAAGCGAGGTTTATTAATAACATTACTAGGTATCGGTGTGTTAGTTTACACACACGTAATTCTGAGTCTAAAGATCCCAACGACCGATCTATGTCCCTCGATTATCAAGCTCCTATAACAATCGGCCAACACAGATTAGGCACTAAGACCTTTCGGCCAAAGACATATAAACCCAAAGGGTTAATTTCAATCCCTTACCTTGAAGATGATCTGGTTTCCTACCAAACTGAACCAAGTAGTGGTTCTCCTTTAGCAATCGGCTACACCTTAGAAGAAGAACGGTTAATCCATTGTCATCCTTGACTTAATCGCACTAAATCGATAAATAACCCAATAATAACATAGCCACTTACCACTTTGCTTACCAACCGGTCTCTAACGGTAAAGGCCTCACTTGGTGGCTTCAAAATCCCGAATGCCCTAACAAGCAATCGGTTTTAACAAAGGAGAATAAAACAAATCAATAGTTGTCATATACAACTCTTAAACAACTCAAATCGATTAAGAGAAAGAAAGAAACTAAATGACCATTCGGCCAAGGGCTTACCAACACCCAAGCGATTGAAGCAAAACCCCAACACCAACAAAGATTCGGCCAAGATTTTTGAAAAGAAGAAAGAAAATGAAAATAAGGTAGATGCTTTTCGGTTTTGAGAGAAAAGATAATATGAAATGGAAGGAATGAATAGGAATTTTCGGTTTAGGCAAGGTAAATTTCGGCTTTAGTGTTTCAAAAAGGGGAGAGAAAACGAAACAAAAATGAGATATGAGAAGGCTAGTTTAGAACTTAGCTCCAAAAGAAGATAAGAAGGAGAAATGGAATGAGAATTCGGCCAAAAGAGACAAAAAGAAGTACAAGCTTGAGGCTCAAGAACTTTCGGCTACAAACACTTTAGGAGACAAGAAATAAAATGAAACTTTCGGCAATCCATTTTGAGTTTTGGTCTTACGGTTCCAAGAGTAAAAGAATGAGAGAAATTCTCTTGAAAATTCAATGACAAAAGAAAGAAAGAATAGCCTTCCAACTTGGCCCGAAAATGCCTCAAAACTCCAAATGAATTTCGGCATTACCCACTACAACACACCACCAAGCCGTCCACCCACTCCACAACTCCCCAACATTCGGCCAAATCCCCCTATTCACTCCCAACCACAATTTCAAATAAGTTTGAACAAGTCATCCTCCACCAATTTCTCTCCACCATCCAAGTTACCCCTTGACCAAGTCCATGGTAGAATTCAAGTTGCTCTCAACCTCTTCCTCCATGCCGTCCAAAATGAGAACCAAAATGGGAGCTCTACGACTTGAACTCTGGACCTCCCTCACTGTAGATGACGCCACACCAAGCTCCTCCCTTGCAACTCTGCCGACTCTTCATTTGTGCAATAAAACACCAAAGAAAACTCTTATACCCAGCTCCAACGGCTCCTGACTTAACACCCAAAAACCAAAATTTTCCCATTCACTCGGGCATACTCCTAGACTTCAATCAAACCCCTAAAACACCGAAATAGCAACACAAACACACTAAACTCATGCAATATCATGCAACAACAAAACGACCCCTAACCCGGGATATTACAGTTCTACCCCCTTAAAAATAATTTCGGCCTCAAAATTACACGATCGAAAGAGTTGCGGGTATTCTTTGTCTCATCATATCCTCGGGTTCCCACGTAGCTTCTTCTACGCCATGATTTCGCCAAAGTACCTTAACCAAAGGCACGGACTTCCTCACGCGGAACCTTCACATCCCGATCAAGAATGCGCACGGGTTCTTCTTCCATGGTCAAGTCTGGATTTACCTCGATCTCTTCCACTTTGCTACCACATGTGACGGATCGAGCGATAACGCCAAGCATCGAAGCGTGAAAAACATCGTGAATCGACTAAGCTCTGCTTGGCAACTCAAGCTGATCGCCACTGGTCCAACTTCGTCTCGGTACCTTATACGGTCCAATAAACCTCGGACTTAGCTTGCCTTTCTTCACGAACCTCAACACCTTCTTCCAAAGCGAGACCTTCAGAAAAAACTCGATCCCCCACAGCGAACTCTATATCTCTTCGCTTAAGATCGGCATAAGACTTCTGCCGGTCCGAAGCTTCCTTCAATCTAGACTGAATCAACTTAACCTTGTCTTCGGTCTCAGCAACCAACTCGGGTCCCAACAACTGGCGTTCACCTAACTCCGTCCAACACGTAGGTGAGCGACATTTCCTACCATACAACGCCTCATACGGTGCCATCTTGATGCTCGCTTGGTAACTGTTGTTGTAGGCAAACTCAGCTAGTGGTAGAAACTCCTCCCAACTACCTCTGAAATCCAGGACACAACCTCTCAGCATATCTTCCAAGATCTGAATGACCCTTTCTGATTGACCGTCGATTTGCGGGTGAAAAGCCGTCTTTGAAATCCAAGCAGTACCCGAGCACGATGCAATGCTTTCCAGAACCTTGATGTGAATCTAGGATCCTGTCCGAGATTATCGAAATCGGCACACCGTGCAACCTCACTATCTCGACACATACGACCGCTGGCCACGAAGTGAGTAGTCAACCCTCACCGGAATAAAGTGAGCTGATTTAGTCGACGATCCACCACTACCCAAAGCTGAATCCTTCTTGCTTGGCGTGGCGGTAACCCACCGTGAAATCCATGGTTATCCTTTCCCACTTCCATCGAGGAATCTTCACAGTGAAAGCAAACTGACGACAAGCGATGTTCAACCTTAACCTGCGACAAGTCGGACACTTCCCAACAAACTCTGTCACCTCTTTCTTCAAGCCAGACCACCAAAGCTGCTCTCTAAGATCCTATACATCTTGCTACCTCCGGGATGCATAGCATGAGGGGCTGTTATGGCGCCACTGAAGAATCTTTTGCCTCGACTCAACATCTTTAGGCATACAAACCTTACCTTGGAAACACAACACCTCATCACTAGACAAGTTTGTAACCCTCCAAACCACCATTACTGCACTTGCAACTTCCGTGCACTCGAACCTCATCCAATAAGCTGTTTCTCTCGGATCTGCTCAACCCAAGTGAAGCAACTTTGCAACTCTGCGAGAATACTCCGTCGTCATACAAACTCAAATGGGCAAACAATACTCTTAAGTCCGAAACAACCTTACGGCTCAATCGTGTGCCGCCACCACATTAGCCTTGCCGGATGATACTCAATCGAGCGATCGTAATCTTTCGACAACTCGACCCATCTGCGGCGCCTCAAATTCAAATCCTTACGAGTCGGGAGATACTTGGACTCTTATGATGCTGTGTAGACTATCGATCTCTCTCGTACAAGTAGTGCCTCCAAATCTTTAAAGCGAAGACCACGGCCGCTAGCTCCAAGTCATGCGTCGGATAGTTGACCTCATGTGGCCTCGGTGTCGAGAAGCGTAAGCCACAACCCTACCTTCTTGCATCACGCATACAACCCAAGCCCGTATGTGATGCATCGCAATAAATCGTGAACTCCTTACCGGCCTCGGGTTGAATTAGAACCGGAGCCTCGGTCAAAATCTTCTTTAACTTATCGAAGCTTTCCTGCTTTGTTTCTCGGTCCAAACAAATGGAACTCCTTTCCTTAGCAACTTGGTCATCGGTAGCTGCTATCAACGAAACCCTCAACAAACCTTCCGGTAGTATCCGGCCAAACCAGAAAACTCGAATCTCACCCGCGACCTAGGCGGCTTCCAATCCAAAAGCGCCTCAATCTTACGAGGATCTACTCGAATCCCTCACCGACACTACATGACCCAAGAAAGTCACTTCTCTAAGCGAACTTCGCACTTCCGAACTTAGCATAGAGTTGCTTTTCCTCGAGAATCTGCGGCACCACTCGCAAATCGCATCATGCTCTTCCCGTCGCTGAGTACACCAAGATGTCGTCTATGAAAACCACGACGAACCGATCCGAGATCTTTGTTGAAACACCCTATTCCTCATATCCATAAACGCTGCCGGGTGCGTTAGTCAACCCGACGGCATTACGAGGAATCGTAGTGCCCATACCGAGTCCGAAAGCTGTTTTATGGATATCGACCTCCTTAACCTTCAGCCCGATGATACCCGGACCTCAAGTCGATCTTGAAAATACCGCGAGCACCCTTGGTGATCAAACAAGTCATCTATCCGTGGCAGCGGATACTTGTTTTTAATCGTCGACTTATTCAAGCGGCGGTAGTCTATACACATCCGCATTGTGCCATCTTTCTTCTTAACAAAATGTACCGCGCACCCCACGGCGAAACACTTGGCACGATGAAACCTCGATCCAATAACTCCACGGATCGAGCCTTAAGCTCCACCAATTCCTTTGGCGCCATCACATGCGGAGCAATAGACAACGCGCGCATCCGGGTAACAGATCAATCCCGAACTCCACCTCTCGATCTGGCGGCAAACCGGAAGCTCCTCGAAACACATCGGCAAATTCCTTATGATGCGAACCTTCTCTACAATGACTCTTTAGCTTCCAAGGCATACACATGAACCACATACGCTTCCACGACCTTTCACGACCATCTTCTGCTTTTCGGAGCGGATACCACATTAGACGGGTAATCTCTCCTATTACCTATCATAGCCACCTCATCACCCTCAACCGTCTTAAGAACCATGCGCTTAGCGCGCAATCCAACCTCGCTTTGGTACTTGACCAACCAATCCATCCCAAGAATCGGATCGAACTCCCCAAACGGCGGTTCCATCGGATCGGCGGCAAACACTACCCCTTGGATTTCTAAGGGTGCGTCTCTAAACAACTTATCTACTACCACGAGTGACCTAAAGGGCTAATCACGGTCATCCGCCTAGAAGCTATCTCGAGTCTAAATCCATGGTCTCTACTATACTCACGGCAACATAAGAGTCGTTGAACCCGCATCAATCAAAGCGATATAAGGAGAACCAAAAATCAAAAACGTCTGGGTTATGGCGTCCGGTGCGTCGCCCTCCTCTCGGCGCCTCGCGGCATACACTAATCCGGTATGCGGCATCGAAACTACCGCACCTCGCCGGTGCTCCACGGCCCCGACCGAACCATTACCACCTCTGCCATTACCACGGCCCCTCTGCGGTGGCGGTCTATTACCTCTGAGGCGATTACGGCCCGACTCTCGGGCCGAATCTGGCCAACCTACGCGGACGGTCCCTCACGGTGCTCCAGAGAACCACACTCAAAGCAACCCTTTCCTCCAGTCCGGCAACCACCCCAATGAGATTTCCCACGCGATTACCTGCGGCGGTCCACGCTTGCGACAACAAACCTAGCGGTGATTCGGCCCACTCGGTCTAGCCCTTTTTCTGCGGATTACCCGGCGATCCGAGAGGACCCAAAGCTCCTCTTATGCCTATTTCTGTCCATGCCTGTCTCACGACTCCTTAACACCCTCGGCTACCTTAGCCTTCTCAACTAAGACAACAAACTCGCGCTCCTGCTGAGGAGCAATCAGCAGTCTTAACTCATCTCGCAGGCCATCCTCGAAACGAACACACCTTTCATGCTCCGTGGCCACAATGCCCCTGGCATACCTACTCAGCTTCAAGAACTCGGCCTCATACTCAGCAACAGATTTACTCCCCTGAACAAGCCTCAGAAAAGCCTTTCGCTGGGAGTCAATATAACTAGCTCCGATGTACTTCTTTTGATATCGCGACCACAAAATAATCCCATGTCGGATCCTCTGCTTTGCCACAACATCCCGAACCGTGAGCCACCACGATATGACTCATCCGGAGAAGCGTCGATGCCCTTGACTTCTCTTCAGCGATCAAGTCGGATCGTCCATGATCCGCTCGGTTGCCTCCAGCCAATATTCAGCGATCTTTGGGAGCAACACCGAAACACCTCGGAAGAATTCGGCCCCATTTGCCCGAAGTCGCTCGAAACAATTCCTAACTCCGCGCCACCACCAACTCCTGCTACCCTTTCTAACACTCGCGGCATCGCTTTGTGACAACTGCGTCGTCCCGATCGATCTTGGAACTCACCACCTCCGGTGGTGGCGAAAGCGGTATCTCATTTTACGAACCCTGTCCAGATCCTACGGGCTCAGAAACTATCATTCTACCCCTACCTCTACCACGAGTATTACGACCACGTCCGGCTCGAGTGCTCATGACTAATCTTTCTACGTATCTGATTTAAGAGTTTTATGCATCAGCATATATTCCACTATTTTAAGGCAAATCTTATGAATATTTAAGGAGATTTGTTCTCGCGAGTTCACAGAATCCTATCAGTTTCAATCTCTAAAGTAGTGTACCATTGCTATTCATCAAATCATATCACATCCAATCAATTCACAAGCAATAGTAAGGGTACTTACCTGGGCGAACTGGTGCCGGAGACTCGGTGCCATGCCTTTCAAACCATACAAACACTTAAAATAAACTCTTAAAAACTTTTTGGGCCTCAGGCCCACAGCCGAGCCTTTGAACTTGGCTCTGATACCACAATTGTAACACCCCAAACCCGGACAGGACACCACGTCCGAATCTGGTATGTTACGGGGAAAACATTTGTGAGAGATAAGATTTTACGTTTAAAAGCGGGGCGAAAACATAGTGAACTTGAAGAAAATTGGAGTAGGCCTGTTTGATTAGATTTTGAAAACTTAACCAAAGTATATAGTTAAAAACGAGTTGATTTCATCTAGCATTTCCAATAGTTTCTTAGTACTATTTTGAAACATTTTTGACTTAGTAGAATATCGAGTTTGGTTTGAAAATCATTTGAGTTTACTTTATAGCCAAACCTAGTGAGATACCCGATGGTATAGTTTAAAACACATTGCGTTATAGTTTTGAAACGTTATCTTACCAAATTTTTAGTAAAATCTCATACCAAGTTATTTGTTAAGCAGGTTGAGAATCTAATTAAAACGTAACCATCATAAAACATAATTTAAAGGCCTTTTACAAATCCAGATTAAATCTCAAATAAAAATAAGTAAGCTAAAGTACCCAAAGTGAATAGTCTGAGCAAAACTTTTATTAAAGCATGGCATGTGCACCCCGAGTCCACCCCGGCTCCATGTCCACGTCTACGGGTCACCTGAAATGTCAAAGGAGAGGTGAGTCGAATGACTCGATGCATAAATCCGCTCCCGATGAAACAACATGCTAACACACATCATACATAGCAACATAATTAATGCAACCCGATCCTAACCATCCGTATCTCCTTTTTCTACCCCGTGTGGTACCAAACCACTGGTGGTGCCAAACCACTGGTGACATATAGTCACAATGTGTTACCAAAACACTGGTGTCCCAAAGACACAATATCCATCAATGTGGTGCCAAACCACTAGTGTCCCAAAGACACGTTTGTGCTACCAAAGCACTGGTGACCGAAGTCACAAATCCAATGATGGGGCCAACCCATCGTGTGATACCCAATCACTAGCAGACGGATCCAATATCTCATGTGGGGCCAACCCACGGTGGTGTTAACCACAGGGACGAGTCGCAATGAGGTGCCCAACCTCTGGTGTCCCAAAGACACAAATGTGGTACCAAACCACTGGTGACCGTAGTCACAATAATCGAATGATGGGGCCAACCCATCGTGTGATACCCAATCACTAGCAGACGATCCCATATCTCATGTGGGGCCAACCCACGGTGGTGTCAAACCACAGGGACGAGTCGCAATGAGGTGCCAAACCTCTGGAGGTGCCAAACCTCTGGTGACACAAAGTCACAAAGTGTGTTACCAAAACACTGGTGCTCGTCAGCACAAAATATCACTGCCCCCTCCACTCATATCACCCATCATCATATCAACTCATGTGATCATGCATATCATACAAGTCATGCATATCATGCCAACATGTCTAGCATTACATCTCATAGCATACATAACATAGATCATAATACCCAAGGTATCCATAATAGAACGTGTAATAAATTAGACTTACCCGGATACGTACACATACCCCGTTTGGGTATCCAATTATCCGCCATACTGGTATAGTTTTTAACAGGCAAACAGGTTTATTAATAACATTACTAGGTATCAGTGTGTTTAGTTTACACACACAGTAATTCTGAGTCTAAAGATCCCAACGACCGATCTATGTCCCTCGATTATCAAGCTCCTATAACAATCGGCCAACACAGGATTAGGCACTAAGACCTTTCGGCCAAAGACATATAAACCCAAAGGGGTTAATTTCAATCCCTTACCTTGAAGATGATCTGGTTTCCTACCAAACCTGAACCAAGTAGTGGTTCTCCTTTAGCAATCGGCTACACCTTAGAAGAAGAACAGTTAATCCATTGTCATCCTTGACTTAATCGCACTAAATCGATAAATAACCCAATAATAACATAGCCACTTACCACTGCTTACCAACCAGTCTCTAACAGGTAAAGGCCTCACTTGGTGGCTTCAAAATCCCGAATGCCCTAACAAGCAATCGGTTTTAACAAAGGAGAATAACACCCATCAATAGTTGTCATATACAACTCTTAAACAACTCAAATCGATTAAGAGAAAGAAAGAAACTAAATGACCATTCGGCCAAGGGCTTACCAACACCCAAACGATTGAAGCAAAACCCCAACACCAACAAAGATTCGGCCAAGATTTTTGAAAAGAAGAAAGAAAATGAAAATAAGGTAGATGCTTTTCGGTTTTGAGAGAAAAGATAATATGAAATGGAAAGAATGAATAGGAATTTTCGGTTTAGGCAAGGTAAATTTCGGCTTTAGTGTTTCAAAAAGGGGAGAGAAAACGAAACAAAAATGAGATATGAGAAGGCTAGTTTCGGCTTAGCTCCAAAAGAAGATAAGAAGGAGAAATGGAATGAGCATTCGGCCAAAAGAGACAAAAAGAAGTACAAGCTTGAGGCTCAAGAACTTTCGGCTACAAACACTTTAGGAGACAAGAAATAAAATGAAACTTTCGGCAATCCATTTTGAGTTTTGGTCTTACGGTTCCAAGAGTAAAAGAATGAGAGAAATTCTCTTGAAAATTCAATGACAAAAGAAAGAAAGAATAGCCTTCCAACTTGACCAAAAATGCCTCAAAACTCCAAATGAATTTCGGCATTACCCACTACAACACACCACCAAGCCGTCCACCCACTCCACAACTCCCCAACATTCGGCCAAATCCCCCTATTCACTCCCAACCACAATTTCAAATAAGTTTGAACAAGTCATCCTCCACCAATTTCTCTCCACCATCCAAGTTACCCTTGACCAAGTCCATGGTAGAATTCAAGTTGCTCTCAACCTCTTCCTCCATGCCGTCCAAAATGAGAACCAAAATGGGAGCTCTACGACTTGAACTCTGGACCTCCCTCACCTGTAGATGACGCCACACCAAGCTCCTCCTTGCCACTCTGCCAGACTCTTCATTTGTGCAATAAAACACCAAAGAAAACTCTTATACCCCAGCTCCAACGGCTCCCGACTTAACACCCAAAACCAAAAATTTTCCCATTCACTCGGGCATACTCCTAGACTTCAATCAAACCCCTAAAACACCGAAATAGCAACACAGCACACTAGACTCATGCAATATCATGCAACAACAAAACAGCCCCTAACCCGGGATATTACACTTAAGCTCAACCAACTCCTTTGGTGCCATTCTATACGGAGCGATAGATACTGGCGTCGTTCCAGGCAATAAGTCAATCCCAAATTCCACCTCCCGATCCGGAGGCAACCCTGGAAGTTCTTCCGGAAAGACATCCACGAATTCTCTCACAGTCCTGACCTCTTCAACAGTTGCCTCTTTAGCCTCCAAGGCACTGACCAACATAAGAAAAGCCAAACAACCTTTCCTAACCATCTTTTCTGCCTTAAGAGCGGATACTACATTTGATAAGTAGTTTCGTCTCTCGCCCATTACCACAACTTCCTTATCGTCCATAGACCTTAGTGACATCCGCTTAGCGGCACAATCCACATTACGCGATACTTCACTAGCCAATCCATGCCTAGGATCAAATCAAATTCTCCAAATGGCAACTCCATTAAATTAGCCGGAAACTGCGTCCCTTGAACTTCTAAAGGCACTTCCTTAAAGAGCTTATCTACTACTACAGTCTGTCCTAAAGGACTAAGTACAGTCATCTTCCTAGGTATAGTCTCAGAGTTCACATGTAGAGTTCGGATACTTCACTAGCGATGTAAGAATGAGTTGACCCTATATCTATCAAAGCAATAAAGGGCAACCTGAAATAAAAACGTGCCTGTGATAACATCAGTGCATCACTATCTTCCCTCCGACGAACCGCATACACCAAACTGGTGTCTAGCCTCGGTGCTACCATCGCCTCTGCCGAGTCCCGCGACCTCTACCGAACCATTACCTCGCCATTCGAACCACGACCCCTCATTGGCTGCTGCCCACCTCTGCCCGGCTGATTAGAACCCCGACCTCTTTGAACGATTCCTCTCAGTATCCAATAGACAATCCCTAATCATATGATCCTTAGATCCGCACTTAAAACATCCCCCCGTCTTCTTCCAACATTCTCCCTAGTGTATTTTTTCACACTGAGCACAAATCTGATCTTGTCCTCCCGTAGCATCTTCTTTGAAGTCGCGGCCCCTCAACTCTAGGTTTCTTTTGGAAATTCCCGAATGACCTCGAAGATCCATAGCTCCTCTTATTCTTATTCGACCGATCTCTATTACGTCTCTCGGTCCCGCTTGACTTCTTGACTATCCTAGCTCTATCCACTAAAGCTGCAAAATCTCTCTCTCGATCGCGGTGCAATCATCACTCATGACTCATCTACAACCCATCCTCAAATTTGACACTCTGCTCATAATCAGTAGCTACAATCCCTCTGGCATAACGGCTTAATCGTAGAAACTCCGCTTCATATTCAGCTATCGACTTATTTCCTTGTACCAGATTCAGGAACGCCTTTCTCTGAGAGTCAATGTAACTAGCTCCAACATATTTCCCTTCAAACTTGATCTTAAAATACCCCCCAATCTACTCGATCCATGAGAATACTCTCTTTGACAGTGAGCCACCATTGATACGCCTCGTCACGAAGCAAAGAAATAGTACCTTTCAATTTCTCCTCGGCGGTGCAGTCTAAATCATCCATGATCCTCTCGACTGCCTCTAGCTAGTACTCCGCTACATTCGGAGCTACCCCAGATACTCCCCAAAAAACCTCAGCTCCGTTAGATCTAAGTCTCTCAGCCACTGACTTTCGCGCTCCATTACTCATACTAGCTCCCGCTACTCGTTCTAGGACTCGCAACATAGCTTGCGATACAGCGTCATCTCCTCCAGTTTGCTCTTGAAATTCCACTCCAACAGCTGGTGGCGGAGCTTCATTTTCGGAACCCTGACCAGACCTAACTGGTTCCGAAACAGCCATTCTGCCTCTACCGCGACCACGACGACCTCGTCCCCTAGAACTCATGTCTACTTAGCATCTTATCTGATTAAGAAGTTTTATGCATTAGTATTTTGTTTCACTGTTTATCCACGAGCAAATTTTATGAAAAGGAGTTTTCAGAAGTAGTTCTTTCGATCAATCAAAATTTCTAGTTCAAGATCACTATTCTAATTCAAAGAATCACACATTCACATCAATTGAGACACATTCACTCATCCACAACATTCAACACACTTCTATGAGCATTTCTGTCCGTTCCCAACCCGAGTAAATTCGTCATTTTCCTCTGAGGTATTTTTGTAATTTTGGAAGTCAAAAATACTTTGAGAAATATCTTCAAAATAGTTTGTACAGATCAAAAGGGTAATTTAGTGATTTAAAAACTAGAGTTTTTATAAAACTGCATGGCTAGTCCCTTTCGAGTTTTAATTATCAAGTTTAGCCCGTGAATAAGTCCTCTTGGTTAGGGTGAACCGTAGCTACGCACCAGGTAGGATTCGAGTAAAGAGGAGGTGAGTCGCTAGGACTGCTTAAATACCAAGCTCTTCACTGAATCCACTCCTAGACATGAGCACAATGGTTGCCACACATAGTAACTCGCGACTTGCTTCACGAGTTTGTTCAGTTGTTTTTAAGTCTTATGCCTATGTTTGAGTGCACTAGCCCTAGGGTTTAATAGATCCTAGTTCTCTAATCTACGAGCCCAAGTATGCTCATATAACAATCATATAATAATTCACTCAATAATTTGAGGTACTTACAGTGGACTTGGTCAAGAACTCAAGGTGCCATGCTTCCATAAAACCATTTTCAACCAAAAATTTTCAAAATCATTCATTTGGGCCAAATTTTGAAAACGTTGTGGACTTCAAAACCCAAGGCCGAGTGTTTAAAATCTGGGCTCGATACCAAGTTGAAACACCCCAAACCCGCCCACAAGCCCGACCGAATATGGTATGCTTCTTAAGAAAAACTCATTTTTTGTCGTTTTGTAATAAGATGTGATTTTTGGGTAAAAGAATAAATTTAAATACGAACTTGATAAAACCGTTTTTAATACGATTATCGAAAATATTTAATTGATTAGTTGAAATTGATCGTAGCGAATATAAATTTAAAACGTAAAAGTAACATAACTAATGGCGGCCTTATTACAAAAAAACATATCCCAAAAAAAAACCCGAAATATATAAGAAAACGTAGTAAATTTAATAAAAAGTAAAAAAAATTCAATTTACTGGAGTTGAGCAATAACCACCACGCGATCCTCTTTGACCCGGTCCAAAATCATTGTGTATCACTGAAAAAGTTATCCCACGAAGGGTGAGTCAACAGACTCAATGTGTAACATTATACTAAAAGTCCAATCGATCATAGTAACAAAGTCCATAATATAACAATTCAATAATAATATGATTAAATCACATATACATATAAATGAAATGCAATCCCGAACCCAACTTAGATATCCATCTGCTACACACCACCCGTACCTACCAATCACACTGTGGGGATTACTAAATCGACCCTCCATCCGCTACACACCATCGAAGGCGCGATTGCTTGCGATCCAACATGCACATCGCCCTTATAATCGTGGCATAGCCACCAGATAATTGTGACAAAGTCACCGGATTCATAATATCGTGACCGAAGTCACCGGATTCATAATATCGTGACCGAAGTCACCGGATTCATAATATCGTGACCAAAGTCACCGGATAATATGGTAAAACCACCGGAACACTTCCCCTTTCAATATTGCCCATATGCCCATGCAATAACATATTATTTCAATATCATGCCATATACCCCATAATCATATCGGAATCGAAAACATTTCATATTATGCATATAGCATTATTTATGATATAAATATCATGCCTTTGAATCATAATCCCAAAATCATAATCAATTATTGAATATGTTTCATATTAAAAACTTACATAGTACGAAGGAAAAATGTACCTCAATTCATTGTACCGTTGAGTGGTACCCAAAGCTATAATCGTTCATATTTCATTATAAACACATCTATATAAATAAAGCTACTAATCAATTAGATGTTTAGTATAAGTTACACACCTTGCAAACACAAAGAGCGATAGAAACTTTAGGATTTCCGACTCTTGCCTACACGTCAACAGAACCTACATATCACTATGTGAGAAATCGGTTATCACTAAAAGATATGGCCTTTGGCCGAATATCATTATCCCTTACCTTGGATTATTCAAATTTGAATGATCTCTTCCTAACGTTGACTACAAGACAACCCCGAAAATCTTCCTTCAAAGGTTTAGCCACGGAGAAATAAGAGGATTAGATTCCTAAAATCGATTAATCCAAAGAAAATAAAGAAAAAAAACCATTGATAGAAAAGCCTTACCCGAACACGATGATCGATTAACCCTTACTAGAACTATCAAGAAATTCGGCCTTAACAACTTAAAAGAAAAAGAATGATAATTTCGGCTTTAACCAAAAGAAAGAAAAGGAAGGAAAAGAATGGTGAAAAAGGTATAGGATAATTTTCGGTTATGATAGGAAAAGGGAAGAGAGGAAGAGAATGAAAAAGAAAACAAAAGAGAATGCTTTTGGTGTAAGATGGATTCGGCACTAGAGAGGAAGAAAAGAATAGTAAATGTCTTCAAAGATGACAATATTTTGGTTCCAAAAGAAAGTAAACTTGAGAGGAAAAGAAGAAATAAAAGTATCTATTTGGTCAAAATGCAAAGGCCAAAACAAAGCAAACTTTTTACCAAATGCCTATTGATAAATTCGGTTAAGAGAAATATTTTTTTGGACAAAGGAAAAATGCACAAATTGACAACTTTTGGTCAACTAAAACCTCCCAAATCCCATACCAAAAATTCGGCCAACACAATAGCCTACATAATCCCCCTTTTTCCTCCTTAATTCTTCCCTATCAACCCCATAATTTCCAACACAATTAAACCACTCCCTTAGCCCCTTATGCCGTCTAGGTTCATGGTCACATGACCATGGAAAAGCTTCCAAAACAACACCCACTCTTCAAGCCTCTTGTCCCCTAAACTTTCCTTATCCACTTGATTCCTTACCATAACTCCTAACTTGCCTTTTCTTATTTGTCTACTATCCAAAAATAAAAGAATAGTCCATCTATTAAGGTTAAGGTTTGACCGACACTATAGGGAAGAAAACAAAAATTAAAATTCCTCCCAATTGCTAGCTAAAGGATTTGAACCTCTCACCTCATGCATTCACCCATGCACCTTCACCACTTTACCAATAGCTCAACTTATGATCAAAACATCAAATTAATTCTCTTAAGGCCAAACTTGCTTAGTTCCCCTTCTAAGATTAAAATCTAATATTTCTAAGGCAATCCTTTACTTTCTAATATTCCCAAAGTCCCTAGAACTCATACAAAGAGCACATAACAACAATGCACACATTCAAGCGAAAATTTTCATAACCCCTAAATCCGGGATATTACACATATATAAGTTCGAGACGGTATGAATCAAATCGCGAAGGTGAGACCTCTCGTGATTACCATCGAGAAGGTATGATTTCTTCTTCACAAGCTTCAACATATCCATCCACGGAGAAATCTTTACGAAGAAGTGAATGTGGTTCATATGCGTCGAAGAATTCATCTACGAAAGATTGTTCTCGAAGTAGTTCAAATCGTGATTCTTATTCGACGAAGGATTCAAGGCAAAGCAAAGCAAAGTTCGAAGCCTACTATGGTGACGAACAAGAAGAAAGTATGAAATTTTCTTCTTATGAATCAAAGATGTCGAGCACGAAGGATTTTTCACGAAGCATCGATCGTGACATCTACGAAAATATTTCTTCGATCCTTGAGTCAAATCCATCTCTTTTCAATTCTTTTGAATCATTCCCTTGTTGTAATCAAAAAGAACTTAAAAAAGAGTTCGAGAGAAAAGAAAATAAAAATGAGAGAAAAGAAATAAAAAGAAAAGAGAGAAAGAGGCAAGTAAGAGAGAAAATGAGCGAGTTTGAGAGAGCTTGAAAAAGCCATTGAGAAGGTTTTTGAAAAAGAGAAAGTACAAAAAGAAATTGAAAGAGAAGTCGAAAAGAAATTTGAAAAAGAATTTGAGAGTGAAGAAAAAGAGCTTGAAAAAGAAAATGAAGAAAAGATTGAAAAGAAAATTGAGATTGAAAAAAAATTGAAAGTGAAAAGAAGAGTTGGAAAAAGAAACGAGAGAGAACGAGATGGCGAGAAAAAAAGAGAGTGATTTTTCAACTAATCCATTTGAAGTTTTCTCTTTTTTTCTCTCTACTTTCAGGTTTACGAGAAACGAAAGTGTTGAATGCCAACTTCAATACCTTCCCGACGCGGCGATGTTTTCGTGTGATCAATAAAGGTAAAGTTGAAAGTGAAGTTGAATCACCCGAATCGGAAGGTAAGGAAGGTAAGTGTTTTGAAACGGTTCCGTCTCCCCTAAAATTTTTTAATGATTGCAAATATGTGGATGACATCATCATTTGCCCATCTTTGATTGATTGTGATAATTTAAGTGATGGAAAAATGAGTTTGTCTGGTAATAATCAATGCGACGCAAAGTATGATGATGGAGAGACGCATAGCCGACAAATGCAAGACTCGAGTAAGTATAATGATGACTTTTCTTTTAATCCCAATTTATTTGATTGTGATTATTACGAGATTTGTTCATTGTATAATACGAAATCTTTAAGTTTTTGCAAATTGGTTTTAAGACATGTTCAAAATTTTGATCATTCGATTTTGAGTTTGCACAATTCCTATTGGATTAACATGTTTGATTTTTCTAAACCGTTGTCACATCTTGAACTTAATAATCAAACGCATGTTTTTAAATCGGGAATATGTTTTGTATCATCTGTATGTCCTGTTGGAAAATCAATTAGTTCCAATTGTGCTTGAACAATTTCAATCATTTTGAAACATGGTTCCTGAATAAGGTAACGAATTTTGTCAACTTTGTTTTCCATTTTTATTCGTTCCTTAAACAATTTTTATGGTTGCTTTTGAAATTCACTTTCCATTTGAGAATGGTTGAATTGAACGCGAAGCTTCAATTATACTACTTGGCCGTGGAGAGAAAGTTTGTATTGCTCGATCAAGGTAAGACTGATCTTTGTCTATTTGAGTATAAAGGTAAGTCTTCTGAAACTGTTGATGCGTTTTTGCTCTTTTCGGACTGCGATAAGCTTTGCGTTGCTGATTATGTTTTTGCCAAACATTTAGATCATGTTATGATTAATCGTTCTACTTTGCCTGTTTGCGAAATGCTCTTGATTTCTTTGAATGTTGATAGAACAGATGCTACTGATTTTCATCATTTAGATCATGAAGTGTTTGAATGTTTCATTCTGATGATTGGTGATCTATCTGATTTTTTCATTGACAAAAAGAATCTTGTGTTTGATAAATTTTATTCATGTGCGAGTAATTCAATGCATCGTTCAATGCAAGATGAGATTGTTCTATCTCAAGTGACATTTGCACTTTCTCACCTATCTGTTTGTGATGAATATATCTATCATTTGATGTGTTACTCGCATGGTGATTTTGATTTGTGGAATCCCATTAGATCGTATGCATGCCTTGAAGACCATTCAATTATGTCTCAAACATTTGATAAGGCAATGTTCCTTTTGTATGATAATGTGCTTATGCCTGTTCACATGTGATTTATTCGTTTGGTGCTTGAATTGCAAGTGTGTTTAAAACATTTCTTGCTAACTCATGGATACCTTTTTCAGGTGATTCGAAAACTATCCGCCCCGTTTGATCGAGGAAAGCCAAGCAAAAGAATTCTGTTCGAGTGAACCATCGGCTCGATTCGAGGACGAATTGCTTTCAAGAGGGGGTATGATGCGATCCTGTTCGCATCATGGTTCGACTCCATCCGACGCCATCGAGAGTGGCCTAAGCTCGAGGGGCCAAAGTGCAAAATGAAGCTGATTCCAACTCATTTTCAGCTCAATTAAACTTCCTTCCTATGTGGTTTAGCTCACATGAGTTCATCTCAGCTCATTGAGCTTGGTTTAAGTTTACATTCGATTCATTCAGGTTTGTGTTTAGCTTGATTTAATTCATGCATTTTTAATTTTTGCTTGAATACAAACTTTTAAACTAAATATTAGCTTTAAATAAAGGTGTCTAGTTTAAATAAATAAGTTGTGTTTAATAAGAGGCTTATTAATTAATCTAGTTACTAGGATGTTTTAATGAAGTATGAGTTTAAGTTAATTTAATTCTGCTTCCATAAATTAACTAGTTGTTGCATTAATTGAAGTCTTAACTTTTAGTTTATTTAATAAAGTGTTTAAGTTAGTTTAATTCTGCTTCCATAAATTAACTAATTGCTGCATTAATTGAAGTCTTAACTTTTAGTTCATTTAATAAAGTCAAGTGTTTAATGTGTTGAGTTAAATTAGTGTTTTATAAGTGTTTAATGTGTTAAGTTAAATTAGCTTTTAATAAGTGTTTAATGTGTTTAAGTTAAATTAGTGTTTAATAAGTATTTAAATGTGGTTAATATGTCTGTTTAATGTGTTTGAATGTAGGAAACCTTTCAGCTGGAAACCATTACACTCATGGGATGTTACAAAGAGTTTAATGTGACTTTTCAAGTGAGAATCGGTTAAACACATAAAGGAAGCATTATTCAACATTTAAAGGAGCTGTTATGATAATTGAAGGAAGCATTATACATCAATTAATTTCGGCAGCAACCTCTTCTTCTTCCAATAACCGTTTGAAGCTTAAAGGTCACACATGGGTTACAAATTTTTATTTAGTTGCTGGAGACTTTTCAGCTAGCCAAGGACAACTCAAGGGACATTTTTAAAAGAATTCAAGATGGACAGTTAAGCCTTTTAAAACACCATTAGTTACTGGAGACTTTTCGGCTAGCCAAGGACAACTCAAGGGACATTTTTAAAGCATTCAAATTCATTTAATCAACTCATTAGGAGTCATAAAGTTGATATTATTTGGCTGGAGGAATTCAAGAGTTTTTAGATTTTATTTCAGCCATTTAAATGCATATTAAAGTTGAATTCATTTGTCTCCTCAGCTAACCACATGTAAACACTATATAACCTTGTTATTAGTTTGTAAAAGGGGGACTTTTGAACTTGGAATATATTTTATGAACTTTTGTTCATTGAGTGAGATTATTATCCTCTCTATCTTTCGTACGAGTTTCGATTTCGACTTATCAAGTTTTCTTGCTTATGGCGTCAATCGTTCTCTTCCATCAACTTATAACATAGGTTCCTATCTTTATAGATAACGGGTCTTGGTCCATCATCGACTATCATTTTTCCACCTTAAACAAATATAGAACCTGGGGTGACACTTTATTAGTGTTGAATCGATTCTTTGTTTAAGTTCTTTCATCCATTCCCATCAACTATCACCTATCATTTATCTAAACCATCACTTATCCATCTATCCAATTCCATTACCATCAGCCTATCATTGTTTGTTCAACCTTAAACCGAATTCCATCTTCTTTCCCTTCATCTTAAACCGAACCTATCCTTTTAATTATCCAAGTCAACTCTTTCATTTAAACACCTCCATTCCTAATTTAATCCCACCTTCTAAACAAATTCACCTAAAGCTTCCACAAACTCATCCATATTTTTCTGATTATTTTCAAAAGACTTGTTTCCTCCTCGTAGATGATTGGGCAACTCACATATGACTCGACTAACCCCGAAGCGGATCGTATCAAAAATGGATGCCCCTGCGTCACCTATGACTGAAGCTGGGTCACAAGAAAGAATGAGAGAGGACGACGCTCTGTCCCAAGCAATGTTGCAAGTTCTAGAAAGGGTTGCTGGGCCAAGAACTGGGTCGGCAGCTCGTGGGTCGATATCTGAATGACTCAGATCGAATGGGGCTAAAGTTTTTAGGGGTATTTCGGGTGTAGCCCCTAATGTAGCGGAATACTGGCTTGAGGCAGTGGAGCGGATTATGGACGACCTGGATTGCACCGCTGAGCAGAAGTTGAAAGGAGCTGTGTCATTGCTGAGAGACGAGGCGTATCAGTGGTGGCTCACTGTTCGGGAAGGCACTCAGGCTGATCGTATTACCTGGGAATTCTTCAAGATAGCATTCCAGGGGAAATATGATGGGGCTAGCTATGTGGATGCCCGAAGGAAGGAATTTTTGAATCTGGTCCAAGGAGGTAAATCTGTGGCAGCATATGAGGCAGAGTTTCTGCGTCTGAGTCGGTATGCCCGAGGTATAGTGTCGACTAATTACGAGCGCTGTGTGCATTTTGAGGATGGATTGCGTGATGAGTTGTGGGTACTGATAGCCCCACAGAAGGAGAGGAATTTTGCTACACTGGTGGAGAAAGCTAAGATAGCCGAGGAGGTTAAACACTCGAAATGGCAAAATCGAGACAAGGACAAGGGCAGGAACAAGAGAGACTCTGGGTACTCAGGTCCTGCGAGAGGGTTTCAGAAAAGGCCCAGAAATGAGGAGCCAGCTTGGGTAAGAGTTCAAGCTACTACCAATCAGTTACAGCCTTGTGTGGATTGTGGGAAACTTCACTCGGGCGAATGCTGGAAGAGAACCGGTGATTGTTTTAGATGTGGTTCCAAAGATCATCGGTTTAGGGATTACCCTCGAGAGCCTGCTCAGACTCAGGTGGCTCGTAACAGATTTGCACAGCCAGCTGGAGGCGCTCAGCAGCCGCCGAGAGGCCGTGGGCCAGGTCGAGGTGGTAATGGCATAGGACGAGGTTAGGGTGCACCGGGAAGAGGTATTGGTAATAGGGGTAACACGGAGGCGAGGCAGCCAGGGTTGGTCTATACGGTCAGACGTCGAGAGGACGGCGATACACCGAACATCATAACCGGTACATTTTTCATAGTTGATGTACCTATTACTGCTTTGATAGATATTGGATCCACCCATTCGTATGTTGCTTGTGCTGTGTCTGGAACTCTAAATATTAAATCTGAGATTACTGCTAGAGAAACAATGGTGATTAGCCCTTTAGGACAGTCAGTGGTAGTAAATAAGTTGTTTAGGGATGTGCCCTTAGAAGTTCAGGGGGAAGTATTTCCGGCGGATTTGATGGAACTGCCATTTGGCGAGTTCGATCTTATTTTGGGCATGGATTAGCTGGTTAAACACCGTGCGAACTTGGATTGTGCTGCGAAGCAGATGGTACTAAGAACTTCAGAGGATAAGGAAGTGATGGTGATAGGTGAAAGACGAAACTATCTTTCTAATGAGGTATCTGCTTTAAAGGTAGAAAAGTTGGTGCGGAAAGGGTGTGGAGCATTCCTAGCCTTTATCAGTGCTTTGGATGCCAAAGAATTGTCGGTAGAAAGTGTTAGAACGGTGAAAGAGTTTTCAGATGTGTTTCCCGAAGAGCTTCCAGGATTACCTCCGGATCGGGCGGTGGAGTTTGGCATTGAGCTATTGCCAGGGACGGCTCCGGTGTCCATTGCTCCTTATAGAATGGCGCCAAAGGAGTTAGCGGAGCTTAAGGCTCAAATTCAGGAGTTGTTGGATCGCCGATTTATTCGACCAAGTGTGTCACCGTGGGGAGTGCTGGTTTTTTTCGTTAAGAAAAAAGATAGGTCGATGCGTATGTGCATCGACTATAGGCAATTAAATAAGTTGACGATCAAGAACAAGTACCCGTTACCAAGGATCGATGATCTGTTTGATCAGCTGCGTGGAGCTTCGATTTTCTCGAAGATAGATTTGAGGTCGGGATATCACCAGTTAAAGGTCAAGGAGGCGGATATTCATAAGACTGCGTTTCGAACTTGATATGGGCATTACGAGTTCTTAGTGATGTTGTTCGGGTTGACAAATGCACCAGCTGTATTTATGGATATGATGAACCGAGTCTTCCAACCCTATCTAGACCGATTTGTGGTTGTGTTCATAGATGACATCTTGGTGTACTCAAAGACTGAAGAAGAGCATGATTCGCATCTACGGGTAGTATTGCAAATTTTAAGGGAGAAGCAACTGTATGCCAAATTCAATAAGTGTGAATTTTGGCTGAAGGAAGTGACCTTTTTGGGGCATGTAGTGTCTGCTGAAGGAATTAGAGTTGATCCCCGGAAGGTCGAGGCTGTGTTGGACTGGAAACCCCCGAAGTCAGTGGTAGAAATTCGGAGTTTTCTAGGTTTGGCTGGGTATTACAGGCATTTTGTTGAGGGGTTTTCGTTGATTGCTGCACCCCTAACTAAGTTGTTGCGTAAGGGAGTACCATTTGTGTGGTCAGATAAGCAACAAGAGAGCTTTGAGAAATTGAAGAAGATTCTGATAGAAGCACCAGTATTGATTCAACCTGAGGCTAGTAAGGGGTTTATCGTTTATTGCGATGCGTCACATACGGGCTTGGGATGTGTGTTGATGCAAGGGGGAAAAGTAGTGGCTTATGCATCTCGTCAATTAAGGCTGCATGAGATTAACTATCCCATACATGATTTGGAGTTAGCTGCAGTGGTGTTTGCTCTGAAGATATGGAGACACTATCTGTGCGGGGAGAAATCAATTATCTATACGAATCATAAGAGTTTGAAGTACCTCATTACCCAGAAGGAGTTGAACTTAAGACAACGGAGGTGGATAGAACTATTGAAAGATTATGACTTCTCAATTGAGTATCATCCAGGAAAAGCTAATGTAGTGGCAGATACGCTGAGTCGTAAGGTGATAACGGATTTGAGAGCGATGTTCGCTCATCTCATCCTTTATGAAGATGGTAGCCTATTAGCCGAACTTCAGGTGAAGCCTGCATGGGTAAGTCAGATTAAGGAAAAGCAGTTATTAGATGAAGTGTTGGGTTCTCAACTTCAGCAAGTGGAAGGTGGTAAGATAGGGGATTTTGAATTGAATGGTGATGGAGTATTGTGTTTCCACGGAAGAGTTTGTATGCCCAGGGATCAGAATTGAGACAAATGATTCTGCGTGAGGCGCATAGTAGCCCATATGCTATGCACCCCAGAGGAAACAAAATGTATCGAGACCTCTGTGAGCAGTATTGGTGGCCAGGGTTGAAACGGGAGGTTACCGACTTCGTGAGCAAGTGCTTAACATGTCAACAGGTGAAGGCGAAACATCAACTGCCGTCAGGGTTGCTACAACCGGTGAAAATTCCTCTATGGAAATGGGAAAGGATAACGATGGATTTTGTTAGTGGGTTACCCTTAACGCCTATTAAGAAAGATTCAGTATGGGTGATTGTGGATCGATTAACGAAGATCGCTCATTTCCTACTGTTTGCATGCGGATTATTCGCTGCGTTTGGCCAAGTTGTATGTAGCGAGATCGTGAGGTTACATGGGGTACCAGTGTCTATCATATCAGATAGGGATCCTAGGTTCACATCACGATTCTGGAAGGCTTTACATGAAGCTTTGGGAACAAGGCTAAATTTCAAAGACGGCATTTCATCCATGGTGATGGTCGATCGGAGAGAGTAATCCAGTTTTAGAAGACATGTTAAGGGGTTTGTGATCGATTTCGGGGTAGTTGGGAAGATTTTCTACCATTGGCAGAGTTTGCATACAACAACAGCTATCAATCCAGCATCCAGATGGCACCCTACGAGGTGTTGTATGGTCGTAGGTGTCGTACTCCTACTTGCTGGACTGAGCTGGGTGAGCGCCAGCTATTGGGTCCTAAGTTGATCTCGGGGACAGAGGAGAAAGTTAAGATAATTCGGGCTCATTTAAAGGAAGCCTCGGACAGACAGAAATCGTATGCGGATCTGAAGCGTAAGGATATAGAGTTTGCGGTGGGAGATCAAGTCTTTCTGAAGGTCTCACCTTGGAAGAAGATCTTAAGATTTGGGCAGAAAGGCAAGTTGAGCCCTAGATTTATCGGACCATACCGTGTACTGAAGCATGTTGGGCCAGTGGCTTATCAGCTGGAGTTACCTCCGGAGTTAAGTCAGATACATAGTGTATTCCATGTCTCGATGTTAAGGCGTTATCGCTCGGATCCATCTCATATCGTACCATGGAGGAAGTCGAGATAAGACGACTTGTCATTTGAAGAAGAGCCAGGTCAGATTTTAGATCGGGATACTAAAGTCTTGAGAAGAAGTCGATTCCGTTAGTCAAAGTTTTATGGCGTAATCACGGGTCGAGAGGAAGCTACATGGGAGCCAGAGGACACAATTCGGCAACAATATCCTCATCTCTTCTAATCAGGTAAATTTCGAGGCCAAAATTTCTTTAAGGGGGTAGAATTGTAACATCCTGAAATTCAGAATTTTATGTGTTGCATTATACCATGCGATAGGCTAGTTAAAAATATTAATTGTGTATGTTTTAAGGTCCTAAGAAGGCTCGGGGTTGAGTTGGGTCTTAGCAAAATTTTTGTGTTTAAGCACTTTAAGGAGAGAAGGTAAGTGGCATCAAGGCTTAAGGAAATAAGTGCGTATTTTGCTAGCATAAATGAGCATATGGCAAGGAGGTTATGGCGTCAAGTGGAGAGCATGGAGGGAAGGGGTTCAAATCCCATCTTTTACAAATTTTGGATTTATTTATTTTTACTCCTATCCCAAGTGTCGGCCATGGTCTTATTTATGGTAAGGGAGACTTTTTATTGATGGAAAGGAGGCTAAGGAATATGGTAAGGAGGAAGATAAGGGAAAAAGAAGGAAAGAAATGAAAGAAAAGGAAAGAGAAGGGAACATGTTGGCCTATAATGTGGAAGATGTTTTGGAAAGAGTTTTTGGTCAATTTTGATCATTTTGGTAAAAGGATACACGGTTTTGGGAGGGGTCTTGGTAGCCAAATTTTGCATTAGTCTTTTGGCAAATTTTGGGTGCTTGTATGGCTTGTTTCTTTTAGCATTTTTTTTGGTGTTCTCTTTCTCCAATTTCTTCCCTCATTGCCGAAACTCCAAAGCCAAAAGTGAGCATCTCTTTTTCCTTTGTTTTGCCGAAACCATCTAGCCATTGTGTCCAATTTATTTTGCTCATTTCCCCTTTTTATAGCCGAAACTAGTTAAGCACTCTTTCTCCATCCTTTCTTTTCTTTTTCACAAATTCTTCAACCTTTCTTTCTTCTTCTTTAACCCACATTCTCATAGCCGAATCTTTTTGTTCATTTTCTTTTCTCCATAGCTGAACCTTTCAACCCTTAATCTCTCCTTCACAATTTCTTTCTCATTTGTGTTGACACCCTCTTCTTCGATCAAATCGGTAAGTGGTTTCTTTTTCTCTTTTCATTTTTCCTTTCTTTCTAGCCGAATAAGTGTCTATCACTATTCGGCTGTGTATCTTGTTTCTAAACCGAAATGGTGTTTCCTCCTACTCCTTCACATCTTAATCATCCTCTTTTTCATAGTGTTCTAAGTGGGTGGCCGAATATCATCCTAGCCGATTCAATTCTAGCCTTAAGCCAATCAGAGGAAATCATATTCAATATCGTTAAGGTAAGGAGTTTCTTTATGGATTATTTGATACCGCTCATTATTCGATTAGTTGCTAAACGGAATAATAGTTTGGACTAAACTGTTATTATAGGGTCTAAATCGTTCGTTCTTATTCACTCGTGGATCCTTCAGAAATAGTGGTAAGCCTACTCCTATCACTAAAACAACTACTTTCTCTCATAGTAGTTTTCTAATCGAGATTTTTCCTATGGAGGCAAGTGGAACCAATTTGAAAGGAAAAGCGATTGGAGAACACAAAAGGAGTGGATTTGCTATTCCTACTCCTAAGTTCAAGCGTAGAGCGGTATCAGCGGTTCGGGATTTTCCACCGAGTTGTGGACCATCATCTGGTGAAAATAGGCAAATCGCGGTTGTTCACGATACTAAGGGTAAGCGTTTCAATAGATCGTTTGATTTAGATTTATATTAATAAAATCTCGTTTGTTGGATTAATCGAGAGTAATGGTGATTTAGGTGCCGACGATCAAGAAGGTTTAGTCCTTACCGTAATCAGGTGTGTAATCTCACACCGAAATCCCGTAAATCTGTGATTTATCATCATGTTAGAAAATCGAATGATGTTGCTTAAGAACTTAAAAACGGTATTATGGTATAAATTGAGTGATTTGCTTAAACATTGTTAATACTAAGATTTGACAAAATCAGAGTTAATTTGTAGAATTACGAAAATGCCCTTATGGGCCGAATTATGAAAATACTCTCAATGGGCCGTTTTTATCAAAATGCCTTGATACGCTCCCGGTCTCGAGGAGAAAATGAGATGTATACTTGGAGTTCGATCGTAAACCAGAGAATCGAAGAAAGAAAGAAATTTCGATGAAGTTAGGATAAGTTGTAAGAATTGGGTTGACAAGATGAGTTGGATTCGGTATTAGCTTGGATAGTTTCGGATTAGGATATGTTTCGAAGTTAGGAAAGAATGAATGGCTCGGGTTTCGATTTAAGAAAGAAATAATGCTTGGGTTTCGGTTTAGGACTTTAGGAAACAAGTAAGAACCAATACCGAGAAAGGTATCGACTCGGTTACTTATACGTTCCAAGAGGCTTCGGTTTTAGTTGTTTAACGGACCTCGACCCACTATCGATGTACGATAGGAACCTTGGTATCGAAATTGAACGAAGGATGGTTGACGCCACTAGACTCCTAGATAAGCCAACAGATCCTAAGAACGAAATAGGAGAAATTGCTCTCGCAAATTCAGCATAATAACGATATAAAATTTGGCAAAAGTCCCTTTACAAAATAAAATGGCCAACTATTTATAGTTGCTTGAGCTAAACGAATGGTCATCTTCTAGCCTTAATGACTAAGCAAAATTAATACTAGCATTAACTTGTAAATTCTAAATAGGAAAACTCTTCAAGTTCCAGTCCACATTGGTGAATGGAAGCTCAAGAGGCAACTTTAAAATCATCAATGGTGCAAAAGAATCATCAAAGAAAAGAAATAATTGAGTGACTCTTCAATATTCAACCAAGCATGCATGAATGCCCTTAAATTCCAGCTTTAATGGCGGACTTTTCAGCTCCAATTGCTTGTTGATGGTTGACCTTCTTGCATTAACTTCGGTGAACTGAATAGGCACCTTGGGAAGTTGAAACGGCAGCTATAAAAGACTATTGAGCTAACCAAAACATCATCTTAAATGAAAGTAATTGCTGCTGCCCATTAATCTCCTTGTGCCGTCCCTTTATATGCACCTACAAGCAAATTAAATTCATTAACTTAGCTAATTAATTCCAGCAATTAAAGAACACATTAAGACATTAAATTGAGCTGAAACAAATTAAATCTAAGCTATTTAACAACTAATAAAAATCGGTGAAGCTTAGGACAAACATTAAATACTAGTTTTAGCTAAACCACTTTAATTTCCAAGTAAATATGCTAGACTTAAAAGCAACTTAAAACCTTATTTAATAACAAAGAAATTAATTAAAGGAAATTAAATTTATCCAAATTTATTTTGAATAAAATTCCAACTAATTTATTTAGCTTAAGACCGAATGACCAATTAAGCTCATTGAACTTAATCGAAACTTAGCACGAGCTAGAACCGAGCTCATAGGTTGTGGGTTGAACTTGTAGAACATTGCAAAAATGCTCCAACGTTGGTCTCTCCACTCGTCCAAGTAAATTAGTTTCATTATCTTTCCACACTTGCTGGACCAAAACTCCGATGGCGTCTTTAAATAGCTTAGATCGAGCTCTAGTGATAGGACCACGAGGTAGCACCAATGGATCATGACTCGAGCTCGACTTAACATGGAACGTGCTCGCATCATCCTCCCCCTCTTGAAGATGACTTGTCCTCAAGTCAGAACCTATATCAAAAAAACTCAAGTCAGCTACGTTGAAAGTCGCACTAATATTGTACTCACCTGGTAAATCAAGCCTATAGGAGTTATCGTTAATTTTCTCAAGAACTTGAAATGGTCCATCTCCACGAGGTAGTAACTTAGATCCACGTTGGGCTGGAAAGCGTTCTTTTCATATGTACCCCCAAACCCAATCTCCGTGTTCAAAAATAACTCGTTTATGACCTTTGTTCGCCTTTCGAGCGTACTTTTCAGTCTTAGATTCAATGTTGTCTCGAACTTGTTTATGCAAATTCTTCACGTATTCGGCTTTTTTCCTGGCATCTGCATGCACAAGCTGATCATTAGGTAGCGGCATTAAATCTAACGGAGTTAGGGGATTAAACCCGTAGACGACTTCAAATGGTGAAAACTTAGTCGCCGAATGCACCGATCGATTATAGGCGAACTCCACATGAGGTAAACATTCCTCCCATGATTTCAAGTTTTTTTGAATGATGCCCCTTAGTAAAGTTGATAGCACCCTATTGACTACTTCAGTTTGCCCATCGGTTTGGGGATGACACGTAGTCGAGAAAAGTAGCTTCGTTCCAAGCTTTCCCCAAAGTGATCGCCAAAAGTGACTTAAGAATTTAGTATCGCGATCCGAAACAATGGTTCTTGGTAACCCATGAAGGCGCACCACCTCCTAAAGAAAATATTAGAAATATGAACAGCATCGCGGTTTTTAGACATGGTATAAAATGAGACATTTTCAAAACCCGTCTACTACCACAAAAATTGAATCTTTTCTGTTTTGGTACGGAGTAAACCAAGTACGAAATCCATTGAAATATCTTGCCATGGTGCGTCGGAATTGGAAGAGGTAAGTATAAGCCATGAGGCTTGATCCTCGATTTAGCTTTCTTGCACGAAATACAATACACAGCGCATACTCGCTCGACATCTCTCCTCATTTTTGGCCAAGAAAATGTTCTCTTAGAGTAGCCATCGTCTTTTCTACTCCAAAATGCCCCATGAGTCCTCCGCTATGCGCTTCATTAACCAACACTTCCCGAATAGAACTTTTTGGTACACATAGTTTACCTTCTTTGAAAAGAAAATCGTCAGACCTGTAAAACTTATCAACAGCCATTTTCTCACACGCATGGAAAATTTCACCAAAATCATCATCAGTGGCATACAATTCTTTCAAGTAAACAAATCCAAGCAGTTTTGATTCTAGATGTGCTAAAAATGAATATCTTCTTGAGAGTGCATCGGCCACAATGTTATCCTTACCTTTTTTGTGTTTGATGACATAGGGAAATGACTCAAGGTATTCCACCCATTTTGCATGTCATTTATTCAACTTGTGCTGTCCTTTAATGTGTTTTAGCGCTTCATGATCTGAATGAGTTACAAATTCTTTCGGCCAAAGGTAGTGTTGCCACGTCTCGAGGGCACGAATCAAAGCATACATTTCTTTGTCATAGACGGGATAGTTCAGAGATGCCCCATTCAACTTTTCACTGAAGTATGCTATAGGCCTTCCTTCTTGAGTCAATACGGCTCCAATGCCTACACTTGATGCATCACATTCAATCTCAAAAGTTTTAGAGAAATCAAGCAATGCTAATAAAGGAGCTCTAGTAAGTCTATCTTTAATAATATTAAAAGAGTTTTCCTGTTCGTCTCCCCAGAAAAAGGCTGAGCTCTTCTTGATGACGCTGGTAAGAGGTGCGGCTAACGTCTTAAGGTTGGCACAAACCCTGCGATAAAAACTCGCAAGACCATGAAAACTCCTTACTTGGCTTATATTCGTAGGTCTCGGCCATTCTTGGATAGCCTTGATCTTCTCTTGATCGACTTCGAGACCTTGAGCACTAACTACAAAACCAAGAAAAATAAGTAAGACTTCCAAAACAGATCGAAGATGGTCTACATGATCTTCCAATGTCTTGCTATACACCAAGATATCATCAAAATATACAACGCAAAACTTACCGATAAAAGCTCTTAAAACATAGTTCATTAATCTCATGAAAGTGCTAGGAGCGTTGGTTAAGCCAAACGGCATGACCAGCCACTCATACAAACCATGCTTAGTTTTGAAGGCGCTTCTTCCATTCATCGCCTTCCCTCATTCGAATCGTGATAACCACTCTTTAAGTCGATTTTGAAAATAGTTTAGCACCACTCAACTCGTCTAACATATCGTCAAGTCGCGGAATTGGATGTCTATACTTAATGGTAATTTTGTTCACAGCTCGGCAATCGACGCACATACGCCAAGTGCCATCCTTCTTTGGAACCAATAAGACCAGTACGGCACAAGGACTAAGGCTTTCTCGTATGTAGCCCTTTTCCATGAGTTCTTTGACTTGCCGTTGAAGTTCTTTTGTTTCTTTGGGGTTAGTTCGATAAGGTCGATTCGAATAACGACTCAGTGTATGAAATCGATTTGATGTTCTATCCCTCAAGTGGTGGTAATCCATTTGGGATGTCTTCCTAAATAGATCATCAAAATCCTGCAAAAGAGACAAAATTAAAGAAGGGAGATTCTGGGGGAGATCGTTAGTGTTAAAAAGAATTTCTTTGTACATGAGTACAAAAATTGGTTGTCGCAGCAGACAAGGCCTTCAGTATTACACTTCCCTTTGCAAAGACACTCACTTTCTCATTTTCTTTTCTTTTTCTTGTTTTCCACTCATCTCTCCTTTTTCATTTTTCTTTTCACTTGCTCTTTTTTTTTTTCAAGTTTCTTTTCTTTTGTCTTCTCATTTTTCTCTTTTCTCTCATCTTTTCAAAAGAATCTTTTAACTTTACTTGATCTTCATGAACTTGTTTCGGAGTCAAAGGTGCTAGAGTGATAGTCTTTCCCAAGTGTTTAAACGTATATCTATTGGTGTATCCATCATGAATCACTTTGTGATCAAACTGCCAGGGACGTCCAAGTAACAAATGGCCCGCGTGCATGGGTACAACATCACAAAGGATCTCATCCACATATTTTCCAATGTTGAAAGAAATTAGGACTTGTTTAGTTACCTTTAGTTCACCACCATCATTAAGCCATTGCAGCCTATACGGGCTCGGGTGCTTTGTAGTTGGTAAACCCAACTTCTCCACCATGAAAGTACTAGCAACGTTTGTGCAACTTCCACCGTCAATGATAACACTACAAATTTTGCCTTGTATTTGACATCGAGTATGGAAGATGTTTTCTCGTTGTTGCTCATAACTCCTTTAAGGTTGAGACTTCTCTTTACAACGAGGAGTTCACCATCTATGGCATGTTCAATTTCTTCTTCCTCGTCGGTGGTAGTTTCAATCTCACGTTCTTCATCGTCTTCTTCAGACTCTATTTCTCCATTGGCACGCATCACCATCATACTTCAGTTTGGACACTGACTTGCAATATGTCCCCTCCCGAGACACTTAAAACATTTGATGTCTCGTGATCGGTTGGATGGGCTTTCTATTGTTTTGCCTTTGTTAGATTCGGTGAATGACTTACTTGGTTTGGCAACTGGTGTGGTCTCCTTGGTTTGAGTCGATGGATTGGCTTTACTAGTCCCTTGGCCCCATTTGGTAGGGTTGGAATTGGGATAGTTTCGAATAGTACCCTTGCGCTTCAGCTGCCTCTCCACCTTAATCGCCATGTGCACCATGTCTGTAAGTTCGACATAATGCTGGAGTTCCACCATATTAGCTATGTCTCGGTTGAGACCAGCCAAAAATCGGGCCATGGTCGCCTCGCGTTCCTCTTGCACATCTGCTCTAATCATGGCAACTTCCATCTCTTTGAAGTAATCTTCAACACTCCTCGATCCTTGAGTAAGATTTTGGAGTTTTTGGTATAATTCTCGATGGTAAAAATGTGGGACAAATCGTCGACGCATAATAGATTTCATTTCGGCCCACGTGCTGATGGGTTGTTCTCCATTTCTCCTTCGACTGGTAGTTATTTGGTCCCACCATATCATGGCATAATCGGTGAATTCGATAGCGGCCAATTTAACCTTTTTAGATTCCGAATAGTTATGACAATCAAAGACCAATTCAATCTTCTTTTCCCATTCAAGGTACACTTCCGGATCGGATCTCCCTTGAAATGATGGAATAGACAACTTTATATTCTTCAAATCATCATCTACTCGGGCTCGATCTCTATTGCCACGGTGTCGGGGTCCTCGTCTTCCAACACTTGCATTAGATTCGATCGCACTATCAAAAACATCATTATAATAATCTTCACCCTCTTGTGGTCATTTCACGCCGTCTATTTGGTCGCCCACATATTTCTCGTTGTCTCTGGGCTTCCACTTGGTATAATCGGTCTTCCAAAGGGTTGAGCCTTCGATCGAGTAACCGCTCCATTTCACGCAACAAGGCTTGCATCGGCAGATCAGGAATGTTACAAACGGGTTGTCTTCCTTGTGGCTCATTTACATTTTGCTCGGGTTCTTGAGACATCGCATGGACTATAGTACCTCACAACAAATTCTCACAATTCACTCAAAAAGAAAGAAGTTATTGACACTCTGCTCGTGTTTAACACTCTCAGTTTGGCTTTTACCTCCCCTCGAATAGTCTCACACACTCGTGCCTTTTACCTCTCACACTTCTCACAGTTTCGTTAGTCGGATTTGCCAAGGCCTATTAGGGCTTAGGGGTCGGTTTCAAGATGGGTTCAAAGGGTGTAAGATGTGGGTGTAGGTAGGCTAAAGTAAGAAGAAGGGATCGGTGGTTCAAGTGGGTCGGAGAGGAATTTAGAGAATGAAGATGAATAGAATGAAAGCAATTCAATCAAAACACTTAGAAATTTTTTTTTATTTCGAATTTTTTTTTTACTTTGAACCTTCGCTTAGACGACTTCGATGGTTGTTCCCGGCTTCGTAGATCTCGATTTAACTAGCTCTGATACCAGATGATACGCTCCCGGTCTCGAGGAGAAAACGAGATGTATACTTGGAGTTCGATCGTAAACCAAAGAATCGAAGAAAGAAAGAAATTTCGATGAAGTTAGGATAAGTTGTAAAAATTGGGTTGACAAGATGAGTTGGATTCGGTATTAGCTTGGATAGTTTCGGATTAGGATATGTTTTGAAGTTAGGAAAGAATCAATGGCTTGGGTTTCGGTTTAAGAAAGAAATAAGGCTTGGGTTTCGGTTTAGGACTTTAGGAAACAAGTAAGAACCAATACCGAGAAAGGTATCGACCCGGTTACTTATACGTTCCTAGAGGCTTCAGTTTTAGTTGTTTAACGGACCTCGACCCACTATCGATGTACGATAGGAACCTTGGTATCGAAATTGAACGAAGGATGGTTGACGCCACTAGACTCCTAGATAAGCCAACAGATCCTAAGAACGAAATAGGAGAAATTGCTCTCGCAAATTCAGCATAATAACGATATAAAATTTGGCAAAAGTCCCTTTACAAAATAAAATGGCCAACTATTTATAGTTGCTTGAGCTAAACGAATGGTCATCTTCTAGCCTTAATGACTAAGCAAAATTAATACTAGCATTAACTTGTAAATTCTAAATAGGAAAACTCTTCAAGTTCCAGGTCCACATTGGCTGAATGGAAGCTCAAGAGGCAACTTTAAAATCATCAATGGTGCAGCCGAATCATCAAAGAAAAGAAATAATTGAGTGACTCTTCAATATTCAACCAAGCATGCATGAATGCCCTTAAATTCCAGCTTTAATGGCGGACTTTTCAGCTCCAATTGCTTGTTGATGGTTGACCTTCTTGCATTAACTTCGGTGAACTGAATAGGCACCTTGGGAAGTTGAAGCGGCGAGCTATAAAAGACTATTGAGCTAACCAAAACATCATCTTAAATGAAAGTAATTGCTGCTGCCCATTAATCTCCTTGTGCCGTCCCTTTATATGCACCTACAAGCAAATTAAATTCATTAACTTAGCTAATTAATTCCAGCAATTAAAGAACACATTAAGACATTAAATTGAGCTGAAACAAATTAAATCTAAGCTATTTAACAGACTAATAAAAATCGGTGAAGCTTAGGACAAACATTAAATACTAGTTTTAGCTAAACCACTTTAATTTCCAAGTAAATATGCTAGACTTAAAAGCAACTTAAAACCTTATTTAATAACACAAATTAATTAAAGGAAATTAAATTTATCCAAATTTATTTTAAATAAAATTCCAACTAATTTATTTAGCTTAAGATCGAATGACCAATTAAGCTCATTGAACTTAATCGAAACTTAGCACGAGCTAGAACCGAGCTCATAGGTTGTGGGTTGAACTTGTAGAACATTGCAAAAATGCTCCAACGTTGGTCTCTCCACTCGTCCAAGTAAATTAGTTTCATTATCTTTCCACACTTGCTGGACCAAAACTCCGATGGCGTCTTTAAATAGCTTAGATCAAGCTCTAGTGATAGGACCACGAGGTAGCACCAATGGATCATGACTCGAGCTCGACTTAACATGGAACGTGCTCGCATCATGCCTTAACGGGCCGAATTGCTTAAATGCCTTTAGAGTGTTGATTTACGAAAATGCCCCTATGTGCCGATTTACGAAAATGCCCCTATGGGCCGATTTACTAGAATGCCTTAATGGGCCGAATTATAAAGTGCTATAATGGGCTGATGCACTGTAATAAATTATTGGATTAATAATGGTTGTACATATATGTGGTTATTATGCTTTATTATGTATGTTGCATGTTACATATTGCATGGGTTGGGAAAAATTATATGAAGAGCAGTGTAGCCTGGTGGCATTGCCACAAAATATCACTTATGATTTCGGTGGCTTGGCCACAATAAACGAATATATTATAAATGGCAACTTGCCTGCGAATTGGTGTGAGCGGCGGGGTGGGTTGACTTGATCCCCACAGGTGTGATTGGTTGGTCGGGGGTGTGATGGATGGATGGGTTGGGTTACATTCATATCATTTTAATATTGTTATGTAAATGGGCTTAAGCCCAAGTTATTGCTAAATGGATTCAGGCCCAGTGGATGACGGTAAGGGGATTATGCACTGACTTCTAGTAACTCACCCCTTTTCCTTAACCCTTGCAGGTAATGCTCGGTGAGGTGGACTTGGGCCATGGATAACTCGGTGGAGGCCATACTTCAGAAATGGTGTTTTTGAACTTTAGATTTCTATTTACGTTTACTTTATTATTTTTGCTATTTTGGATTTTTAAGTTGTAATAAGGCCTCTGGAATATTTTATTTTTGCTTTAAGTTTGACGTACGTATTATCTTACTTGATTTGTTTTAATTGGGAATTTTCTAAAAATCATAAATAACGGTTTCCAAAATTGATTAACAAAAGGTTTTTCTTTTATAAATACGTACAAATATTTTAATTCGAATTCTCTTTCAAATTACCAACGACATTTTCAAAAGTCACGGTTTTAAAGTTCACTACCTCGATTTCCGATTCATCAATCAATCCTCTCATAAATAGTTGCATTTTATCAAGAATTTATATCCAAACTTGTTTTCTTAACCATAAACAAATAACACCTATTTTAGTACGAATCACAAGGTTTTTATACGTTTTCCCTACGTTTTCCCTACGTTATATACGAAGCAACGATCTCAAAAATGTAGAAATCATTAATACCCGAGCTAAAACCATACCTTAATCTTGCTTCCAAAGTGACCGAATGAAAACCTAAAGAATAGCTTATTTTCTTTCTCAATTTCGGAAACAAAGATGAAGGATGATGAATAAAATGATTTTGGTTTTATTTAGTATAACCTTATTAAACATATTACTAAATTAACCTTTAATAAAACCTTAATACAACACATAAGCCATGAACATAAATGTCCACTAACCTTAATCTTGGTCTAATTTCAACATAAGGACTCCCACAATTAAATTTCATAGCTATTTTATACTTTTAAATATTAGAACTCAAATTTTACGCTTTACGCGATTTAGTCCTTTTTACCGAATTAAGCATTCAAACAGTAAAATTTCTTTACGAAACTTTCACCCAATAATACTATCATGCTGTAAACTTTAATAAAATAATAAAATAAATATTTTGACCTCAAATTTGTGGTTCTGAAACCACTATTTTGATTTTACCCAAAAAGGGGCTATTACAGATATTTTACTTATGGATCAAGATGAGCCTAGGACTTATCAAGAAGCGGTGGCGAGCCCAGATTCTAAGAAATGGCTTAAGGCCATGAGGTCTAAGATGGATTCCATGTTAGAAAACCAAGTATGGATCTTGGTTGACCCATCTGAAGGGGTTTTCAAAACGAAAACTGACATGGATGGTAATGTACAAACATACAAAGGGCGATTAGTCACTAAATGTTTTCCCCAAGTTCATGGTATTGACTATGATGAAACCTTTTCTCCTGTTACTATGTTTAAATCCATCCAGATCTTACTTGCGTTGCATTTCATGATTATGAAATCTGGCAGATGGACATCAAAACAACTTTCCTTAATCGGAAACTGGAAAATGATGTGTACATGACACAACCTGAAGGTTTTGTGGATTCAAAATATATTGGTAAGATTTGCAAGCTACAAAGATCCATTTATGGATTAAAGCAAGCTTATCGATGTTAGAATCTTCATTTTAATGATGCAATCAAAGAGTTTGGTTTTATAAAAAATGAAGATGCACCTTGTGTTTACAATAAATTTAGTGGGAGCACTATTGTATTCTTGGTACTGTATGTAGATGACATACTTATCATAGGAAATGGCATACCTATCCAACAATCTATTAAGACTTGGTTAGGAAGTTGTTTTTCTATGAAGGGCTTGGGCAAGGCTACATACATATTAGGAGTCAAAATCTATAGAGATAGATCAAGACGGCTCCCAGGTTTAAGCCAAAGTACATACATAGATAAAGTATTAAAAAGGTTCAATATGAAATAATCAAATAGAGGATTTCTACCTATGAGACATGATATTTCACTCTCGAAGGGAATGTGTCATTCAAATTCACAAGAGAGAGAATGTATAAGTAAGATTCCATATGCTTCAGCTATTGGATCTATCATGTATGTCATGCTATATACTCGTCCAGATGTATCGTATGCTTTAAGCATGATGAGTCGGTACCAAGTAAATCCTGGTGAAAGTCATTGGGTCGCAGTTAAAATATCCTTAAGTACTTGAGAAGTACTAAGGATACATTCCTTATATATTGAGGTGAGAAAGAGTTAGGTGTAAAAGGTTACACTAATGCTAGTTTCCAAACCGACAAGGATGATTCACGATCGCAATCGAGTTTTGTGTTTTGCCTTAATGGTGGTGCTGTGAGCTGGAAAAATTCAAAGCAAGATACAGTAGTTGATTCTACAACTGAGGCCGAGCATATTGCAGCTAGTAAAGTTACAAAAGAGGTTGTTTGGATCAAGAAGTTCATATATGAACTAAGGGTTGTGCCTAGCATATCAGATGCTATAGAACTTCGTTGTGACAACAACGGAGCTATTGCATAAGCAAAGGAACCTAGATCTCACCAGCGACCCAAGCATATACTTAGGCGCTTTCATCTCATTCGAGAAATCATTGATCGAGGAGATGTGGAAATATGTAGTGTAACACCCCTAACCCGTATCCGTCGCCGGATTAGGGTTACGAGGCATTACTCGCCTAACCACAAACCAGCACACCCATATAAATATTAATACATTAATATATGCATAAATAATTCATGATATCACAATCAAACATATACTTTCGTCTTTAATATTAAAACGTTAATAACATATCACAAATAATATCATTAACATCATTTAAAACTAATTTCATTCAAATAGCAAAACACTATTCATTTGGTCATTTTTAAAGAAAATGACATTATAGCCGAATATGCATGCTTACCTTTATTCAATTTATACACATCAAATAACTATGTTTATTCAATCATATGCACACCATTACTAGATGTTCCCCACATTAATTTAATACTTTGAATCTCATGACCATAAACATATAAACGTCCAATGAAAAATATGAACTCCAAACTAAGACAATGCCATGGCCAAATATTTACAAGTGAATATACTCCATTTTGATCAATATTATATCACATTCAATTACCATGTACATAAAATATGACCTAATCTTTTCATAACTTGTTTCGTAAGTGCATACAAATAAACAAAAGTATTTCCATCAACCAAAATGCACTATAACCCTTATTCAAACCAACTTCATATACTCGAATATTACACATATAATAATATGAAATAACTTTCAAGTTAAGCTTATAAGTCATACATGAAATATTCATTTGTAACATATAGATAATTTACCTTTCATAATTTTCATGAAACACACACATACCAGGATAAGTTCATATTATGGCCGAATATGCACAAACATATACAACATCTCAAGCATATTCAACCAATTTAAGCATAGGAATAAAGCCATATTCGCATGGCATTTATATACATACATATATACATCATTTGAGTAAATTCAAAAAATTAGTTTAGCCTATACATGCCATAGACATTTAAGTTCATTCACAAAAGATACCAAAGATAGTTGATAGTGTGATTGACTTTGACGATGGTTCCCGAGCTCGAGCTTAGACTTCAAGATCTATAAAATAGTCAAATAAACATATACAGTAAGCTAACATAGCTTAGTAAGTTATAAGCAATGGTAAAATATACAATTAATCATTATACAAATTTAATCAATCCAACTTGATCATCAACTAACTCATAACCGCAATTATATGTAACATGTCACCATTCAACAAATACCATATTTAATAGGTCATCAAAACCGAATGCTCATGTACCATTTATCTTTTTCGAACAAGCTCAAAGATTAATGATCACATCTCATTTCTATAATTTCATAAACAAAAACAACTTACCTCATTAGTGCTAGTTACTTAACTATTATGCAACACTTACCTATGTTTCACCTTTTGTTTATCTCCATTCATTTGTATATGTCTTTGAAGGATCCGTAAACCCGCACACATAGTGTAATTCATGTAACGTATCGCACACTTAGTGCCGTTACTTTGATAAAGAGCACACATAGTGCCATTTACCAGTAATGTATCGCACACTTAGTGCCATTACTTATTTTCTGCACAATTAATGCTAGATGACTGATTTCGCACACACAGTGCTCGGTATTTAAACTTGCACACATAGTGTCCCTTAACTGATCCTTTTCTTCATTCGTATAAACACATGTGATTTCATTTTCATTCATATCTATCCACAATTATATGCACATGTTAAAAAAAAAAAAACACAACTCATTCCTCCTTCTCAATACCATCATATTCAGCAATCTTCAATATACATATATATATCCACCTATTCGAATATAATCATATCTCCTATCATTTTCACATTTAAATTTCTCTTAACACATATATAATCATACAACTCACATGATCAAGACTTGTATTTATATATATATAGATTCCAACTTTACATTCGGCCAATACATATTAAATTCAATATCACATTCGGCAATTTGAAATTAAACATACTTACTATCCTTTAACTTATACACATTAATATAGACTAAAATTTAATTCTATCCAATTGCTTAAAAACTTACCTCGAAAATTGACGGTTTAGGTTTTCCGGCTATTCGTTCAACTTAGCTTTTCCCCGATCCAATCCCATTTCTTTTTGTTCTTGATCTAATCATTTCAAAATGAGCTCATTCAAATAGAGTTTCATTCATTTTAGCCCAAAACACATAATTGAACAATTTACCAATTTTATCCCTAACATTTTGCACTTTTACAAATTAATCCAATTTTCACAAAACACAAAATATGCTAAATTTGCATATATTAAGCTAGGGCCGAATGTTCATTGGGCTTATACAAGTCTCCATATTTCATAAATTTTACAATCTAGCCCCTCAATTTACTATTTTTGAAATTTAGTCCTAAATACTCAAATTAATCAAAATTTCTAATACAAAATTTAATAATCTAACACATATATTTTATTTAAAGTCATCAACCATCACAAACACAAATTTCCATCCATGGCCGAACATCACATATACATCAAAATCAAAAATTCTAACATGGGTCGGATAGCATTCGAAGCAACGATCTCAAAAACGTAAAAATTATCAAAAACCGAGCTAATTACATACCTTAATTGTAATATCCTTAAATCGGGGTCTCTGCATTTTGTGTGTGTTCGCATGTGTTATTGTGCCTACTGTGCTAGTTTAGCATGTTTTGGGGTCTAGGCATGACCTCGGGTTAGGCCTGAGACATGGCAAAAATTTTTGTTTTAGTGCTTAGAGAGAGGAAGCTAAGGAAGTTAGGGGTTAAAAGAATTGTCGGAGGGTTTAGACACAAGTAACCTAGTGGCAAAGTGGCAAAGGAGGCGCCACTAAAGTACCAGGAAGGTGACGCCACATGCAGGGAAGGAGAGCTCAGGTTCGAGCAGCAGAAATCCCACTTTCTGCTTATTCTTTTTTCACGCCAAGTTGAGAAGGAGGAGTGCTCAGGTAGGACTCTGTTGGGAAGATATGGATCAAGCTGACAGATTTAAAATATGTGGAGAAGAGAGATTTTAGCTGGTGGACTCATTCAAACGAGTTTGAATGAGTGGAAGAGAGGTTTTTGTGGAGAAAAGGGAGGAGTTTGAGATGGGGAGAGTTCAGCCGAAAATGGGAAGGTATTTTGGGCAAGTGCAATCGGTTTTGGGTTCTTTGGAGGGTGGCCGAATATGCTATGGGAGCTAGCTAGAGTCGGCTAGCTTAGAAGGTCTTTTTCTTTTCGTTTAGTGTCAAAGCTGAAACCCCATTTGCTTTTGCTTTCTTTCTTTTTCGGCAACTCTTGTAATTAGCCGAACTACTTGTGCCATTTCTTTTGAAGAGCCGAACTTGGTAGCCATTCTCTCCCTTTTCTTTTCAGTTCACTCATTGAATGCCTACCTTGCCGAATCCACCATCTTTGTTCACTTCTTCTTCTCCCTATTTTGCTCAAAGCCGAAACCAACTTCCTTAGTTTCATTCGGCATCTTTCTTCCCTCTTTCAAATCTCCTTGTGTCGAAACTTCTTTCACTCTCCTTTACCGAATCCCTTCAATCCCATTCCATTTTCTTATCCATCTCTACCATCTTGAAAAGCCGAAAGCTTTGTTGTCTCTCTTTCGTTTCCATCAAGAACCTTGGCCGAATACCCTTAGCCTATTTTTCTTCTCTTCTCACGTGTTTTAATCCCCTTTGAAGTGCCGAAATCTATCTCTTTCTTTTGGGTCATAGCCGAATCTCCTGGTAAGTATAACTTCTTATTCTTCTTTTCTCGATTGATTTGGTTAATGCCGGATCTCACTTTCGATTCTCTTTTCCTATTTCTCCATTCGTTGTAAATTGGGATCTTAAACTCTTTTCTTGTTCTATATTAGTGAGGTAGCCGAAATCCCCAAATATCACTAGGGTGTGCCGAACTTTGGTGATTGGTGGCCGAATCTGTCAATAAGGTAAGGGGGTAGGTGTTTTTCGGTTTCGATATCTCCTGTTGTGATTAATACCGAAGGCTTTAATCTAATGATAGTGGTACTTGGCCGATTGTAGGGGGAGTATAGCCGAATACAGTGGATCTTCGGGATTTGGCTAATCGATCTTGGTAAGGGTCTTATTGTGCGTTATTTCATCCTTCGGGATTTCTAGATGAGCCGAATGGGCTTTTGTTCATTAACAAGGTGTTGGCCGAATACAGGAAGGGAGGAGGCAAACGTTTCGGGATCTCGTTAGTTTCGCGTAGTTTCGAGATTTCGCTTAGATCTACGAATAGTCAGGTGTGTAACGCTTACACACTTCGTTAGTATGATATGTTTATTATGTTACTGTTAATAGCCATTGAAACCGGTAGTTATGCCTTGTGGGCATGAGCGTGGACTCCGGGTAAGTCCCCTGATTATGGATCTTGATATATGCTATCATGTCATTGTTTAATGCTATGCCATGTGTTAGTTGCATCATCCTACGTTATTATGCCACGATTGATATGGACATGATGGTGGGAGTGTTGAGAGGAGAAGGAAGAATTATTTGGACTATCACCAGTGGTTTTGACCACACGGCGGGTTGGCCCCGTCTTTGATACTATTATTTGTGACTAAGTCCCAGTGGTTTTGACCACCAGTGGTTTTGACCACATTGATGATATTTGTGACTACGGTCACCAGTGGTTTTGACCACATATGGATATTGTGACTCGTCCCAGTGGTTTGGTACCACAGTGGGTTGGCCCCACATGATTGATACGGGATTGTCATCAGTGGTTTTGACCACACGATGGGTTGGCCCATCACTTGATTTGTGACTACGGTCACCAGTGGTTTTGACCACAACGATATATATATTTGTGACTTCGGTCACCAGTGGTTTTGACCACCAGTGGTTTTGACCACACGGGGTAGATAAAGGAGATCGGATGGTTAGGTTATGGGGTTGCATGATTTGCATGTTTTACTGATGATTTGTGTAAGTGTTTGCACTATCGGGTTGGGGATTTATACACTGAGTCTCGGTGACTCACCCCTTCCCTTATATTTTGCAGATGAGGCATAGATCGCGGATAGGGAGCCGGGGAGGACTCGAGGTGGCCATGCAAACTTATTTTCGGGTTTTTGATTTTAAATTACTACTCTAGTTTTATCTATTTACTTTAAATTTGGTTTGGTTTTGTAATAAGGCCGCTAAGTATTATTTTGGGTTTTAAATTACCTGCTTTACTTTTTGGATGATATTATGCATGTGGTTAACAATTCGATATTGCTTAAGTAACCGGATAAATAGCAACGTTTTCAAAAACTATACTCTATTTCGGGATTTTCAAACGTTACCATCGGGTAGCATTATTCATAGGGTAACAACAAAGGTAATATAGATGATTTTCAACCTAAATTTTCAAACAACTTCAAATGCAAATGGTTTTAATCTTGACTATGTTCAACTCACTCGGTTGTTAATAAGTATTGAAAGGTTTTCCAAAATTAGAAACAGCAATTGGATGTTCCAAAACTTATTTTTCGGATTTTAAAACAACACTAAACGATTTCAACATCACTTTGTACGGGGTTTTCTAAACCTTAAAACGATAACAGCGTTTTCAATAGAAATAAATCGGCAAACTTGTTTTACTTAAAACATTTTCACTCCGTAATATGCCAGATTCGGTCGTGGTGTGTTGACCGGGTTTGGGGTGTTACATTAATTTAAGCTTAAGAATGGCCGAACCAAGCTTTGTCTATTTCTCTCTTTTTATTGCATGTATTCGGTCAAAGGAACAAGATGAACAAACATGCTTTCATTTTATGTTTTATTAACATATATATTAACATATTATTTAATTACTTTTATAACCTTTGTTATAATCAAATAAAACATTATACTATAAGGTTATTTAAGTACATGGCCGGCCACTATCATTAAGATGGCCTTTTTTCATTTTAAAAGCTTCCAATTAAAAAGACATCCACAATTTGGTCCTAACACATTAAACCATCAAGTTTTACCTTTACGCGATTAAACCCATTTTAATAATTCGACTCTCAAGCGATAAAATTAAAGCATGAAAATTCCACACATAGTAATTCACACATAAATAACTCAAAAAATAATATTTAAAAAAATTCCAACTCGGATTCGTGGTCCCGAACCACCGTTCCTATTAGGGCTAAAATCAGACTGTTACAACTCTCCCCCCTTAAGGGATTTTCGTCCCCGAAAATCTTACCGATGAATAAATGTGGGTAGCGTTCTTTCATTGAATCTTCAAGTTTCTCAAGTTGCTTCCTCAACCCCGTGCTTATGCCACATAACTTTAACCAACAAGATTTTCTTATTTCGTAACTCTTTCACTTCACGAGCTAAGATGCGAATCGGTTCTTCCTCATAAGTCAAGTCAGGCTGAATCTCAATCTCTGACGAGCTAATCACATGAGAAGGATCGGATCTGTATCATCGAAGCATCGATTCATGAAAAACATTATGAATTTTGTCTAACTCAGATGGCAACATCAGTCTATACGCAACCGGCCCAATACGCTCAATAACTTCGTATGGTCCAATAAATCTTGGACTCAGCTTTCCTTTACGACCAAATCTAATTATCTTCTTCCACGGCGAGACTTTCAAAAATACTCGGTCACCCACCTGAAACTCTATATCTTTACGTTTCAAGTCCGCATATGACTTTTGACGATCTGACGCGGCCTTTAAACTTTCTCGGATCACTTTTACTTTCTGTTCAGTCTCTTTAATTAAGTCAACTCTGTGTATCTTACTTTCACTCAGCTCGATCCAATATAAAGGTGTACGACACTTACGACCGTACAAAGCTTCATAGGGTGCCATTTTGATACTCGATTGAAAGTTGTTATTGTACGCAAATTTAATCAAAGGTAAGTATCGTTCCCATGCACCCTCAAACTCAAGAACACAACATCTCATCATATCTTCGAGTATTTGAATAACACGTTCGGATTGACCATCCGATTGAGGGTGGAAAGAAGTACTGAAGTGCAATTTAGTACCTAGAGCATCGTGCAGTTTCTTCCAAAACCGCGATGTGAACCTCGGATCTCTATCCGAAACAATAGAAATAGGTACTCCGTGCAATCGTACGATATGAGCAATGTATAATTCAGCTAACTTATCAAGCGAGAAATCCATTCGTACCGGAATAAAATGGGTCGATTTCGTCAATCTATCAACAATCACCCAGATTGAATCTTTCTTGCTTGGTGTCAAAGGCAACCCAGATACAAAATCCATCGTGACTCGTTCCCATTTCCACTCAGGTATCATAATCAGTTGAAGTAATCTCGATGGTACCTGATGCTCGACTTTTACTTGTTGACATATCAAACATTTTGACACAAAGTCTGCAATATCTCGTTTCATACCGTGCCACCAGTAATGCTGTCTCAAGTCATTATACATCTTCGTACTACCCGGGTGGATCGAAAGTCTACTATTATGAGCTTCATTACAAATCATTTGAATTAATTCAGGATTCTTAGGCACACATATTCGCTTCAATCAGACATCCTTCATGTCAATCTGGAATTTCGAATCGAGACTCAAACCACAATGATTCCTTTTTGTTAATAAATCATTATCAACCTTTTGAGCTTCGCAAATTTGTTGGATGAATAAGGGTCTCGCTTTCAATTCTGCCATAATCGCACCATCATCAGTCATAGCTATATTTGCATTCATTGTACGTAGAGCAAATAGTGATTTTTGACTTAGTGCATCAGTAACCACATTAGCTTTTCTCGGGTGATAATCAATCACGAGCTCGTAATCTTTTAACAGTTCCAACAACCGTCGCTATCTCAAATTCAAATCCTTCTGAGTCATTAAGTACTTTAGACTCTTATGATCAGAGTAGACATGACATTTTTCACCAAATAAATAATGACGCCATATTTTTAAAGCAAAAACTATGGCAGCTAACTCGAGATCGTGTGTCGGATAGTGCTTTTCGTGCGGCTTCAACTGTCTCGAGGCATAGGCTACAACTTTACCCTCTTGCATCAAAACACAGCCTAAACCATTTAAGGATGCATCGCTGAAAATAACGAACTCTTTACCCGACTCTGGCTGAACAAGCACTGGAGCTTCCGTTAACAAGGTTTTTAGTTGATCAAAACTCTTCTGGCACCTCTCTGACCACTCGAACTTGACATCTTTTTGCAACAGCTTTGTCATCGGAGCTGCAATAATTGAAAACCCTTTCACAAAGCGTCTATAGTAACCAGCAAGTCCCAGAAAGCTTCGAACTTCAGAAACATTTCGCGGGAGTTTCCAATCAAGTATAGCTGAGATTTTACTTGGGTCAACCTGAATGCCTGATGCTGAAACAACATGCCCCAGGAAACTAACTTCATTCAACCAGAACTCACATTTGCTAAATTTCGCGTACAACTGCTTATCACGCAGAATCTGTAACACAAGTCTCAAGTGTTCGGCATGCTCTGCTTCATCACGCGAATAGATCAGAATGTCATCTATGAATACAACCACGAACTGATCTAAATATGGTCTGAATACCCGATTCATCAAATCCATGAAAATGCGGGGGCATTTGTGAGTCCAAACGGCATCACCAAAAACTCGAAATAGCCGTACCTCGTCTGAAAAGCGGTCTTAGGTACATCAGAGTCTCTAACTCACAGTTGATAATAACCTGATCTCAGATCAATCTTTGAAAATACCAAGGCTCCCTTAAGCTGATCAAATAAATCATCGATGCGTGGTAGTGGATATTTATTCTTTATGGCCACTTTATTGAGTTGTCGGTAGTCGATGCACATTCTCAAAGTTCCATCCTTCTTTTTCACAAATAGAACTGGCGTACCCCAGGGAGAGAAACTCGGTCGAGCAAAACCTCTATCCGTCAATTCTTGCAACTGCGTTTTCAACTCTTTTAATTCGGTCGGTGCCATTCTATATGGGGCTATCGAGATCGGAATCATCCCTGGTACTAGTTCAATACCAAACTCTAATTCTCGAACAGGTGGCAATCCCGGCAATTCTTCCAGGAATACATTCGGATACTCACGCACAACTGATACAGATTCAATCTTCTTTTCAGTTACTTTGCTATCAATCACATAAGCAAAGTAAGCTTCGCAACCCTTTCTCAAATACTGTCGAGCTAACATCGAGGATATCACTACTGGTAGCCCATTTAAATCTGCTGATTCAATTCGAATTATCTCATTATTCTGACACCGCAGATCAATAGTCTTCCGTCTGTAATTTACTACCGCATCATGCACTGTTAGCCAATCCATACCGAGGATAATATCGAACTCATCAAATGGTAGCAACATCAAATCGGCCGAAAAACATGAGTCTCGAATCATTAAAAAGCAATTCTTGCATACTCTGTTAACTAACACACACTGGCCCAGGGGGTTCAAAACTCGAATCACAAACTCAGTAGACTCAACAGGTAGAGTCTTGCTGGATACTAATGTTTCACACACATAAGAATGAGTTGAACCAGGATCAATCAGAGCAATTACACTAGTATCAAAGAGAGTGAATATACCGGTGATGACATCTGGAGATGAAGTCTCCTCTCTGGCACGAATGGCATAGGCTCTAGCTGGCACACGGGCCTCTGATCGAATAGCTGCATCCTAAGTCCCTCTCCGAGTGCCACTCCTACCTCTCACATTATGAGATAGTCTACCTCTAGCTGCAGTACTGCTCGATCTTGTACTCTGAGCATTATCCTTTTCAGCTGTCTCCGGGCAATACCGAATAAAATGATCCTACGAACCACACTTGTAGCAAGTGCGATTGTTAGATTTGCCCCAACATTCACCAAAATGCCGTCTACCACACTGTTGACACTCAGGCTTATTCGGTCGAGTATTGCCAACACTAGCAATCGAGGTAGCCCGTGAACTCACTGGTGGTTGTTCTCGTATAGAGATCCCTGTGTTTGCTTTGGATCGGCTACTATCATTTTTGAACTTCTTTGATGACGTTTGAGGAAATTTACCCACTGATCTCTTACGGAAATCTCTAGCTTCAAACTCAGCTTTTCGTTTTTCTTTCGCCAGCTCTTCGGCTTTACAAGCTCACTCAACAAGTACTATGAACTCATTTATTTCAAGTATGCCAACCAGTAGTTTTATATCTTCGTTTAACCCTTCTTCGAATCTTTGGCACATAGAAGCCTCAGATGAAACACACTCACGGGTATAGCGACTAAGTCTCACAAACTTGCGCTCGTACTCAGATACGATCATACGACCCTATTTAAGCTTGAGAAATTCCTTACGTTTCGAATCTATAAATCGCTGGCTGATGTATTTCTTATGAAACTCTGTAACACCCCAAACCCGGTCAGTACACCACGACCGAATCTAGTATGTTACGGGGAAAATCATATTTGAGAGGTTAGGTTTCCGGTGAAAGGTTTAACGAAAACTCTTTGATGTATCCGTACTTGTAAAAAAAAAAAAACCTTGGGCATGATTGTTTTAAAACCGGTAGTGCATTTTGAAGACCCGGGAATTTGAAAGCTTAGTTGAAAAGTAAGTTTTTATCATTTAGAAGGCCGAGAAATTCCTTTTAGTTACTTAAAAACATTTTGAACTTAGTGTGGAAGATTACAAGTTTAGAAAATATTTGAGTTATGTTCATTTAAAGATTTTAATGTGATACCCGTTGGTAAAGTTTAAAACAAATCGCTTTGTAGTCTTGAAAACCGTTTCATTCCAAGTTTTATCCATTATTAACCCAAGAATTTATTAAGGCTAAATTGAAATCAAATTTTAAGCATATAAATAATCAAAGCATAATTTTAAAAGGCCATTTACAATCCCAACAAAACCAAATGAAAATAAATGGAATAAAGTACCAAGTGCTTAAATCAATTGCAAAACCAACTTTATTCATGGCATGGTCACCTCGAGTCCACCCGCTCCATGTCCGCGATCTAAGTGTCACCTGAAATGATAAGGGAGAAGGTGAGTCACAAGACTCAATGCATAAATCCCCTCCCGATTAATACAACATACTAACACACACAATACAGAGCAATGTCATTAATGCACCCAATCCTAGCCATCCACAACACCTTTTCTACCCCGTGTGGTACCAAACCACTGGTGGTGCCAAACCACTGGTGACCCAAAGTCACGATATCCATAAGTGTGGTGCCAAACCACTTTGGTGACCCAAAGTCACGAAGAATCCAATGATGGGGCCAACCCATCGTGTGATACCAAATCACTGGCGACGATCCCATATCTCAAAAGTGGGGCCAACCCACGGTGGTGTTAACCACGTGGACGAGTCGCTATGAGGTGCCAAACCTCTGGTGTCCCAAAGACACGAATGTGATACCAAATCACCGTGACCGGTCACGAATCAAGTGATGGGGCCAACCCATCGTGTGATACCAAATCACTGGCGCCAATCCCGTATTATCAATCGTGGGGCCAACCCACCGTGGTGCTAAGCCACCGGGACGAGACGCTATGAGGTGCCAAACCTCTGTGACCCAAAGTCACAAAATAATCTGTGGTACCAAACCACCGGAGGTGCCAAACCTCTCGTGTCCCAAAGACACGGATATCATATTCCCCTCCTCTCATATCACCCATTATCATACCGACTCATGTAAAGTATGCAAATCATGCAAATCATGCTACATGTTTAATGTTGCATCTCATAACACATACATCATAGGTCATGATCTCAAGTATATCAACAACAGAACTCATAACGAAACGGACTTACCCGAATCCGTGCACATACCCAATCGGGTATCATATCAATCAACCATACTGTTTTGGCTTTATTAAACAATCAGATTATTAAGCATATTACTAAGCAAAGAGTGTGTTAGTTTACACACCTGTTAAAACGCAAGCCTTAATCCCAAGGAACCGATCTAAGACCCTCGATTATCTTGCTCCTATAATCGGCCACATATGAGATTAGCACCTAGGCCATTCGGCCAAAACCATTAAACCAAAGGGGTTAATGTTTGAACCTACCTTACACTTGATTTGGTTTCCTACAAATCCCGAACCAAATGATGGTTCTTCTTTATGCACACGGCACACCTTATTAAGAGGAAAGATTAATCCTTTGAAACTTTGACTTAACGAAACTAAAAGAGTGGACTAAAAGAACCAACCCTTACCACCACTTACCAATCGATTAACAGAGGAAGACGGCTCCTCTTGCTTGCTTCCAAAATCCTCGGATGCCCTATGATAAAATCGATTCCAACACAAAAGATTAACTCCTATCAACAAAGGCCAAAATCGGCTCTTAACCAAACCAAAATCGACAAAGAACAAGGGAGAAGATAAATGAACATTCGGCCAACCACTTACCTTACTCTAAACCCGATTGGACACCACACACAAGAGAGATCACACCACACCAATATTCGGCCAAGACTTAAACAAAAGGAGAAGAAGATTCGGCCTTACACAAAGAAGGAGAACACAAGAGAAAGATGAAAAGAAAGGGGTTGATATTCGGCCAATAACAGAAATGGGAAAAAGAAGAAGAAGAAGGAAAGTACTTTTGGTTTTGAAAAGAAGAAGGAATGGAGAAAATGTTTTGGGGAATAACTTTCGGCTATCAAGGTTTCAAGAGAAGAAAGGAAGAAAGTATGAGAAGAATAGGGTACTAATTTCGGTTTACACAAATGAAAAAGAAAGAAAGATGGAAGAGAACATTCGGCTATCAAAGAATATCAAGAGAAACAAGCAATTTTTGGCAAGTATGTGCTTGGACTTTCGGTTTCAAGAAGAAAATGCAGAAACTCACTTGAAATTTTGGCTTGCTTTTGACAAAAGAAGGATTTTGGCTTACACAAATTTGACCGAAAATGCTCCAAAATGCCAAAAAGAATTTGACCCCTCTCCACTTACCCACTTACCAAAACCGCCACTCCCCATGAAGCACCCAACATTCGGCCACTACCTCCAAACACTCCCAACCACTAATTCAAACTAGTTTGAACTAGTCAACCTCCACAATTTACTCTCCACCCACCATTTGAACAATTTGACTTGGTCTATGGCAGAGTTTGAACGCCCACAACTTCTTCTTCTCTCTGCCCGTCAAAATGGAAGCAAAAATATGAGACTTCTGCAGCTTGAACACAGGACCTCCTTCCCTGCAAGTGACGCCAAACCCAAGCTCCAAGTGGCGCCTAACTTGCCACTCTACTAGCTCAATTCTTGTGCTAACATTCTCCTAAAAATATTTATAAACCCCAGCTCATTCAGCTCCCCTCACCTAAAGCTTAAAACTAAAGTTTCCCCAACCACTCAGGCTTACACCAAGCTTACAACTAAGCCCCAAAACAATTGAAACACAACATTGCAGGCCAAATACATGCAAACAATGCAATAATCAAAATAGCCCCTAACCCGGGATATTACAAACTCCGTCTGAAAGAAGTCCCAAGTAACTCGTTCCTTAGGAACAACCGATACGAGAGTGTTCCACCAATAATAGGCAGAATCCCGTAATAAAGATATGGCACACTTCAGGCACTCATCAGGTGTGCAAGATAGTTTATCGAAAACTCGAATGGTATTATCGAGCCAAAATTTAGCTCATTCAGCATCATCATCATCTTCGACTCTAAACTTTTGAGCCCCATGTTTTCTAATTCTGTCAACCGGAGGCTTATTTACTCTCTCAGGATTAACGATTGAAGGTGCCACCGGTACTGCAGGTGGAGTCTTCAGGTTCAGGGGTTGTTGAACAGCCGGATTGGTCTGAATATATTGGCTGAACAAATCATTCATTATGCTAAAGAAGGCTTGTTTAGCCCCCTCGTCAGGATTACTCGCAGCTAGTCGAGATTCATCCGGTGTGGTCCCTTGCGCGAGAACAGGCGCCACACTCTCGACATCGTCAGCTAGAGCTCGCTCGAGATTAGGATCCATTTACTATACAAAAGAAGAAAACACGTTTCACTGTAAGAAGTCATCACACTATCACATTATAAAATATGGCATGTATAGCTAGACTCACACGTGCTACGTTAGTCCGAGAACCGACTAAACCGTAGCTCTGATACAAATCAAATGTAACACCCCTAACCCGTATCTGTCGCCGGATTAGGGTTACGAGGCATTACTCGCCTAACCACAAACCAGCACACTCATATAAATATTAATACATTAATATATGCATAAATAATTCATGATATCACAATCAAACATATACTTTCATCTTTAATATTAAAACATTAATAACATATCACAAAAAATATCATTAACATCATTTAAAACTAATTTCATTCAAATAGCAAAACACTATTCATTTGGTCATTTTTAAAGAAAATGACATTATAGCCGAATATGCATGCTTACCTTTATTCAATTTATACACATCAAATAACTATGTTTATTCAATCATATGCGCACCATTACTAGATGTTCCCCATATTAATTTAATACTTTGAATCTCATGACCATAAACATATAAACGTCCAATGAAAAATATGAACTCCAAACTAAGACAATGCCATGGCCAAATATTTACAAGTGAATATACTCCACTTTGATCAATATTATATCACATTCAATTACCATGTACATAAAATATGACCTAATCTTTTCATAACTTGTTTTGTAAGTGCATACAAATAAGCAAAAGTATTTCCATCAACCAAAATGCACTATAACCCTTATTCAAACCAACTTCATATACTCGAATATTACACATATAATAATATGAAATAACTTTCAAGTTAAGCTTATAAGTCATACATGAAATATTCATTTGTAACATATAGATAATTTACCTTTCATAATTTTCATGAAACACACACATACCAGGATAAGTTCATATTATGGCCGAATATGCACAAACATATACAACATCTCAAGCATATTTAACCAATTTAAGCATAGGAATAAAGCCATATTCGCATGGAATTTATATACATACATATATACATCATTTGAGTAAATTCAAAAAATTAGTTTAGCCTATACATGCCATAGACATTTAAGTTCATTCACAAAAGATACCAAAGATAGTTGATAGTGTGATTGACTTTGACGATGGTTCTCGAGCTCGAGCTTAGACTTCAAGATCTATAAAATAGTCAAATAAACATATACAGTAAGCTAACATAGCTTAGTAAGTTATAAGCAATGGTAAAATATAAAATTAATCATTATACAAATTTAATCAATCCAACTTGATCATCAGCTAACTCATAACCGCAATTATATGTAACATGTCACCATTCAACAAATACCATATTTAATAGGTCATCAAAACCGAATGCTCATGTACCATTTATCTTTTTTGAACAAGCTCAAAGATTAATGATCACATCTCATTTCTATAATTTCATAAACAAAAACAACTTACCTCATTAGTGCTAGTTACTCAACTATTATGCAACACTTACCTATGTTTCACCTTTTGTTTATCTCCATTCATTTGTATATGTCTTTGAAGGATCCGTAAACCCGCACACATAGTGTAATTCATGTAACGTATCGCACACTTAGTGCCGTTACTTTGATAAAGAGCACACATAGTGCCATTTACCAGTAATGTATCACACACTTAGTGCCATTACTTATTTTTCGCACAATTAATGCCAGATGACCAATTTCGCACACACAGTGCTCGGTATTTAAACTCGCACACATAGTGCCCCTTAACTGATCCTTTTCTTCATTCGTATAAACACATGTGATTTCATTTTCATTCATATCTATCCACAATTATATGCACATGTTAAAAAAAAACATAACTTATTCCTCCTTCTCAATACCATCATATTCAGCAATCTTCAATATACATATATATATCCACCTATTCGAATATAATCATATCTCCTATCATTTTCACATTTAAATTTCTCTTAACACATATTTAATCATCCAACTCACATGATCAAGACTTGTATTTATATATATATAGATTCCAACTTTACATTCGGCCAATACATATTAAATTCAATATCACATTCGGCAATTTGAAATTAAAATACTTACTATCCTTTAACATATGCACATTAATATAGACTAAAATTTAATTCTATCCAATTGCTTAAAAACTTACCTCGGAAATTGACGGTTTAGGTTTTCTGGCTATTCGTTCAACTTAGCTTTTCCCCGATCCAATCCCGTTTCTTTTTGTTCTTGATCTAATCAATTCAAAATGAGCTCATTCAAATAGAATTTCATTCATTTTAGCCCAAAACACATAATTGAACAATTTACCAATTTTATCCCTAACATTTTGCACTTTTAAAAATTAATCCAATTTTCACAAAACACAAAATATGCTAAATTTGCATATATTAAGCTAGGGCCGAATGTTCACTAGGCTTATACAAGTCTCCATATTTCATAAATTTCACAATCTAGCCCCTCAATTTACTATTTTTGAAATTTAGTCCTAAATACTCAATTTAATCAAAATTTCTAATACAAAATTTAATAATCTAACACATATATTTTGTAACATCCTAAAATTTAGAATTTTATTGTGTTGCATTATATCTTGCATTAGGCTAGTTAAATTATAAATTGTGTATGTTTTAAGGTTCTAAGAAGGCTCGGGGTTGAGTTGGGCCTTAGTAAAATTTTTGTGTTTAAGCACTTTAAGGAGAGAAGGTAAGTGGCATCAAGGCTTACGGAACTAAGTGTGCATTTTGCTAGCACAAGTGAAGCTAGTAGAGGAGTGGTGTGGCGTTGCATGTATGGGCTTGAGGGGTGGAGTTCGAATCCCACCTAGTGCAAATTTTGGGATTTATTTTTGTGTTCCTTCCCTAAGTGTCGGCCATGATAGTATTTTTGGTAAGGGAGACTTTTTATTTATGGAAAGATGGCTAAGGGAATATGGTAAGGAGGAAAACAAGGGAAAAACAAGGAATGAAATGAAAGAAAAGGAAAGAGAAGGGAACATGTTGGCTTATAGTGTGGAAGGTGTTTTGGAAAGATTTTATTTGGTCAATGTTCATCTTTTGGTAAAGATGATACACAGTTTGAGAGGGGGTTTTGGGTAGTCGAATTCTTCATTAGTCATTTGGCAAATTAGTGCTTGGAAGGCCTACTTTCTTTTTAGCATATTGGTGTTTTCTCTTCCCAACTCTCTTCCTTTGTTTTGGCCAAAATTCTCTTTGCATTTTGTTCATCTTGTTCCCTTGTTGTGCCGAACTCTCAATCCATCTATACTCATTCTTCCCTTGTTGCTGAAACACCCATCTCATATTGATCATCTTGACCATTTTGATCATTTTCATTTATGTGTCAACCGAAACTCCCTAACACTTCTTTTCTATCTCTTTTTCTCTTTTCTCTTCACTAGTCGAACCTATTAACACCTAATCTCTTCTTCTTTTTTTCTTTTTCTTTTGTGTTGGACACTCCTTTCTTGACCGAATTGGTAGGTGACTTCATTTCCCTCTTTTCATCTTCATTTTCTTTTTTCTTCCTAGCCGAATATGTGTGTCCATCACTAACCGGTATTTCACTTTGTTTCTTTATCAAACTATATCTCTCCTACTCTCTTAAATCATGTTTTTCTTCTAGTGTATTGTTATAGAGGAAAGCCGATTCTCATAATCTTGTCTCATCCGTAGCCATAAGTCAATCGATAGAAATCAGATTCATCATCATTAAGGTAAGGGATTTGTCATGGTTCATTTTAATCTTTTTCGTTAACCGGTTAGTTGCTAAACGGAATAGTGGTTCTGACTAATCATTTATTTTTTAGGGACTAAATCGCTCGATCTATCCACTTGTTGATCATACGAAAATAGTGGTAAGCTGAACCTTTTTCCTTAGACAATCGTTTTATATCATCGTAATATCATTTTTTATTACGAATTTTTCCAATAGAGGCAAGTGGAACCGATTTGAAAGGAAAAGTGATTGGAGAACACAAAAGGAGTGGATTTGTGATTCCTACTCCTAAGTTCAAGCGTAGAGTGGTATCGGTGATTCGAGATTTCCCACCGGGTTGTAGACCATCATCCGGTGAGAATAGACAAATTGTGGTCGTTCACGATATCGAGGGTAAGCGTTTTAATAGATCGCTTGGTTTAGATTTAGATTAATAAAAATCTCGTTCATTAGATTAATCGAGTATTATGTTGTCATAGGTGCCGACAATCAAGAGAGTTTGATACTTACCGTAATAAGATGTGCAATCTCACACCGCAATTCCGTAGATCCATGATTCGGTAACATGTTTAATAGTAGATTGTTATTATCATTCGGCTAAAAATCGTAATATGGCATAAGATGAGAAAATTTGCTTAAAGTATATTATTTTTAAAAGATTTGTCAAAATCGGTATTAAAATTGTTGAATTACAAAAATGCCCCTATGGGCCGAATTATGAAAATGCCCCTATGGGCCGAATTACCAAAATGCCCCTATGGGCCGATCTTCTAGAATGCCTTAGTGGGCCAAATTACAAGGTTTTATAATGGGCCTATTCATCTTATTAAATTATTGGATTAATGATTATTGTACATATATGTGGATATTATGCTTTATTATGTATGTTGCATGTTATATATTGCATGGGTTGGGAAAAATGTTGAAGAGAAGTGTAGCTTCAGTGGCATTGCCACAATAAAATATTTATTAAAAATGTTTACGTATGATATCGGTGGCTTGGCCACAATAAAAATATTATAAATGGCAACTTGCCTACGAATTGGTGTGATTGGCGGGGTGGGTTGACTTGATCCCCATAGGTGTGATTGGCTGGTACGGGGGTGTGTTGGATGGCTGGGATGGGTTGCATACATGTCTTATTAATATTATTTTGTAAGTGGGCTTAGGCCCAAGTTAATTCTAAATGGATTCAGCACGATGGATGACGGTAAGGGATTATACACCGAGTTCTAGTAACTCACCCCTTTTCCTTAACCCTTGCGGTGTAATGCTCGATGAAGTGGACTTGGGCCATGGATGACTCGGTGGAGGCCATACTTCAGAAATGGTTTTTATTTAACTTTAGATTTCTATTTCCGTTCACTTTAGTACTTTTACTATTTTGGGTTTTTATGTTGTAATAAGGCCTCTGGAATATTTTATTTTTGCTTTATGTTTGACGAACTTATTATCTTGCTTAAATTGGTTTAAATGGAAATTTTACTAAAAACATAAATAAAGGTTTTTCCAAAATAGATTAACAAATGGATTTCATAACAAACTTTTACAAATATTTTAACTCAAAAATTTTCTTTCGAATTATCAACGATATTTTCAAAAGTCACGGTTTTATAAGACTACTAGTTCAAATTATCGATTTATCATTCAACCTTCGAGATTAGTTGTATTTTATCAAATATTTCAAATCAAACTTATTTTTCTTGATTATAACAAAATAATACCTATTTTAGTACAAATAAAAAGGATTTAACATGTTTTTCTCATGTGACATGTCAGATCCGGTCATAACGCATGGGCCGAGTTTGGGGTGTTACATTTTATGGTATCAGAGCCCGATTGCAAAACTCAGTTGTGGTTTGGGTTCAAAAGCATTTTCCAAAGCTGTTTGAATTTTAAATTATAAATACACGTTTTGAAGGAAGTATGGCACCACGGGTATCCGGCACCAAATTAAGTAAGTATATGATATCATTTTATGATTATGATTATTGTGGTATGACTGTAGAAATACTCTAGAACTTTTAGTTTTAGGAGCTGAAACTATAGAGATTGAGATTATAGGATGCATTTTGTGAAAACGACTTTACTTCCTATACTTCATAAAATATTATTTAATAAATACTGAAATAGCATACTGATTCATAAGACTATTAATCAGATTAAATTGAATTAGCAAATATGAGCGCTAGAGGACGTGGACGCGGTAGACGTGACCGTGGTAGAGGTCGTGGCGCTAGAGTTATATCTGAGGCATCGGGACATATGCTGGAAATGGACGCACCTGCGTCACCTGTGACTGAAGCTGGGTCACATGATCGTATGAGAGAGGACGACGCTTTGTCTCAAGCAATGTTGCGAGTTCTGGAAAGGGTTGCTGGGGCAAGAACTGGATCAGTAGCTCGTGGGTCAATATCGGAGTGACTCAGATCGAATGGAGCTGAGGTTTTTAGGGGTATCTCGGGTGTAGCCCCAAATGTAGCAGAGTACTGGCTTGAGGCGATGGAGCGGATCATGGACGATTTGGATTGCACCGCCAAGCAGAAGCTGAAAGGAGTGGTGTCTTTGCTGAGAGGCAAGGCGTATCAGTGGTGGCTCACTGTCTGGGAAGGCACTCAGGCTGATCGTATTACCTGAGAATTCTTTAAAATCGCATTTCAAGGAAAATATGTCGGGGCTAGCTATGTGGATGCCCGAAGGAAGGAATTCTTAAATCTGGTTCAAGGAGGTAAATCTGTGGCAGCATACGAGGTAGAATTTCTGCGTCTGAGCCGGTATGCTCGGGGAATAGTGCCGGCTGACTACGAATGTTGTGTGCATTTTGAGGACGGGTTGCGTGATGAGTTACAGGTACTGATAGCCCCACAGAAGGAGAGGAACTTTGCCACACTGGTGGAGAAAACCAAGATAGCTGAAGAGGTTAAACACTCGGAGCGGCAAAACCGAGACAAGGATAGGGGTATGAGCAAGAGAGACTCTGGGTACTCAGGTCCTGCTAGAGGGTTCCAGAAAAAGCCCAGGAATGAGGAGCCAGTTCGAGCGAGAGTACAAGCTGCTACTAATCAGTTACAGCCATGTGTGGATTGTGGAAAATTTCACTTGGGTGAATGCTGGAAGAGAACCGGTGGTTGTTTCAGATATGGTTCCAAAGATCATCGGTTTAAGGATTGTCCTCGACAGCCTGCTCATACTCAGGGAGTTCGTAACAATTTTGTGCAGCCAGCTAGAGGCGCTCAACAGCCGCCGAGAGGCCGTAGGCCAGGTCGAGGTGGTAATGGCGTAGGACGAGGTCAGGGTGCACCGGGTAGAGGTGCTGGTAATAGGGGTAATGCGGAGGCGAGACAACCAGGGTTGGTTTACGCGGTCAGACGTCGAGAGGATGGCGATGCACCTGATGTCATAACTGGTACGTTTTTCATAGCTGATGTACCTGTTACTGCTTTGATAGATATTGGATCCACCCATTCGTATGTTGTTTGTGCTGTGTCTAAAACCTTGAACATTAGATCTGAGATTACTGCTAGTGAAACAACTGTGATTAGCCCTTTAGGACAGTCGGTGGTAGTAAATAAGTTATTTAGGGATGTGCCCTTAGAAATTTAGGCGGAAGTATTTCTGGTGGATTTGATGGAACTGCCATTTGGCGAGTTCGATCTTATTTTGGGCATGGACTGGCTGGTTAAACACCGTGCGAACTTGGACTGTGATGCAAAGCAGATGATACTAAGAACTTCGGAGGATAAGGAAGTGATGATGATAGGTGAAAGAAGAAACTATCTGTCTAATGTGGTATCTGCTTTAAAGGCAGAAAAGTTGGTGCGAAAGGGGTGTGGAGCGTTCTTAGCCTTCATTAGTGCTTTGGATGCCAAAGAGTTGTCAGTAGATAGCGTTAGAATGGTAAAAGAGTTTTCAGATGTCTTTCCCGAGGAGCTTCCAGGATTGCCTCCGGATCGACAGGTAGAGTTTGGCATTGAGCTGTTGCCAGGAATGGCTCCGGTGTCCATTGCTTCTTATAGAATGGCGTCGAAGGAGTTAGCAGAGCTTAAAGCTCAAATTTAGGAGTTGTTGGATCACGAATTCATTCGACCAAGTGTGTCACCGTGGGGAGCACCGGTTTTATTCGTTAAGAAGAAGGATGGGTCGATGCGTATGTGCATCGATTATAGGCAATTGAATAAGTTGACGATCAAGAACAAGTATCTGTTACCGAGAATCGATGATCTGTTCGATCAACTACGAGGAGCTTCAGTCTTCTCGAAGATAGATTTGAGATCGGGATATCACCAGCTTAAGGCAAAGGAGGCAGATATTCATAAGACTGTGTTTCAAACTCGTTATGGGCATTACGAGTTCTTGGTGATGTCGTTCGGGTTGACTAATACGCCAGCTGCATTTATGGACATGATGAACCGAGTCTTCCAACCCTATCTAGATCGGTTTGTGGTGGTGTTCATAGATGACATCTTGGTGTACTCAAAAATTGAAGAAGAGCATGATTCGCATCTACGATTTGTATTACAGATATTAAGGGAGAAGCAATTGTATGCCAAATTCAGTAAGTTTGAATTTTGGCTGAGGGAAGTGACCTTTTTGGGGCATGTTGTGTCTGCCGAAAGAATTAGAGTTGATCCCCGAAAAGTCGAGGCTGTATTGGATTGAAAGCCACCGAAGTCAGTGGCAGAAATTTAGAGTTTTCTAGGGTTGGCTGGATATTACAGGCGGTTCGTTGAGGAATTTTCGTTTATTACTGCACTCTTAACTAAGCTGTTGCGTAAGGGAGTACCGTTTGTGTGGTCAGATAAACAGCAAGAGAGTTTTGAGAAATTGAAGAAGATTCCGACAGAAGCGCCAGTATTGATTCAACCTGAGGCTGGTAAGGAGTTTATTGTTTATTGTGATGCGTCACACACGGGCTTGGTATGTGTGTTGATGCAAGGGGGAAAAGTGGTGGCTTATGCATCTCGTCAATTAAGGCCGCATGAGGTGAACTATCCCACACATGACTTGGAGTTAGCTGCAGTGGTGTTTGCTCTAAGGATTTGGAGATACTATCTGTACGGTGAGAAGTCGATTATCTATACGGATCATAAGAGTCTAAAGTATCCCCTTACCCAAAAGGAGTTGAACTTGAGGCAGCGGAGATGGATAGAACTGTTGAAAGATTATGACTTTTCAATCGAGTATCATCTCGGAAAGGCTAACGTAGTGGCAGATGCGTTGAGTCGTAAGGTGATATCAGATTTGAAAGTAATGTTCACTCATTTCAGCCTATATGAAGATCGTAGCCTGTTAGCTGAACTTCAAGTGAAGCCTGTATGGGAAAGCCAGATTAAGGAAAAGCAGTTGATAGATGAAGCGTTGGGTTCTCGACTTCAGCAAGTGGAAGGTGGTGAGATAGGGGATTTTGGATTGAATAGTGATGGAGTATTGTGTTTCCGTGGAAGAGTTTGTATGCCCAGGGATTCGAAATTGAGGCAAATGATTCTGTGTGAGGCGCATAGTAGCCCATATGCTATGCACCCCGGAGGAAACAAAATGTACCGAGACCTCCGTAAGCAGTATTGGTGGCCAGGTTTGAAACGAGAGGTTACTGACTTCGTGAGTAAGTGCTTAACATGTCAGCAAGTGAAGGCAGAACATCAACTGCCGTCAGGGTTGCTGCAACCGGTGAAAATTCCATTATGGAAATGGGAAAGGATAATGATGGACTTTGTTAGTGGGTTACCCTTAACGCCTACTAAGAAAGATTCTGTATGGGTGATAGTGGATCGGTTGACGAAGACCGCTCATTTCTTGCCTGTTCGTACGAATTATCCATTGTACAAGTTGGCCAAGTTGTATGTAGCAGAGATCGTGAGGTTACATGGGGTACTAGTGTCTATCATATCAGACAGGGATCCTAGGTTTACATCACGGTTTTGGAAGGCTCTACATGAAGCTTTGGGTACAAGACTAAATTTCAGCATGGCGTTTCATCCGTAATCAGATGGTCAGCCGGAGAGAGTGATACAGATTCTAGAAGATATGTTTAGAGGCTGTGTGATCGATTTCAGGGGTAGTTGGGAAGATTTCCTACCATTGGTAAAGTTTGCATACAACAACAACTACCAATTTAGCATCCAGATGGCAACTTACGAGGTGTTGTATGGTCGTAGGTGTCGTACTCCTACTTGTTGGACTGAGCTGGGGGAGCGACAGTTATTGGGTCCTGAGTTAATCTCGGAGACGGAGGAACAAGTCAAGGTAATTTGGGCTCGGTTAAAAGAAGCTTCGGATAGACAAAAATCGTACGCGGATCTGAAGCGTAAGAATATAGAACTTACGCTGGGTGATAAGGTCTTTTTGAAGGTTTCACCTTGGAAAAAGATCTTTAGATTTGGACGGAAGGGCAAGTTAAGCCCTAGGTTCATCGGACTATACCGTGTACTGAAGCGTGTTGGGCCAGTGGCTTATCAACTAGAGTTACCTCCAGAGTTGAATCAGATACATAGTGTATTCCATGGCTCTATGTTAAGGCGTTATCGTTCGGATTCGTCTCACGTTGTACTAGTGGAGGAAGTTGAGTTAAGACCTGACTTGTCTTTTGAAGAGGAACCAGTACAAAATTTTAGATCGGGATGTTAAGGTGCTAAGAAGGAAGTCGGTTCCGTTAGTTAAAGTATTATGGCGTAATCACGGGACAGAGGAAGCTACATGGGAGCCAGAGGACACAATTCGACAACAATATCCTCATCTCTTTTAACCAGGTAAATTTTGAGGCCAAAATTTCTTTAAGGGGGGTAGAATTGTAACATCCTAAAATTTAGAATTTTATTGTGTTGCATTATATCTTGCATTAGGCTAGTTAAATTATAAATTGTGTATGTTTTAAGGTTCTAAGAAGGCTCGGGGTTGAGTTGGGCCTTAGTAAAATTTTTGTGTTTAAGCACTTTAAGGAGAGAAGGTAAGTGGCATTAAGGCTTAAGGAAATAAGTGTGTATTTTGCTAGCACAAGTGAAGCTAGTAGAGGAGTGGTGTGGCGTTGCATGTATGGGCTTGAGGGGTGGAGTTCGAATCCCACCTAGTGCAAATTTTGGGATTTATTTTTGTGTTCCTTCCCTAAGTATCGGCCATGATAGTATTTTTGGTAAGGGAGACTTTTTATTTATGGAAAGATGGCTAAGGGAATATGGTAAGGAGGAAAACAAGGGAAAAACAATGAATGAAATGAAAGAAAAGGAAAGAGAAGGGAACATGTTGGCTTATAGTGTGGAAGGTGTTTTGGAAAGATTTTATTTGGTCAATGTTCATCTTTTGGTAAAGATGATACACGGTTTGAGAGGGGGTTTTGGGTAGCTGAATTCTTCATTAGTCATTTGGAAAATTAGTGCTTGGAAGGCCTACATTCTTTTTAGCATATTGGTGTTTTCTCTTCCCAACTCTCTTCCTTTGTTTTGGCCAAAATTCTCTTTGCATTTTGTTCATCTTGTTCCCTTGTTGTGTCGAAACTCTCAATCCATCTATACTCATTCTTCCCTTGTTGCCGAAACACCCATCTCATATTGATCATCTTGACCATTTTGATCATTTTCATTTATGTGTCAACCGAAACTCCCTAATACTTCTTTTCTATCTCTTTTTCTCTTTTCTCTTCACTAGCCGAACCTATTAACACCTAATCTCTTCTTCTTCTTTTCTTTTTCTTTTGTGTTGGACACTCCTTTCTTGACCGAATTGGTAAGTGACTTCATTCCCCTCTTTTCATCTTCATTTTCTTTTTTCTTCCTAGCCGAACATGTGTGTCCATCACTAATCGGTATTTCACTTTGTTTCTTTATCAAAATATATCTCTCCTACTCTCTTAAATCATGTTTTTCTTCTAGCGTAGTGTTATAGAGGAAAGTCGATTCTCATAATCTTGTCTCATCCGTAGCCATAAGTCAATCGATAGAAATCGGATTCATCATCATTAAGGTAATGGATTTGTCATGGTTCATTTTAATCTTTTTCGTTAACCGGTTAGTTGCTAAATAGAATAGTGGTTCTGACTAATTGTTTATTTTTTAGGGACTAAATCGCTCGATCTATCCACTTGTTGATCATACAAAAATAGTGGTAAGCTGAACCTTTTTCCTTAGACAATCGTTTTATATCATCATAATATCATTTTTGATTACGACTTTTTCCAATGGAGGCAAGTGGAACCGATTTGAAAGGAAAAGTGATTGGAGAACACAAAAGGAGTGGATTTGCGATTCCTACTCCTAAGTTCAAGCGTAGAGCGGTATCGGCGATTCGAGATTTCCCACCGGGTTGTGGACCATCATCCGGTGAGAATAGACAAATCGTGGTCGTTCACGATATCGAGGGTAAGCGTTTCAATAGATCGCTTGGTTTAGATTTAGATTAATAAAAATCTCGTTCATTAGATTAATCGAGTATTATGTTGTCATAGGTGCCGACGATCAAGAGAGTTTGATACTTACCGTAATCAGGTGTGTAATCTCACACCGTAATTCCGTAGATCCATGATTCGGTAACATGTTTAATAGTAGATTGTTATTATCATTCGGCTAAAAATCGTAATATGGCATAAGATGAGAAAAATTGCTTAAAGTATATTATTTTGAAAAGATTTGTCAAAATCGGTATTAAAATTGTTGAATTGTGAAATTGCCCCTATGGGCCGAATTATGAAAATGCCCCTATGAGCTGAATTACCAAAATGCCCCTATGGGCCGATCTTCTAGAATGCCTTAGTGGGCCAAATTACAAGGTTTTATAATGGGCCTATTCATCTTATTAAATTATTGGATTAATGATTATTGTACATATATGTGGATATTATGCTTTATTATGTATGTTGCATGTTATATATTGCATGGGTTGGGAAAAATGTTGAAGAGAAGTGTAGCCTGGTGGCATTGCCACAATAAAATGTTTATTAAAAATGTTTACGTATGATATCTGTGGCTTGGCCACAATAAAAATATTATAAATGGCAACTTGCTGCGAATTGGTGTGATTGGCGGGGTGGGTTGACTTGATCCCCACAGTGTGATTGGGTGACTGCGGGGTGTGTTGGATGGTCGATGGCTTGCATACATGTCTTATTAATATTATTTTGTAAGTGAGCTTAGGCCCAAGTTAATTCTAAATGGATTCAGCCCAATGGATGACGGTAAGGGGATTATACACCGAGTTCTAGTAACTCACCCCTTTTTCCTTAACCCTTGCGGGTAATGCTCGATTGAAGTGGACTTGGGCCATGGATGACTCGATGGAGGCCATACTTGAAATGGTTTTATTGAACTTTAGATTTCTATTTCCGTTCACTTTAGTACTTTTACTATTTTGAGTTTTTATGTTGTAATAAGGCCTCTGGAATATTTTATTTTTGCTTTATGTTTGACGAAATTATTATCTTGCTTAAATTGTTTTAAATGGGAATTTTACTAAAAACATAAATAAAGGTTTTTCCAAAATAGATTAACAAATGGATTTCATAACAAACTTTTACAAATATTTTAGCTCAGAAATTTTCTTTCGAATTATCAACGATATTTTCAAAAGTCACGGTTTTATAAGACTATTAGTTTAAATTATCGATTTATCATTCAACCTTCGAGATTAGTTGTATTTTATCAAATATTTCAAATCAAATTTGTTTTTCTTGATTATAACAAAATAATACCTATTTTAGTACAAATAAAAAGGATTTAACATGTTTTTCTCATGTGACATGTCAGATCCGGTCATAACGCATGGGTCGAGTTTGGGGTGTTACATTTTATGGTATCAGAGCCCGGTTGTAAAACTCGGTTGTGGTTTGGGTTCAAAAGCATTTTCCAAAGCTGTTTGAATTTTAAATTATAAATGCACGTTTTGAAGGAAGTCTGGCACCACGGGTATCCGGCACCAAGTCAAGTAAGTATATGATATCATTTTATGATTATAATTATTGTGGTATGACTGTAGAAATACTCTAGAACTTTTAGTTTTAGGAGCTGAAACTATAGAGGTTGAGATTATAGGATGCGTTTTGCGAAAACGACTTTACTTCCTATACTTCATAAAATATTGTTTAATAAATACTGAAATAGCATACTGATTCATAAGACTATTAATCAAATTAAATTGAATTAGCAAATATGAGCGCTAGAGGACTTGGATGCGGTAGACGTGGCCGTGGTAGAGGCCGTGGCGCTAGAGTTATATCTGAGGCATCGGGACATATGCCGGAAATAGATGCACCTGCGTCACCTGTGACTGAAGCTGGTTCACATGATCGTATGAGAGAGGACGACGCTTTGTCTCAAGCAATGTTGCGAGTTCTGGAAAGGGTTGCTGGGGCAAGAACTGGATCAGTAGCTCGTGGGTCAATATCGGAGTGACTCAGATCGAATGGAGCTGAGGTTTTTAGGGGTATCTCGGGTGTAGCCCCAAATGTAACAGAGTACTGGCTTGAGGCGATGGAGCGGATCATGGATGATTTGGATTGCACCGCCAAGCAGAAGCTGAAAGGAGTGGTGTCTTTGCTGAGAGGCAAGGCGTATCAGTGGTAGCTCACTATCCGAGAACGCACTCAGGCCGATCGTATTACCTGGGAATTCTTTAAAACTGCATTTCAAAGAAAATATGTCGGGGCTAGCTATGTGGATGCCCGAAGGAAGGAATTCCTGAATCTGGTTCAAGGAGGTAAATCTGTGGCAGCATACGAGGCAGAATTTCTGCGTCTGAGTCAGTATACTCGGGGAATAGTGCCGACTGAGTACGAACGTTGTGTGCATTTTGAGGACGAGTTGCGTGATGAGTTGCAGGTACTGATAGCCCCACAGAAGGAGAGGAACTTTGCCACACTGGTGGAGAAAGCCAAGATAGCTAAAGAGGTTAAACACTCGGAGCGACAAAACCGAGACAAAGATAGGGGTAGGAGCAAGAGAGACTCTGGGTACTTAGGTCCTGCTAGAGGGTTCCAGAAAAAGCCCAGGAATGAGGAGCCAGTTCGAGCGAGAGTACAAGCTGCTACTAATCAGTTACAGCCATGTGTGGATTGTGGAAATTTTTACTCGGGTGAATGCTGGAAGAGAACCGGTGGTTGTTTCGGCTGTGGTTCCAAAGATCATCGATTTAAGGATTATCCTCGACAGCCTGCTCAGACTCAGGGAGTTTGTAACAATTTTGTGCAGCCAGCTAGAGGCTCTCAACAGCCGCCGAGAGCCCGTGGGCCAGGTCGAGGTGGTAATGGCGTAGGACGAGGTCAGGGTGCACCAAGTAGTGGTACCGGTAATAGGGGTAACGCGAAGGTGAGACAACCAGGGTCGGTTTACGCGGTCAGACATCGAGAGGATGGCGATGAACCTGATGTCATAACCGGTACGTTTTTCATAGCTGATGTACCTGTTACTGCTTTGATAGATATTGGATCCACCCATTCGTATGTTGCTTGTGCTGTGTCTGAAACCTTGAACATTATATCTGAGATTACTGCTAGTGAAACAACTGTGATTAGCCCTTTAGGACAGTCAGTGGTAGTAAATAAGTTATTTAGGGATGTGCCCTTAGAAATTCAGGGGGAAGTATTTTTGGCGGATTTGATGGAACTGCCATTTGGCGAGTTCGATCTTATTTTGGACATGGACTGGCTGGTTAAACACCGTGCAAACTTGGGTTTGTCTTTACGCAGCGAATGATACTAAGAACTTCGGAGGATAAGGAAGTGATGATGATAGGTGAAAGAAGAAACTATCTGTCTAATGTGGTATCTGCTTTAAAGGCAGAAAAGTTGGTGCGAAAGGGGTGTGGAGCGTTCTTAGCCTTCATTAGTGCTTTGGATGCCAAAGAGTTGTCGGTAGATAGTGTTAGAACGGTAAAAGAGTTTTCGGACGTCTTTCTCGAGGAGCTTTCAGGATGGCCTCCGGATCGAAAGGTAGAGTTTGGCATTAAGCTATTGCCAGGAACGGCTCCGGTGTCCATTGCTCCTTATAGAATGGCGCCGAAGGAGTTAGCGAAGCTTAATGCTCAAATTCAGGAGTTGTTGGATCACGGATTCATTCGACCAAGTGTGTCACCGTGGGGAGCGCCGGTTTTATTCGTTAAGAAGAAGGATGGGTCGATGCGTATGTGCATCGATTATAGGCAATTGAATAAGTTGACGATCAAGAACAAGTATTTGTTATCGAGAATCGATGATCTGTTCGATCAACTACGAGGAGCTTCGGTCTTCTCGAAGATAGATTTGAGATCGGGATATCACCAGCTTAAGGTAAAGGCGGCGGATATTCATAAGACTGTGTTTCGAACTCGTTATGGGTATTATGAGTTCTTGGTGATGTCGTTCGGGTTGACTAATGCGCCAGCTGCATTTATGGACATGATGAACCGAGTCTTCCAACCCTATCTAGATCGGTTTGTGGTGGTGTTCATAGATGACATCTTGGTGTACTCAAAAACTAAAGAAGAGCATGATTCGCATCTACGAGTTGTATTGCAGATATTAAGGGAGAAGCAACTGTATGCCAAATTCAGTAAGTTCAAATTTTGGCTGAGGGGAGTGACCTTTTTGGGGCATGTTGTGTCTGCCGAAAGAATTAGAGTTGATCCCCGGAAAGTCGAGGCTGTATTAGATTGGAAGCCACCGAAGTCAGTGGCAGAAATTCAGAGTTTTCTAGGGTTGGCTGGATATTACAAGCGTTTCGTTGAAGGATTTTCGTTTATTGCTGCACCCTTAACTAACCTGTTGCGTAAGGGAGTACCGTTTGTGTGGTCAGATAAACAGTAAGAGAGTTTTGAGAAATTGAAGAAGATTCCGACAGAAGCGCCAGTATTGATTCAACCTGAGGCTGGTAAGGAGTTTATTGTTTATTGTGATTCGTCACACACGGGCTTGGGATGTGTGTTGATGCAAGGGGGAAAAGTGGTGGCTTATGCATCTCGTCAATTAAGGCCGCATGAGGTGAACTATCCCACGCATGACTTGGAGTTAGCTGCAGTGGTGTTTGCTCTAAAGATTTGGAGACACTATCTGTACGGTGAGAAGTCGATTATCTATACGGATCATAAGAGTCTAAAGTATATCCTTACCCAAAAGGAGTTGAACTTGAGGCAGCGGAGATGGATAGAACTGTAACATCCCAAAAACGGGGCTATTTGGAAATAAATTATTTTTCTTATGTATGAACTGCTGTGTCATTATTTATGGAATAATAATGATCAATTTAAGGCTTTGTGTTAGCTCGGTTTGGTAGGAAATTTTAGTTTTTAACTTCTAAAAGAAGGGAGCCTTGGTAAGTGGGTGTTATAAGAATAAATGTGGGTAACTTAGCACTAAAAAGCCCTTGGTAAAGTGGCAAAAAGAAGCCCACTTAAGAGCTAGCGGTGACGCCACATCAAGAGGAAGGAGAGCCTTGGTTCGAGTCACAAGGATCCCTCTTTTTGCATGATGGATGGACGGCACATGTGGAGAGTTTTTCTCCTTTGGATTCTTTTTATTTTGGATAATAAAAGGGGTTAATATTATTATTAATAAGGGATAATTTAAGCACTTTAAATTGGTTTTAAATTGCTTAAAATTGGTGATAATAAGAGGATGAAAAAAAAAGAAGATATTAGTTGGATTATTTTTGGATTAAGAGGGGATTAATTCAATTAAGTTTGAATTAATTTAAATGAGTGGCCAGGAGAGGTTGTAAGTGTTTGCCGAAATCTAAACACTTCATGGAGAAGTGGACGGCAAGGTCACTAGGGGGGGTGCCGAATGCCTATAAAAGCCCCAACCTACCACCTTGTTGTTCTTTTCTTTCATTTGAGCCAAAAACCCTCAACCTTTCTTTCTTTGTTTTCTGATATTTTTCTCCATTCTCTCAAACCCTTGGCCGAAACACTCTCTACTTCTCTTTGCCGAATTCCCATCTTCCATCCCTCCTTTCTTTTATTTTCTTTGCTGGCCGAACATCCACTCCTTTAGCCAACACTCTTATCACCCTCTCTTGCCATTAATTTCCTTCATAAAACCGATACACCCATATTGAAGTGCCTAATTCTCTTTTTCTTTTGGTAGCATCTTGGCTGAATAGTAGAAGCGAGATAGATCTCTTTGGATTTTCGTGGTCAATCGCTTTGGTGAAGGTAAGTTGTGCCGAAACTTCATGGGTTCCTTCACTATTCTTTGTCGACTCTTATTTAGGGGGTAAGTGACGATTTCGCAAATGGCTAGCAAGACTTCTAAATGTTTTAAGTAATCGATCTCTTCTAGGTACCCCAAGATCGTGAAGCAAGCGACCCAAGCCCTAATCTCTAACATTCGATTTTGGTAAGTTTGGGTAAGGTCTATGATGGTTTTCAAAAGCCGAAAAGCTTTGGTTATGAGTAATGTTCATTAATCGATTATTTGGTAAAGCAGATCTGTGAATCGAGTCTTTGTGGATAGTAGCAAAGAGTTAAAGGTAAGGTTTTGGGATCAAAAGATAAACCCCTAGGATTGTTTGGTTTGGCCGAATAGGCCATAGTACTAACTCCCATGTTTGGCCGAATATAGGGGCTAGTGGATCTAGGTGGCCGACTTCTTCATTTGGGATTTAGATTATTCGTGGTGACAGGTGTGTACATACACACTTATAATAGTTAATAAAGTGTATTAAGTGTATGTTATGTGTAAATCTGCTCTATGTAGATATGGCATTAGTACCTTAATGGTACAAGCGAGGATCCCGTAAGTCTCTATTTGTATGAGATTGATAATAATGCTTTTGGGAAGCATGGATTATTTGATACATGTGATATATGTATGTTCTGTTATTAACTGCTTGACATGGGTTGATGAGAGGAGGGGGCAGTGATATCGTGCTGACGAGCACCAGTGCTTTGGTAGCACACTGTGACTATATGTCACCGAGGTTTGGTACCTCCGAGGTTTGGTACCTCATAGCGACTTGTCCTCGTGGTTAACACCACCCGTGGGTTGGCCCCACTTGAGATATGGGATCGTGCGCCGGTGATTTGGTATCACACGATGGGTTGGCCCCATCACCCGATTTGTGTCTACGGACACCAGTGCTTTGGTAGCACATTGTGACTATATGTCACCAGTGGTTTGGCACCACCAGTGTTTTGGTAACACATCGTGACTACGGTCACCAGTGGTTTGGTACCACATGGGGTAGACAAAGGTGTTTGGTTGGCTAGGTTGGGTACACGATACTCTGCTTAATTAACTGTTATATGTTGTGTGTGAAATGTGGTATTAACCGGGGGAAGGGTTACATACTGAGTCTTGGTGACTCACCTTCTCCTTTAACATTTTTCAGGTGACTCGTAGATGGCGGTGGAGGAGCCGGTTGGACTCGAGGTGGCCATGCAGTGGATTTAAATTTATAGAACTTTATATTTGCTTATTTTTACTTTGGTTGTAATAAGGCCTCCATAAACTATATTTGTGTTATTTTCTTTTATGTTGGATATTTGCTTAAACTATACTATTAAATTGAACCGAAATCACATGTTTTTCTTAAGTAACACGAAGAAGTTTATTCGTGCCATCAGGCACACATGAAACTGGTATAACAAACGGACTTAATTAAAATTCCAAATTAAATCTAAGGGTAGCTTTGACAAGACAACCGAAAACGAGGAGTTTTCAATGGAAATTAAATGTTTTTTTCGAAATGGTGTTCACAAGGTTTTACTCCGTAACAAATCAAATTCGGTCGTAGTGTTTGGGCCGGGTTTGGGTTGTTACAGAATTGGTATCAGAGCCCAGTTCAAAGCTCGGCTGTGGGGGCCCAAGGCCCAAAAATGTTTTAATAGGCCTTCCGAATTGTTTTTGGGTTTTAAGCAGCATGGCCCGAGTCTCCGGCACCGATCCGCCCAGGTAAGTATATCTAAACCTCTTTGTGAATTATATTCTGTAGAAGGGTAGGAAGCATGGAACGTAGATAGACTTATAGGACTTGGACCCTAGGTTTAGACTACTCAAACACACAAACAAGACATAAGACTTAAAGAACTAAACCAACCTATGACTTAGTCAATGAGCTAGGGTGTGGTAACCCACATGACGCATGTCTAGGATTGGATCCGGAAGAGCACAGTATTTAAGCGGTCCTCGTGACTCACCTCCTCTTCGCAGTATCCTACAGTGCGTAGCCAGTTCACCCTAACACGTAAGGCTCGGTGGTGTGGTAACCTCTGTGCGCATGTCTAGAAAGGTTCAATGAGAGCTTGGTATTTAAGCGGTCCGCGTGACCCACCTCCTCTTTACTCGAGTGCTGCACAGTGCGTAGCTTTGGTTCACCCTGACCAGGAGGGCGCGGTCATGGGCTAAACACAATGATTAAAACCCGAGAAGGGAATTAGCCTTGTTTTTCGAAATGGAATGAATAACAAGCCCTAATGTTTTTAAAACTTGTCCAATAACCCTTTTGAACCCTAGAACATTACTTTTACAACGTTTTCTCGGAAAACTTGACTTGTGAAAAATTACGAAATACCCTTAGGAGTAAAATTACCAAAATGCCCCTGACCCATAAAATATTAACTCAATGGTTTTGCCCCAAAAATTCCAATGATTTTATAAAACATTCAATAACTTAGCTTTGGAAATCATCAGCAAAATATTTTGGGTTCTGAAAATTACCAAAATACCCTCAGAGGAAAAGAGCGAAAATACCCACAGGTTAGAAATGGGCGTAAATGTCCGATGAGTGAATAGGTATGGAAAGTATTAAGGAATGGATGCATGGACTTCTTTGTGTGAACTAGGATAGGAAATCAAAACATTGTTTGCTCGAAAGAATCTCTGATTAAACCTCATCCATAAAACTTCTTGAGTAATAAAGTGAAACCAATACTAACGCATAAAATTTTTCTTAATCGAGTTAAAAGCGCGGTAGATAGAATGAGTTCTAGAGGACGTGGGCGCCGTGGACGTGGTAGGGGTAGGATGACGGTTATGTCTCCGAACCCGTCAGTCGGGACAAGGTTCGGAAAATGAGGTACCATCGCCACCACCACCTCCTACTTTTAGAGTGAGGCCGGAGCGCACCGGTGGCGAGTCGGTGACGCAAGTCGTGTTGCGAGTCTTGGAGATGGTGGCTGGGGCTGGTGGAAATGTTGGAGCTCGGAATCTCTCCCCGAGCGACTCCGATCTAACGGAGCGGAGGTATTCCGAGGTGTGTCGAGTGGCACCCGGTCAAATGGAATCTTGGCTAGAGTCAATCGAAAGAATCATGGATGACCTTGACTTTGACCGAGGAAGAGAAGTCGAAAGGCGCGTGTCGCTTCTAAAGGATGAAGCGTATCGGTGGTGGCTTACGGTTCGAGATGGGGCTACGTAGATGATTTGACTTGGGAGTATTTCAGAACCACCTATCGTAGAAAAAGTATGTGGGCATCGCCTACACCGACGCCTTGAGAGAAAGGCTTTTCGGGATTAGTTCAAGGAACTAAGTCCGTGTGTCGGAATATGAGGCGAATTTCTAAGGTCGAGTAGATATGCGAGAGGCATCGTGGCTCACGAACATGAGCGCCGTGTCCGCTTTGAGGACGGACTCAGAGATGATTTAAGGTTCTTGATTGCCCCACAACAGTTCGTGAGTTCTCATCTCTAGTGGAGAAGGCTAAGGTAGCCGAGGGAATCAAGGAGGCGTGTGAGGCGTAACTATAGTAAGAACAATCGTAAGAGAAGTTTTGGGTCGAGTTGGATCAAGCGGGAGTGCTCGTAAAAGGCTAGGCCAAGTGGGCCCAATCAGCAAAGAAGGCCCACGATCGCTAATCGCTAATCAGGCCGACCAGTGTAATCGCTGCCGTGGAAAGACCCATTGGGGAGGATGTTGGACCGGTGACAAAGGATGTTTTGAGTGTGGGTCTTTGGAGCATCGCGTCGAGATTGTCCCCAAAAGCTAGCTAAGAAGCGGCGGAAGGGCGTAACCGTGCTCGGGATAGAAATGTAGGACCACGGAGGGTCGTGGTAATGGTAGAGGAAACAACGGTCCCTAACCGAGGTCGTGGAACTCAAGGCGAGGTTCAGGCAACACGCAGGCTAGCTAGGCACTGGCTTGGTTTACGCAGCGAGGTGTCGCGAGGAAGGTGACGCACCGGATGTCATAACCGTGCGTTTCTAATTTTCGATTTTCCTTATGTTGCATTGATTGATGTGGGCTCGACGCACTCGTACATTGCTTGTAGTGTGGTAGGAACTATGGACCTAAACTCAAATCGCTTCTAGGGAGATGACCGTAGTTAGCCCCTTAGGTCACTCCGTAGTCGTAAATAGACTTTATAAAGGCGTACCCTAGAACTTCAAGGGGTAGTATTTGTAGTCGATCTAATGGAACTACCGTTTGGGGAGTTCGATTTGATCCTTGGTATGGATTGGTTGGTTAAGTACCAAGCGAGTTTGGATTGCGCTAAAGCGCATGGTCCTAAGACAGCGGAAGGTGATGAAGTGGTTATGATAGGAGATAGGAGGAATTACCTATCCAACGTAGTGACCGCCTTGAAGGTGAAAAGATGGTCAAGAAGGGTTGTGAGGCGTATTTGGTTCAAATCATGCTTTGGAAGCCAAGGGGTTAGTAATTGAAAAGGTCCGAACGGTTGGGGAATTTGCTGATGTGTTCCCAGAAGAACTTCCGGGTTTGCCTCCGGATCGAGAAGTCGAATTCGGTATAGACTTGCTACCCGAACGCACACGTGTCCATAGCACCATACCGAATGGCACCATACATGTCGACAAGTGAAGGTGGAACATCAATCGCCGTCGGGGGTTGCTGCAACCGGTGAAAATTCCATTATTGAAATGGGAAAGGATAACGATGGACTTTGTTAGTGGGTTACCCTTAACGCCTACTAAGAAAGATTCTGTATGGGTGATAGTGGATCAGTTGACGAAGACCGTTCATTTCTTGCCTGTTCGTACGAATTATCCATTGCAAAAGTTGGCCAAGTTGTATGTAGCAGAGATCGTGAAGTTACATGGGGTACCAGTGTCTATCATATCAGACAGGGATCCTAGGTTTACATCACGGTTTTGGAAGGCTCTACATGAAGCTTTGGGTACAAGACTAAATTTCAGCACGGCGTTTCATCCGCAATCAGATGGTCAGTCGGAGAGAGTGATATAGATTCTAGAAGATATGTTAAGAGGCTGTGTGATCGATTTCAGGGGTAGTTGGGAAGATTTCCTACCATTGGTAAAGTTTGCATACAACAACAGCTATCAATCCAGCATCCAGATGGCACCTTACGAGGCGTTGTATGGTCGTAGGTGTCGTACTCCTACTTGTTGGGCTGAGCTAGGGGAGCGACAGTTATTGGGTCCTGAGTTGATCTCGGAGACGGAGGAACAAGTCAAGGTAATTTGGGCTCGGTTAAAAGAAGCTTCGGATAGACAAAAATCGTACGCGGATCTGAAGCGTAAGGATATAGAACTTGCGGTGGGTGATCAGGTCTTTTTGAAGGTTTCACCTTGGAAAAAGATCTTTAGATTTGGACGGAAGGGCAAGTTAAGCCCTAGATTCATCGGACCATACCGTGTACTGAAGCGTGTTGGGCCAGTGGCTTATCAGCTGGAGTTACCTCCGGAGTTGAATCAGATACATAGTGTATTCCATGTCTCTATGTTAAGGCGTTATCGTTCGGATCCGTCTCACATTGTACTAGTGGAAGAAGTTGAGTTAAGACCTGACTTGTCTTTTGAAGAGGAGCCAGTACAAAATTTTAGATCGGGATGTTAAGGTGCTAAGAAGGAAGTCGGTTCCGTTAGTTAAAGTATTATGGCGTAATCACGGGACAGAGGAAGCTACATGGGAGCCAGAGGACGCAATTCGGCAACAATATCCTCATCTCTTTTAACCAGGTAAATTTTGAGGCCAAAATTTCTTTAAGGGGGTAGAATTGTAACATCCTAAAATTTAGAATTTTATTGTGTTGCATTATATCTTGCATTAGGCTAGTTAAATTATAAACTGTGTATGTTTTAAGGTCCTAAGAAGGCTCGGGGTTGAGTTGGGCCTTAGTAAAATTTTTGTGTTTAAGCACTTTAAGGAGAGAAGGTAAGTGGCATCAAGGATTAAGGAAATAAGTGTGCATTTTGCTAGCACAAGTGAAGCTAGTAGAGGAGTGGTGTGGCGTTGCATGTATGGGCTTGAGGGGTGGAGTTCGAATCCCACCTAGTGCAAATTTTGGGATTTATTTTTGTGTTCCTTCCCTAAGTATCGGCCATGATAGTATTTTTGGTAAGGGAGACTTTTTATTTATGGAAAGATGGCTAAAGGAATATGGTAAGGAGGAAAACAAGGGAAAAACAATGAATGAAATGAAAGAAAAGGAAAGAGAAGGGAACATGTTGGCTTATAGTGTGGAAGGTGTTTTGGAAAGATTTTATTTGGTCAATGTTCATCTTTTGGTAAAGATGATACACGGTTTGAGAGGGGGTTTTGGGTAGCCGAATTCTTCATTTGTCATTTGGCAAATTAGTGCTTGGAAGGCCTACTTTCTTTTTAGCATATTGGTGTTTTCTCTTCCCAACTCTCTTCCTTTGTTTTGGCCAAAATTCTCTTTGCATTTTGTTCATCTTGTTCCCTTGTTGTGCCGAAACTCTCAATCCATCTATACTCATTCTTCCCTTGTTGCCGAAACACCCATCTCATATTGATCATCTTGACCATTTTGATCATTTTCATTTATGTGTCAACCGAAGCTCCCTAATACTTCTTTTCTATCTCTTTTTCTCTTTTCTCTTCACTAGCCGAACCTATTAACACCTAATCTCTTCTTCTTCTTTTCTTTTTCTTTTGTGTTGGACACTCCTTTCTTGACCGAATTGGTAAGTGACTTCATTCCCCTCTTTTCATCTTCATTTTCTTTTTTCTTCCTAGCCGAACATGTGTGTCCATCACTAATCGGTATTTCACTTTGTTTCTTTATCAAAATATATCTCTCCTACTCTCTTAAATCATGTTTTTCTTCTAGTGTAGTGTTATAGAGGAAAGCCGATTCTCATAATCTTGTCTCATCCGTAGCCATAAGGCAATCGATAGAAATCGGATTCATCATCATTAAGGTAAGGGATTCGTCATGGTTCATTTTAATCTTTTTCGTTAACCAGTTAGTTGCTAAACAGAATAGTGGTTGTGACTAATCGTTTATTTTTTAAGGACTAAATCGCTCGATCTATCCACTTGTTGATCATACGGAAATAGTGGTAAGCCGAACCTTTTTCCTTAGACAATCGTTTTATATCATCGTAATATCATTTTTGATTACGACTTTTTCCAATGGAGGCAAGTGGAACCGATTTGAAAGGAAAAGTGATTGGAGAACACAAAAGGAGTGGATTTGTGATTCCTACTCCTAAGTTCAAGCGTAGAGCGGTATCGGCGATTCGAGATTTCCCACTGGGTTGTGGACCATCATCCGGTGAGAATAGACAAATCGTGGTCGTTCACGATATCGAGGGTAAGCGTTTCAATAGATCGCTTGGTTTATATTTAGATTAATAAAAATCTCGTTCATTAGATTAATCGAGTATTATGTTGTCATAGGTGTCGACGATCAAGAGAGTTTGATACTTACCGTAATCAGGTGTGTAATCTCACACCGTAATTCCGTAGATCCATGATTCGGTAACATGTTTAATAGTAGATTGTTATTATCATTCGGCTAAAAATCGTAATATGGCATAAGATGAGAAAATTTGCTTAAAGTATATTATTTTTAAAGGATTTGTCAAAATCGGTATTAAAATTGTTGAATTACGAAAATGCCCCTAAGGACCGAATTACAAAAATGCCCCTATGGGCCGAATTACTAAAATGCCCCTATGGGCCAAATTACCAAAATGCCCCTATGGGCCGATCTTCTAGAATGCCTTAGTGGGCCAAATTACAAGGTTTTATAATGGGCCTATTCATCTTATTAAATTATTGGATTAATGATTATTGTACATATATGTGGATATTATGCTTTATTATGTATGTTGCATGTTATATATTGCATGGGTTGGGAAAAATGTTGAAGAGAAGTGTAGCCTGGTGGCATTGCCATAATAAAATGTTTATTAAAAATGTTTACGTATGATATCGGTGGCTTGGCCACAATAAAAATATTATAAATGGCAACTTGCCTGCGAATTGGTGTGATTGGCGGGGTGGGTTGACTTGATCCCCATAGGTGTGATTGGCTGGTACGGGGGTGTGTTGGATGGCTGGGATGGGTTGCATACATGTAGCACCCCAAACCCGGTCAATACGCCATGACCGAATCTGGCATGCCACGAAGGAAAACGTTTTGAAGAAAAACAAGTTGCCGATTAAATTTTAGTGAAAAACTTTTTATTATTCTAAATTGTAAAAAAATTAAGTTGAAAACGATATTTTACTTTGCAATTCCGTAAATAGATTTTTAAAACTTAGTCGCACTTAGATTCGTAAACCATTTATAAATTAAAGAGAAACTAAAGCAATTAGGTTGAAAATCGTATCTAATAGAAATTTGGAAACTTAAGTTTTGTAAAATAGTTTGAGTTGTCGAAAATACTTAAGTTGTTAAAAATTATCAATTTATTTAGGTTACCCGATGGTAACGTTTTAAAACCATCGCGCTTTGTATTTTAGAAAACTTTGTTCACATATCATTAAATCAATCATGTAATTTGCAAGTTATTCCTAAAACAAATCCAAAGCATATAAATAATCCAAAAACATAAAAAGAGGCCTTATTACAAACCCATAAAAATGAAAACCAAATTAAAATCAAGTACCCAAATGGAAGTTCATGTAAAACCAAATTTCATTGCATGGCCTCCTCGAGTTCATCCGGCTCCTCATCCGCGAATTTACGAATTACCCGAAAAAGTAAGGGAGAAGGTGAGTCACCAAGACTCAGTGCATATTCCCTCTCCCGGGTAAATACCACATACTTACACAAATTATAACCAAGCAATATATATATTATGCACCCAACCTAGCCATCCGTAACTCCTTTTTCTACCCGTGTGGTACCAAACCATTGGTGGTGCCAAACCACCGTGACCAAAGTCACAAATAATCAAGTTGTGGGGCCAACCCACTTGTGATACCAAATCGCCAAGCGACAATCCCATATCTCAAAAGTGGGGCCAACCCACGGTGGTGTTAATCCACGTGGACGAGTCGCTATGAGGTGCCAAACCTCCGGTGTCCCAAAGACACAAATGTGGTACCAAATCACCGTGACCAAAGTCACGAATAATCAAGTTGTGGGGCCAACCCACGTGTGATACCAAATCACCGCGCGACAATCCCATATCTAAAAAGTGGGGCCAACCCACGGTGGTGTTAATCCACGGGGACGAGTCGCTATGAGGTGCCAAACCTCTGGTGTCCCAAAGACACAAATGTGATACCAAATCACCGGAGGTGCCAAACCTCTCGTGTCCAAGACACGAATATCAATCTTCCCCCTCCTCTCATATTGCCCATACCAATGCAATAGATAAACAAATCATGTCAATATACTTTGATATGAACATATAACCAATACATATCGTAGATCATGATATTAAACAACATATAGCAACATCATATCGAAACGGACTTACCCGTATCCTTGCTCATACCCATCAAGGTATCATATCAATATCTCATAGTTTCGGCTTTAACAACTTGAATAGTTATTTAACACACATATATATATATAAACGAAGTTATAAAGTGTGTAAGATACACACCGACACTACACCAAGTACTAAAATCCAAGACCCGATCTACCGCACTAGATCACCTTGTCCTACAATCGGCCAATATTTAAATTATAAACAAAGGCCATTCGGCCATACTACTAAATCCCAATGAGTTATCACTTGAAATACCAAGTCTTACCTAAAGCTTACCCAAAATGATTTGACAAAGAAACGAGGCTTAGATTGATTGCTTCCAACGTCCCGAGGAGCCTAAAAGAAATCGATTTCTAAGAATGATTAGAACCTTGCAACAATTGCCCAAAATTCGGCCTTTGTCCACAAGAGGAACAACATAGAAACAATAAAAGACTAAGGAAAAACGGCCATAACACTTACCTATCTTCCAAAACCGATTGAAGAAAACCAAATGAAGTCCTACCCTTGAAGAAATTCGGCCAAGACAAATCAAATAGGATATGAGAGTTTCGGCTATGATTTTGAAAGAAAACAATTGATATTCGGCTCAAAAGAGATGAAGAATTAGTATGGAAAAGAAGAAAAGAAAAAGAAAAAAATATGAAAAGGGAAGAAGGATGATTCGGCTTTAGCAACTAATGAAAGAAAAATCAAGGGGAAAGGGGAAGAAAGAGATTCGGCCAAGAAGAAAGTAAAAGAAATGTTGTGATTTTGAACAATATTCAAAAGAAAGAAAAGAGAGAAAATGGGATTAAGAGATTCGGCCAACACCTATTTTACCAAAGAAGAAAAGTGCACAAAAATGCACAAAGTTCAAATGTAGTTTCCGTTTCAAAGGAAAAATGAGAGAAAGAGAATGGTATTTGGTTCAACACAAAAATGAGAGCTAAAATCCAAAGCAAATTTGCACAAAAATGCCTAGGTACATTCGGCCAAAGAAGGGGTTTTTGGAGAGAAAAGAAACAAATGCCAAAATGTGCACAAATGCTAAAGTTGGCCAACTATCCTTCCCCAAACCTCCTATCAATATTCGGCCACCCCCTAGCCATACATGCCGTCCACATACATGCACTAAAGGCCTTGGAATAGTTTCCAAAACATCTTCCTTAAGCCAAGCCTTGAAATCCTCTACATTCCCAAAGTTGAAGGAATTTTATCCCCAAAATCTAGCAATTCTATCCCTTATTTCATGCTTACCATAACCTTAAGTCTTCTTGTCATAAAAAGAAAGTTGTCCATCTTATCCATATGTATAGTTGACCGACACTTAATGCTAGGATGTACAAAAATAAAATCCTCAATATGCTTTCCATGCTACTCGAACCACTTCCTCAAGCAACCTTTCAAGCTCCTTATCCACTATGCCACTAACTCCTCATGTGCTTTAATTTAACACTTAAATTATCTTAAGTGTCAAGCTCACTTAATCCACTTCACTAAATTTTCCACACTAAAAATTATTCTAGCTTAGCTAATATTTCCAAGCCTTCACACAAATATACTAAGCACACAATAACAATCATATCCGAGCTAACACAAATAATAAGATGATACTCTAATATTTTTAGGATGTTACAATTCTACCCCCTTAAGAAAATTTCATCCTCAAAATTACACGATCAAAAGAGTTGAGGGTACTGCTGCCTCATCGCATCCTCCGGTTCCCACATAGCTTCTTCCACGCCATGATTCCGCCATAAAACCTTCACTAAAGGAACGGACTTCCTACGCAAAACTTTCACATCTCGATCTAGAATCGCACAGTTCTTCTTCTATCACAAATCTGGACTCACCTCTATTTCCTCTCTTCGCCACGACATGCGATGGATCGAACGATAGCGTCTAAGCATGGAGACATGGAACACATCGTGAATCGACTCACCTCGATGGCAACTCGAGCTGATAGGCTACTGGACCCACTCGTCTCAACACCTTATACGGTCCAATAAACCTTGGACTTAACTTGCCTTTTCTCCCAAATCTTAACACTTTCTTCCATGGTGAGACCTTCAGAAAAACTTTATCACCCACGGCAAACTCTATATCCCTCCGCTTGAGATCAGCATATGACTTCTTCCTATCTGAAGCTTCCTTCGCAGACGAGCCCGAATCGCCTTAACCTTATCCTCGCCTCTACGCAACCAACTCGGTCCTAACATCCGACGCTCATCCAACTCTGTCCAACATGTAGGTGTGCGACACCTCCTACCATACAACGCCTCATATGGTGCCATCTTAATGCTTGCTTGATAACTATTGTTGTATGCGAACTCGCTTAATGGTAAAAACTCTTCCCGCTACCTCTCAAATCCAAAACACACCCTCTCAACATATCCTCTAAAATCAGATAACTCTTTCCGATCGTCTCATTTCGATCGTGGATGAAATGCCGTCTCAAGTCCAACCGCGTGCCTAAAAGCTTGATGTAACGCTCTCAAAAACCTCGACGTAAATCTAGGATCTCTCATGCGAGATGATCGACATCGGTACACCGTGCAACCTTACTATTTCCGCCACATACAACTTAGCTAACTTCGGCGAATAATCCACCCTTACCTAATAAAATGAGCTAACTTAGTCGACGATCCACAATCACCCAAATCGAGTCCTTCTTACTAGGTGTAAGGGGTAATCCATCGACAAAGTCCATAGTGATTCTTTCCCACTTCCACTGTGGAAATCTTCACCGGCTAAAGTAACCCAGCACGGCAATCGATGTTCCGCCTTGACTGGCGACACGTCGGACATTTACCCACAAACTCGCCATTACCTCCGCCTGCACTGCCACCAAAATCGCTCTCTTAAATCCCGATACATCTTGCTACCTCCAGATGCATAGCATATAGGCTGCTATAAAGGCGTCCCAAGAATCCTTTGCCTCAACTCAACATCCTTTGGCATACAAGCTCTTCCTTTAAAACACAATACTCCATCCTTGGACAAACTATAATCCTCTAAACCACCATTCTAAACTCAGTAACCTCCGATCATTCAAACCATCATCCTCTAATCGTTTCTCCTTGATCTCGCTCTAACCAAGTCGGCTTGACTTGCAATTCATCCAAAAGACTCCCATCGTCATATAAGCTAAGATGAGCAAACATCGATCTTAAGTCCGATACAACCTTTCGGCTCAACGCGCGTGCGCCACCATGTTAGCCTTGCCCCTGATGATACTCAATCGAACGATCGTAGTCCTTCAACAACTCTATCCATCTACGCCGCCTCAAGTTCAAATCCTTCCGAGTCAAAAGATACTTAAGACTCTTGTGATCCGTGTAGACTATCGACTTCTCTCCATACAAATAGTGTCTCCATATCTTCAAAGCAAAAACCACTGCAGCTAATTCCAAGTCATGCGTCGGATAGTTAACTTCATGTGGTCTCAACTGTCGAGATGCATAAGCCACTACCTTCCCTTCTCAGCATCAAGACACATCCCAAACCAAGATGTGATGCATCACAATGAAACCGTGAATTCCTTGCCCGCCTCAAAGTTGAATCAAAACCGAGAGCTTCATCGAATCTTCTTCAACTTGTCGAAACTTCCTTGCTTCTCTCGGTCCACACAAATGGAATTCCTTTCTCAATAACTTAGTCATAGGTGCTGCTATCAAAGAAAATCCTTCCACAAATCTTCGGTAATACCCCCGCTGACCTAGGAAACTCGAATCTCACCCATCGACTTAGGCGTCTTCCAATCCAACATCGCCTCAATCTTTCGAGGATCCACTCTAATCCCCTCACCGATACTACGTGACCCAAGAAAGTCACCTCCTAAGCCAAAACTCGCACTTACTAAATTTTGCATAAAGTCGTTTTCCTCAAAATCGCAACACTACTACGCAAATGCGCATCATGCTCCTCCTCCGACTTGGAGTATACCAAAATATCGTCTATAAATACCACAACAAACGGTCCAAAAGCTGCTGGAATACCCGATTCATCATGTCCATGAATGCTGCCAAGCGTTAGTCAACCCAAACGGCATTACGAAACTCGTAGTGCCCATACCGAGTGCGAAATGCCGTCTTATGGATATCGACCTCTTTCACCTTCACCGATGATATCCGACCTTAAATCAATCTTGGAGAAAACTGCGCCTTCTTAAGGTGATCAAACAAGTCATCTATCCTCGGCAAAGGATACTTGTTTTTTATCGCCGCCTTATTCAATCAAGCGGTAGTCTATACACATCCGCATCGCACCATCTTTCTTCTTGACAAAAAGTACCGGCGCTCCCCATGGCAAAACACTTGGTCGGATGAAACCTCGATCCAACAACTCCTGAATCTGAGTTTTTAATTCCACTAATTCCTTCGGAGCCATCCTATACGGCACAATAGACACTGGCGCAGTTCCGGGTAACAGATCTATACCAAATTCAACTTCACGATCCTGAGGCAGTCCCAGAAGTTCTTCAGGAAATACGTCAACATATTCCTTTATCGTGCGGACATTCCCCACATTAGACTCCTTAGCCTCCATCGCACACATATGGACCACAAATGCCTCACAGCCCTTCCTGACCAACTTCATAGCTTTCAATGCAGATACCACGTTGGATAGATAATCTCTTCTATTACCTATCATAACCACCTCTTTGCCCTCGGTTGTCTTCAAAACCATGCGCTTAGCAGCGCAATCCAAACTTGCTTAATACTTGACCAACCAGTCCATCCCAAGAATCAGATCGAACTCCTCAAACGGCAGTTCCATCAGATCAGCTACAAACATTACCCCTTGGAGTTCTAGGGGTACATCCCTATACACTTATTTACTTCTATAGAGTGACCTAGAGGGCTAAATCTCATCATCTTCCTAGAAGTAGTCTCGAGTCTAGATTCATAGTCTCTACTATGCTACTAGAAACATACGAATGTGTCGAACCCACATCTATCAAAGCCGTATATGGTACACCAAAGATTAAGAACGTACTTCGGTTATAACGTCCGGTGCGTCGCCCTCCTCTCGACGCCTCATTGCATACACACAAACCAGTGTCTTGCCTCGGTGTTGCCAGCACCTCGCCGAGATGCTCCGCGGCCTCGACTGAACCATTACCTCCTCTACCATTACCACGACCTCTCTGTGGTGACGGTCCCTCATTTCTGAACTGAGCATGACCTTGACCCTCAGACTGATTCCTGGCTAGCTTACGTGGACAATCCCTCACACGATGATCCAGTGAGCCACACTCAAAACATCCTTTCCCTCCGGTCCAACATTCGCCCCAATGAGATTTTCCACATCGATTACATCATCTTTGGTCCCCGATTAGCGATGAATGAGCCTCCCAGATTGATTCGGCCCACTCTGCCTAACCCTCTTCTGAGAATTATCGGCTGACCCGGATGATCCAAAACCTCTCTTATGTTTATTCTTGTCGTGCCTCTGCCTTACTAATTCCTTTATCCCTTCTGCTATCTTAGTCTTTTCAACTAGCGCAGCAAACTCTCGTTCCTGATGTGGAGAAATCAGCAATCTCAGTTCGTCCCTCAATCCATCCTCGAACCGGACACATCGCTCGTGCTCTGAAGCCACGATACCTCCAGCATACCGGATCAATCTTAAAAATTCTGCCTCATATTCTGATACGGACTTATTACCTTGGACCAAACTCAGAAATGCCTTACGCTGTGCATCAATGTAACTCGACCCAACATATTTCTTCTGATACGCTGCCTTAAAATAATCCCAAGTAAGATCCTCCGCTGCAGCACTATTCCGCACCGTGAGCCACCACTGATATGACTCATCCCGAAGAAGCGATACAATCCCTTTCAGCTTTTCCTCAGCACTCAGATCCAAGTCATCCATGATTCGTTCTGTCGCCTCTAACCAATACTCTGCGTCTTCGAGGAGCCACACCAAAACACCTCGAAATACCTCGGCTCCATTGGCTCGAAGTCGCTCGAGATCACGGATTTCCGATTCCCACGCCTCCACCTATTCCAATACCCTCTCAAGAACTCACAAAGATCGCTCGAGACATCTGCGTCATCCCCGCTTGATCCTCGATGCTCAACTCCAACCACCGGTGGTGGGGTGGTGGTACCTCATTCTCGGATCCTGACTGACCTCACCGGCTCGAGCACACGGCCATCCTACCCCGACCACGTCCACGAGTAATACGACCTCGACCACGAGTACTCATGTCTAAAGTCTCGACTTATCTGATTTAAAAGCGTTATGCATTAGTCATTATTCCACTTTCTTTAAAACACAGTTTTATGAATAATTTTAATAAGAAGTTATTTCGCGAGTACATTCAACCTATAGTTTGGGTCTCTAGAGTAGTTCCTACTACTATACAGTCATGCCAACATCATCATATCATATCATCAAAATCAACAGTTTGATGTACTTACCAGGGCGGATTGATGTCGGAGACTCGGGGCCATGCCTTTCCAACCATACAATTTTCAATAAAATCATTTTAAAACCATACTTTAAAACATTTTGGGCCTCGAGCCCACAGTCGAGCTTTTGAACATGGCTCTGATACCAATTTGTAACACCCCAAACCCGGTCAATACGCCATGACCGAATCTGGCATGCCACGAAGGAAAACGTTTTGAAGAAAAACAAGTTGCCGATTAAATTTTAGTGAAAAACTTTTTATTATTCTAAATTCGTAAAAAAAATTAAGTTGAAAACTGATATTTTACTTTGCAATTCCGTAAATAGATTTTTAAAACTTAGTCGCAGCTTAGATTCATAAACCATTTATAAATTAAAGAGAAACTAAAGCAATTAGGTTGAAAATCGTATCTAATAGAAATTTGGAAACTTAAGTTTTGTTAAAATAGTTTGAGTTATCGAAAATACTTAAGTTGTTAAAAATTATCAATTTATTTAGGTTACCCGATGGTAACGTTTTAAAAACCATCGCGCTTTGTATTTTAGAAAACTTTGTTCACATATCATTAAATCAATCATGTAATTTGCAAGTTATTCCTAAAACAAATCCAAAGCATATAAATAATCCAAAAACATAAAAAGAGGCCTTATTACAAACCCATAAAAATGAAAACCAAATTAAAATCAAGTACCCAAATGGAAGTTCATGTAAAACCAAATTTCATTGCATGGCCTCCTCGAGTTCATCCGGCTCCTCATCCGCGAATTTACGAATTACAGAAAAAGTAAGGGAGAAGGTGAGTCACCAAGACTAAGTGCATATTCCTCTCCTGGTAAATACCACATACTTACACAAATTATAACCAAGCAATATATATATTATGCACCCAACCTAGCCATCCAGTAACTCCTTTTTCTACCCCGTGTGGTACCAAACCACTGGTGGTGCCAAACCACTGGTGACCAAAGTCACAAATAATCAAGTTGTGGGGCCAACCCACTTGTGATACCAAATCACTGGCGACAATACCATATCTCAAAAGTGGGGCCAACCCACGGTGGTGTTAATCCACGAGGACGAGTCGCTATGAGGTGCCAAACCTCTGGTGTCCCAAAGACACAAATGTGATACCAAATCACTGGTGACCAAAGTCACGAATAATCAAGTTGTGGGGCCAACCCACGTGTGATACCAAATCACTGGCGACAATCCCATATCTAAAAAGTGGGGCCAACCCACGGTGGTGTTAATCCACGTGGACGAGTCGCTATGAGGTGCCAAACCTCCGTGTCCCAAAGACACAAATGTGATACCAAATCACTTTGGAGGTGCCAAACCTCTGGTGTCCGAAGACACGAATATCAATCTTCCCCCTCCTCTCATATTGCCCATACCAATGCAATAGATAAACAAATCATGTCAATATACTTTGATATGAACATATAACCAATACATATCGTAGATCGTGATATTAAACAACATATAGCAACATCATATCGAAACGGACTTACCCGTATCCTTGCTCATACCCATCAAGGTATCATATCAATATCTCATAGTTTCGCTTTAACAACTTGAATAGTTATTTAACACACACATATATATATATATAAACCAAGTTATAAAGTGTGTAAGATACACAGCTGACACTACCGCAAGTACTAAAATCCGAAGACCCGATCTACCGCACTAGATCACCTTGTCCTACAATCGGCCAATATTTAAATTATAAACAAAGGCCATTTGGCCATACTACTAAATCCCAATGAGTTATCACTTGAAATACCAAGTCTTACCTAAAGCTTACCCAAAACGATTTGACAAAGAAACGAGGCTTAGATTGATTGCTTCCAACGTCCCGAGGAGCTTAAAAGAAATCGATTTCTAAGAATGATTAGAACCTTGCAACAATTGCCCAAAATTCGGCCTTTGTCCACAAGAGGAACAACATAGAAACAATAAAAAGACTAAGGAAAAACGGCCATAACACTTACCTATCTTCCAAAACCGATTGAAGAAAACCAAATGAAGTCCTACCCTTGAAGAAATTCGGCCAAGACAAATCAAATAGGATATGAGAGTTTCGGCTATGATTTTGAAAGAAAACAATTGATATTCAGCTCAAAAGAGATGAAGAATTAGTATGGCAAAGAAGAAAAGAAAAAGAAAAAAAATGAAAAGGGAAGAAGGATGATTCGGCTTTAGCAACTAATGAAAGAAAAATCAAGGGAAAGGGAAGAAAGAGATTCGCCAAGAAGAAAGTAAAAGAAATGTTGTGATTTTGAACAATATTCAAAAGAAAGAAAAGAGAGAAAATGGGATTAAGAGATTCGGCCAACACCTATTTTACCAAAGAAGAAAAGTGCACAAAAATGCACAAAGTTCAAATGTAGTTTCGGTTTCAAAGGAAAAATAAGAGAAAGAGAATGGTATTTGGTTCAACACAAAAATGAGAGCTAAAATCCAAAGAAAATTTGCACAAAAATGCCTAGGTACATTCGGTCAAAGAATGAGTTTTTGGAGAGAAAAGAAACAAATGCCAAAAGGTGCACAAATGCTAAAGTTGGCCAACTATCCTTCCCCAAACCTCCTATCAATATTCGGCCACCCCCTAGCCATACATGCCGCCCACATACATGCACTAAAGGCCTTGGAATAGTTTCCAAAACATCTTCCTTAAGCCAAGCCTTGAAATCCTCTACATTCCCAAAGTTGAAGGAATTTTATCCCCAAAATCTAGCAATTCTATCCCTTATTTCATGCTTACCATAACCTTAAGTCTTCTTGTCATAAAAAGAAAGTTGTCCATCTTATCCATATGTATAGTTGACCGACACTTAATGCTAGGATGTACAAAAATAAAATCCTCAATATGCTTTCCATGCTACTCGAACCACTTCCCTCAAGCAACCTTTCAAGCTCCTTATCCACTATGCCACTAACTCCTCATGTGTTTTAATTTAACACTTAAATTATCTTAAGTGTCAAGCTCACTTAATCCACTTCACTAAATTTTCCACACTAAAAATTATTCTAGCTTAGCTAATATTTCCAAGCCTTCACACAAATATACTAAGCACACAATAACAATCATATCCGAGCTAACACAAATAATAAGATGATACTCTAATTTTTTTAGGATGTTACAATACATGTCTTATTAATATTATTTTGTAAGTGGGCTTAGGCCCAAGTTAATTCTAAATGGATTCAGGCCCAGTGGATGACGGTAAGGGGTTTATACACTGAGTTCTAGTAACTCACCCCTTTTTCCTTAACCCTTGCAGGTAATGCTCAGTGAAGTGGACTTGGGCCATGGATGACTCGGTGGAGGCCATATTTCAGAAATGGTTTTTATTGAACTTTAGATTTCTATTTTCATTCACTTTAGTACTTTTACTATTTTGGGTTTTTATGTTGTAATAAGGCCTCTGGAATATTTTATTTTTGCTTTATGTTTGACGAACTTATTATCTTGCTTAAATTGTTTTAAATGGGAATTTTACTAAAAACATAAATAAAGGTTTTTCCAAAATAGATTAACAAATGGATTTCATAACAAACTTTTACAAATATTTTAACTCAGAAATTTTCTTTCGAATTATCAACGATATTTTCAAAAGTCACAATTTTATAAGACTACTAGTTCAAATTATCGATTTATCATTCAACCTTCGAGATTAGTTGTATTTTATCAAATATTTCAAATCAAACTTGTTTTTCTTGATTATAACAAAATAATACCTATTTTAGTACAAATAAAAAGGATTTAACATGTTTTTCTCATGTGACATGTCAGATCCGGTCATAACGCATGGGCCGGGTTTGGGGTGTTACATATTTTATTTAAAGTCATCAACCATCACAAACACAAATTTCCATCCATGGCTGAACATCACACATACATCAAAATCAAAAATTCTAACATGGGTCGGATAGCATTCGAAGCAACGATCTCAAAAACGGAAAAATTATCAAAAATCGAGCTAATTACATAACTTAATTTAAGCTTAAGAATGGCCGAACAAAGCTTTGTCTATTTCTCACTTTTTATTGCATGTATTCGGTCAAAGGAACAAGATGAACAAACATGCTTTCATTTTATGTTTTATTAACATATATATTAACTTATTATTTAATTATTTTTATAACCTTTGTTATAATTAAATAAAACATTATACTATAAGGTTATTTAAGTACATGGCCGGCCACTATCATTAAGATGGCCTTTTTGCATTTTAAAAGCTTCCAATTAAAAAGACATCCACAATTTGGTCCTAACACATTAAACCATCAAGTTTTAACTTTACAAAATTAAACCCATTTTAATAATTCAACTCTCAAACGATAAAATTAAAGCACGAAAATTCCACACATAGTAATTCACACATAAATAACTCAGAAAATAATATTTAAAAAAAATTGAGTCGGATTCATGGTCCCGAAACCATCGTTCCGATTAGGGCTAAAATTGTAACACCCCAAACCAGGTCTATGCGTTAAGACAAGATTTGGTTTGTCACACCGAACGAACATCCAAAATTTCTCTAACGATTTAAGTAATCAGTAATGCTAAACCTTAACGTAGTTTTAAAAGAAGATTTAAAGAAATTAAAAAAAAAAAAACTAGGTGTCCAAACTTGTTATAAAACACAATATTTTTAAGAAAACTTTATAGATTTTAACATACGCCCATATTAAGAGTCTTAAAATAAAATTAAATCCATCCACACATAAAAATCCATAAAAATATAATTTAGAGGCCTTATTACAACATACCCAAAATAAAATGAGTAATTTAAATAGAGTTCATAGTTTATAAAACCCAAGCTCGTAGTATGGCCTCCACCATGTCATTCCCGGCCCACGTCCACGTCAATTTCCATTACCTGAGATGGATAATAAAACGGGGTGAGTTACAAAGAACTCAGTGTGTAACTCACTTACCATCATCGTTGGGTCAGACCATCAAGGCATTAATTTGGGCTTGAGCCCAATTACAAATTTTAACAATATAAAATGAAATAACATATATAAAATGCATGTAAAATGAATTTCCCAACCAAACCTAATTTCCATCCGCTACACACCCCCGTACCAACCAGCACACCTGTGGGGATCAAGTCAACCCACCCCGCCAAACACACCAATCGTAGGCATTTAGCCTTTTTAAATAATATTGTAGTGCACTACCGAACTAGATTATGACATAGTCACCGAACTAGAGGCATTAAGCCAAAATTTGTGGCAGAGCCACCGAACTAGATTCATGGCCACAGGCCTTACTTCTCTTCATCATGTATCCCATCCCATGCAATTATGTATGAATAACAAACTTTAATCATAAATAATTTATCAAGTAATCCATAGTACAAATGAGTTTTTAATTAAACTTTTCATTTGGGTCCATTAAGCAAAATAGTATTTAGCCCATTTAGCAATCTAGCGAACTTAGGCCCAAATGTCAAACTAGAAGGTTTTTGGCCCATTTAGCGATCTAGCAGTCTTTTGACCCAATTTATCGATCTAGCAGTTTTTCGGCCCAATTTAACAATCTAGCAATTTTTCGGCCCAATTTAACAATCTAGCAATTTTTCGACCCAATTTATCGATCTAGCAATTTTTCGGCCCAATTTTTCGATCTAGCAATTTTTCGGCCCAATTTATCGATCTAGCAATTTTTCGGCCCAATTTATCGATCTATCAAATTTCTTACGGTTTAGTATCTAACCCGAAAGATAAGTGTGAAGTTACACACCTTGCTATGGTGAGGACTAAACTTTCCCGCTCGTCAACACCTATACAAATCACGATAACTTATGATCATTATAATCTAATAATAAAACTGATTTAAACATAACGATCTAAAATTTACCCTCGGATTTTTGAACTACTTCCACTTGCGGTTTCTCCCGATTGATGGTTCGTTAACCGAATCGAATCCACGAACAAATAATGGTTCTGAGTACGAACTACTTCAAACAATTGATTCTCCTCGGATGAACGCCCACAACCCTGGGAAATCCCGGATTGTTGATCACAAATCCTTTGTTTATACTTAGGGGGATTAATGGTACCACCCTTCTTCCGGACACTATGTACGGCCCGTTTCTTCCCTATCTTGAATGTCTTAGATGACAAAAGATCATTAACCATTCTAATATTATACCAAAACAATATGACCAAAAGTTTTTTTAAGAGTGAAATTTCCTTACCACAATAATCCTTGTCCCACAATACAAGAGTCGTCCAAACGTTTCCTTAACACTTAAATCGATTCCAACCTTCTATGTTACTCACGAACACTTGATCCCCTATCTTCCGTTATCGCACTAAAATATAACGAATGGAAACGTTAATAGTATGAACTATTAACTAATCGTAACTAAAAAGAATTCTTACCTATTGACCACGATCGAAAAGAAAGGATTGAGAATGATGTTTGATGAAGGACTCGGCTATGTATAACCAAAGAAAAAGAGATAATGTTTCGGCTATGGGCACACTAGCATTCGGCCATGAGAGAGTTTAATGGAGAAAATTTGAGTGAAAAGAAATAAAAATAAGAGAAAAGATGGTGATGATGTTGTTTCGGTTTTCAAAGAGAAGAGAAGAAAAAGATGTGTTTAGGAGCTAGGTACATTCGGCAATGGTAAAAAGAAAAGAAAAAGAATGGCTTTTGGTATAGGTGATTTCGGCACTAAAAGAAAAGGCATACAAAGAATACCAAAGTGATAGACAAAAGTGACCAAATGGTAAAAAAATTAAGGCTTACCAATGCTCAAATTCGGCTAAAGGAAAAGGGTTGAGAAAAGGTTGCAAAACTTGCACAAAAACTAAGAATGACCAAAAACAACTCCTAAACCCTACCAAGCTACAAGCATATTCAGCCAACCTCCCCCCTAGCCTCATTGCCGTCCATATTCATTGGTCAAATGACCATGAATTTGTTTCCAAAATTTTTCCTTGATATATGCCTTATGTCCCCATATCTTTCCAAACTTTCTTGATTCTATACCATAAATTAACACCTTCCTTAATCCTTTGATATACTAACCAAAAATAACAAGGTCAACACTTACCATATATGTACTTGGCCGACACTTGCTATACATGTGCAGAAAAATTAAAAATAAAATTCATCTAGATGCTAAACAAGGGATTCGAACCTTCTCCCTCATGCACTAACTCATGCGCCAACACCACTTTGCCATATACTCATCTTATGCTACTATTTAACACTTAATTCAACTTAAGTGTCAATGCCACTTGCTTCACTTAATAAATTCTCGAACAAAAAAATATTTCATACCCGAATAATTCTATACTCTTCTTCCGAACTATAATAGGCACAAAAAAAGAAATAAGAAAATTTTTCCTACATAATCTAAACACCAAAACATGCAATAATCGATACTCAAATTTTAGGGTGTTACAAAAATCGGACTGTTACATGTAGAGTACCAATAGATGACAACATCATTGATCCACTGACAAAGCCTCTAACACGGCAGAAGCATGATCGTCACACTAAGTCACTCAGTATTAGATATATGATTGATTGGTCTTAGTGCTAGTGAGAGATTGTTAGAGTTTGCCCAAAGACCAATCATGAGATGATTGTAATCACATACTCGTTTTACCTTCCTTATTAATATAAGGCATTGTCATTATTATTTCAGTTTTTTTTCGTGTATATAAATAAATTGAATTGTAATAAAGTCCTAAAAAAATATGATCATTCTTAAGAATATGAGTATGTTTCTTGGATTATTATGTAATAGTCACAATATTACTCATAGTGATAACTATGTATATGATCCTCAGACTTGAGATCATTATTGTCCCAACATCGTGAGTCGTATATTTTGATGCAGTCAAAATGTCTACCGTAATAGATTGTACTATAAAGACTGATGTTTGATTTATCCCTCCTACATAATGGGAGCAATATCTTAGGCCTCTTGATGGAGTGAGACTAGAAATGCATGGCCATGCTCGAATAAGTTAGTATGAGATATCACACTTATTTGTTTATTATAGTCTGCTTAGAAAATCAAGAAATATGAGATTGGACTATACAAATGTGACTATTCCATAACTTGTGTTCAATCTAGATATTAAGGATAAAAGGATATAATACTTGAAAAGATTATCACATAAAGGTTATGTCGAATCACGATTTCTTCTAACTTGGGTGGCAATGATGCATTGCTAGATGCCACTCATTACTTGTGATGTTAGAAACGTTCTAGTATTACTACCAACGTTACAAGAGCCTACAGGGTCACACCCTATAGTTGAAACAAACAGAATCCAAATACATTTGTTATTGTATTTAGTTGTCACATGAATTAAATTATTGTTGAATTAATTTAATTTGATAGTTAGATATTAAACACATTATATATACAAACTTGTTGTACACAAATAGAGAACATAAATATAATTAATATATGAATTTTGCCAAATTTATTAATATAACCAATTATATTAATACTTTACAAAACTTATTAATATAAACAATTATATTAATTAATTTCGGTCAAAATATAAAAGACATGGAAAATTAATATTCTTTTGGAAAGAATATAATTAATATATGAACTTGATTCATACAAAATATTAATTGTATATATTTTACCGGATTTATTAATATAAAAAAGTTATATTAATTAATTTCGGTCAAAATATAAAAGACATGGAATTAATATTATTTTGGAAAGAATATAATTCCGTTTTCTAACTTTCCATTTGCCTTCTCTATTAATAAGGAAATAATCCTAGTTTTCCTTTTTAATATGTGATATCAAAGAGGATAAAAGGATGATAATCCCTTAGTGTGTTAAGGTTACCAACTTAATACTTTAAAAGGTCTAGCAACCGTTTTTAATTATCTCTGAAAAGTTCAAGAGAAAGTGGTTGTTCGTTTTTTATGGGGTGGACTACGTAGAGGCCAGGACATTTTCGTTTTGGCTTGGAATCGACATCAAATCAACAACATCCTTTCTATGTTTTTAGTAAAGAAGGTATATTTTGAACCCGATTCGTTCCTCATATATAGATCCTTGGTTGTGGATCACCGGAATAATTTTTCCGCTGTGCCACGGGGCATACCAGCGGTACCAACAATGTCATGATCTGTCAATCCAATCTTCATCTTACTCGAGTCTACACTATGAATGTTTTCATATCATATATTGTCATGAGTCTAAACCACATGGTCTTACACTTATTTTCGTATTGTGATCTGCTAGTCTAGTTAGCATTATAACTGCCCTACCAGAGTGTAACACCCCAAATTTTTGGGCCTAGAAGTGTTGGGCCTTGTGCAGGGGAGCCGCTAAGAGACTGCACATAAAAGTTTATATGTGAAATAAATATCACAAATTGCTTGTTTAGTTTAGTGGCTAAGTGATTTAGAAAGAGTTGGGAGTGTTGGAGGAGTCCTGGGTTCAAACCAGGGCTCTAGCAAAAATTTTAGTTTTTCCCTTTAGGTGATCTTGGCGTTAGTTTGAAGGCCTTATTAATATTTGAGGACTAAAATATGACACAAGGAGGCATGTGGTCTGGTGGCAATATGGCGCTAGGAGTATGCATGTGGTCTGAGGTTCAAGTCATGGGATGAGCATTGAGGAATTTATTTTGCACCTGTGTCGTGTAAGTGGTTGTAATTGTTTAAAACTCTACTTGGTGGGGGTTTGAATTGGTCTTGGAATTTGAATGTGTGGTGGGATTCGGTTAAGGAGTGATTTATGGAGTAGCTTAGGGAGATAATCGTGGGATTTTGAAGGGGGAGGTGTTGTAACCGAGTTGGACTTTGTGAGTGTGGCAAATTCGGCATAGGGTAGGGTGAGTGTCGTTTGTGGTCATTGTTGGGTATAGCCGAATCTTGCTAAGAAGAGTTTTTGTTTTTTCTTTTCACTCGTTTTGGTACCTTTGTTTTTGGTTTTCAAGATCCTGGTTATACTCTTTTCTAAGCCGAAATTGTATTACCATTTAGGCCACCTATTAGCCGATTTCTCCTCTTCTAGTCCTCTTCTTTTCTTTCTAATTCTTTTATCATTCTCCTTTCTTCATCTCAAACTCTTGTGCCGATTTCTTCAATCTAGACTCTCATTCCTTCACTTCAACAATTGCCGTTCGTGGTTCATTCCTCTATTGTGCCGGGTATTGTTCTTCTTCTTTTCTCTCTTCTCTACCAACCCCTTCTTCAATCAGTTTTGGGCCATAGCCGAACCTTTTTACTATATTTCTCACCCATTTTCTTTGGCTAGGCCGAATCTTTGTGTTTCTCTGCCAAATCATTATTGTAACACCCCAAACTCGGCCTAAATGTTACGACCGGATCTGGCATGCCACATGAAAGGTTGTTTAAAGAAACTGCGTGATTATTGAAAAATTCGAGTTTTGTTTTCATTTTGAAAATCAGATTCATTTTTAAGGTATTCTTGCAAAACGTTATTAATATTACAAACACCGAAAACTTGTTTTATAACAAAAGTCAGATTCAGTGGGTTTCGAAAATGTGACGTTTTGAAAGCAGTGGTTGTAGTTTTAAGAAAATCCCGTGTTTAATTATCAATAGGTTGTGGACCGCTCATTAATATTTTGGAAAACGGTTATTTACGTTTTTAGGAAAACCCCGTTTTGATTAATTCATAATAGATAATAACCGCATTAAAACAAAAACTAAATTAATATTTCAGTGGCCTTATTACAGAACATAATCTCAAACTAAGATAAGTTTAAAGTAATGAAAAGCAGAGTTTACTAAAGAAGCAATGTATGGCCACCACAGAGTCCACCTCGGCCCCAAATCCTCAAGCTAGGGTTTACCTGCAAAGTTAAACAGAGAGGTGAGTTACGAGAACTCAGTGTGTAATCCCCTACACGAACATTAACTGGGCCCGAGCCCATTCAGATACCAACTGGGCCTTAGCCCTTACGAAATCAAATTGGGCGAAGCCCATACAGAAACGAACTGGGCCTGAGCCCTTTTTAGCATGGTATAGCATATAATAAATGCAATGCAACCCAGCCCAACCTAAATATCCATCCACTACACACCACCCATTCCAGCCAAAACACACCGGTGGGGATTTTTACAATCAACCCTCATCCGCTACACACCATCGATGGCAGTCACGCTGCTCATCGCCGAAATATGTGGCAGAGCCACCGAAATACACTTCCCCGATCAATCAATATCCCTTTCCCGTGCAACATGTTATAACGTCATAATGTGATGAATGCACACATGTCAAGGTATGTCAGATAATCAGAACACACATCCAATCATGCTAATTTACCCAAAATGGTATAGTCATAAGTTTACTTACCTGGTATATCTCCAACAATACCCACTAGGATATTTCAACTGCATTCCCGTTACGGGTATTTCGGCTTTTAGCCGGCACATAGTATAACACAAGCCAAAACGAAATAAAGGTGTGAGATTACACACCTGATTACGCGAAGAACTATACACTCCTGATCGTCGTCACTCTCACTAGTAGGAACAACAACTATTTGCCTATCCCAAACAGATGTCGGCTCTCTACCACAACCCGGCAGAAAATCTCGAACCGCTGACACCTTTCGTCGTTTGAACTTGGGAGCAGAGACTACGAGTCCACTCCCCTCAGGCTCTCTTAACGCAACCTCCTTAGATCGACTAGCACTCGCCTCTATGAAGAAAGTCTTGATCAGTAAGGTATCACAGTGAAAGAATGGTGATTGTCTAACAAGAAGGTTTGGTTATGGCAGAGTAAAACGAAAAGAGAATAATCGCAAAGAAACCCGAGAGAAACCTCCTTACCTTGATTAATGAGGAACCGATCCAAGTCAGGTTCGGCTTGTGGCAACAGACGACTCGAAAGAGAAGGAGAGATTCGGCCAAGCCTAGTAAAACCACTTGCAACTGGCAAAAACCGACTGAAGAGAGACTTTTGGCAGACAGAGGAGATTCCAGCACTTTGCTTTTTGATGTACGGCTAATAGTGAAAGATAAAAGAAACATATTCAGTTTGACACAATAGGGGATTCGGCTTGCAAGAGAAAATGAGTAAAAACGAATGAAGCGAAAGATTTACCATTACCTTGTGATTACAGACGATTTGAACAAGGAAGAAGTGAACAACTTTGGCTTCCACGAAGGAACAAACACGATTCAAGGTGGAGGGGTATTCAGATTCGGCCTAAAAGAAAGAAAGGAGTTAAGGGATAGATGTTCTTGGTTCTTTAAGAGAGAAGAGAGAAAAGAGATAGAAGAAACATAATAAAAGAAAGTGAACACACTACCTTCAACTAGAAAAAAGAACCGATAGGAGAGGAGATTCGGCAATCAGGGGGATAAACTCAAGAACCAAATTCGGCAATGGAGGAAAGACTAGACAAGAACGAAAAGGAGTAGGGGTTTCGGCAAAGAAGTGGTTGCTAACAACAAGTGAAAAGAATCGAGCTTGAAGATTTGGGAAGACGAAAGAATAGCAAGTTAAGGTTTCGGCAAGAGATACTTTAGAGAGAGAAAAAAAGAAAAAGAAAGCAAAAGTGCAAAGAGAGAACGAAAATGTGCTAAATGAGAAACACCCCAAAAATGCTCTAGCCGAAATTGTAAAACAAAAACTCTCTCAACACACTTTTGACCGAATGTTAAAATTGCCTAGGAAGCTAAAGAGAATTCGGCACACCCCCCACACTCTAGCCAAAACCGATTGTGCTCTCTATGCACCTCTCCACTTTCAGCCAAACACTTCCACACACCCACTCTCACGATTTTCTCCCCCATTCCCTCCACAATTCACTCTCCATCCATCATTTGAAAACATCCAACCACTTTGACCCATTCAAACTCCCCAAACTTTTCTCCTCCATCCATTTTGAATCCTTTGACTCATTCAACAACCACCCCATCAGAGTCCCACGCCATCACCACCTCCTCTCCATCTTGGGCACAAAAAATAAATGCCATATTTGCAGCATGTGGGATTCGAACCTCATCCCATCAAGCTTCCACATTGACGCCTCAACCACCACACCACACACCTCTCTTGTGTTATCAAAACACAAACAAATATGCTTAACTCCTGCTTCCACTAGCTCTCCCCCCTTAAGTGCCCAAACAGCAAAATTTTACCAAAGCTCTAACACGACCCTAGGCCTCTCCAGGACCCTTAATCACGTCTACACAACAACATAACAAGCACAACACAAGCACTTATCCAAATTTAACAGACCCCCTGATTTTAGGATGTTACAGTTCTACCCCCTTAAAGAAATTTCGGCCTCGAAATTTACCTGGTCAAAAGAGATGAGGGTATTGCTGTCGGATTGCCTCTTTCGGCTCCCACGTGGCTTCCTCCAAACCGTGATTACGCCACAACACCTTAACCAGTAGAACAGACTTTCTTCTCAATACTTTGACCTCTCGATCCAAAATCTACACTGGTTCTTCCTCAAAAGACAGATCAGGTCTAACCTCAATTTCTTCCACCGGCACTATGTGAGATGGGTAAGAACGGTAGCACCTCAGCATCAAAACATGGAATACATCATGTATCTGATTCAACTCCGGAGGTAACTCAAGCTGATAGGCGATCGGTCCCTGGAAACACAAAAATTTATACACTTTTTCATGCCCTTTTTAACTCAAATTTATGCAGTTTCGATTAAATTCTTGTCGAAAAATAATTAAATACTATAAAATAATTAAATTGTGTTAAAAATATGAACATGATGAATTTTAATTAATTTTATAGTTAATTTTGATTAATTTTGACTATTTTCGACAGATTCGCACAAAGGGCGAAAATTGGCTCAGCAGACACTACTAGAAGATAAAACCGAGAAGCAATTTGAAGTATCGAGGCACATTTATTTCCAGCCCAAGACGGTCTGATTATGAATATTAAATCATAATATAATTAATTTTAATTTATTCCCAATTTAATTTGGGCTAAATAAATTAATTTAAATTAATTATGGAAAAAGGGCCCAATTGAACCGCACTGGTTGAACCAAATTTAGTGAACTGAACCAGCCACCAATTGGGCAGCCCAAACTGTCCATATGCTGACCCAAATCAGCCTATTAGCTGATTAATTAAGCTTGCAAAGAATCCCTTGAAGACTTGTCAAAGTTGTATTCAACCCCCTCCACAATTAGTGGTTTTGTAGATTTGCCCCAAGCCATATTTAGCAAAGTTGAAGCCATCAATTTTGCCACATAGGTGGCCGGCCAAGGGGGGTCTCTTTGGCTGATGGGATTTTCTATTTTTAGTAGCCACAATCATCTATAAAATCCACCCCTTTCTGATCATTCAAATCATCCCTCACACCAACAACATTCTCTCATTCTCTCTTCTCTTCTCTCAAGTTTTCTCTCTTTTTTTCCATTCCATTTCCCCTTTCTCTTGTGCCGATTTCTCCTCTTGGAAAAGAGGTGTTCTTCAGCCATCTTGGGCAGCAATCAAGTATTCATAGAAGCCTTGCTCGGCGAGGATAATGGAGACGAAGGACGGAACAACCAGTCAAGCCTCGGAGAAACACCGGATTTGCCACTTGTTCCCTATCTTTTTAATTTCTGTTCTTTATACGATGAACATATCTATGAATATTATTGTTGTTGAAATGGTTGTTTTATTCAATTTAGCTTGAATTTAATTCGTGTTGGGTTGATTGCATGATGTCCTTTTGAATTATTAAAATTATGTTTATGCTGTTATAGGTCTCGGTAAAATGCTTGATTAAGTAAAATCATGCTTAAGTTATTCTGGCATTATAATTGTTTAGATAACTATAGAATTAATTATTTAAACGCATTGAAATTGTTATTAATGGACACAGTACTTAATTAGTGCATGTTTAATTCTTCTAAGGTAGCTGAAGATTAAATTAGCATTGTATTTGGCAATACATATGCCTTGCATAACTTGCAGGATTGTTGTGATTAAATTGTTTCAAGGTAATTACACTTTGTTACTTCACAAAGTCTTTTATATGCTTATTACGTTGAATTAATCGTTTGAATCGACATAGAAATATGCGAAAGATTGTTTAATTTAATAAGTATGTATGTGCAATAACATGTTTACCTTTATAAATCTGTTTAATCGAATGAACATAGAAATATGTACGAAAGATGAATGGATTTTTTATTTGTAATTATGTTCATAAGTTAGCAAATTATCGAGTTACCGTGAATTTATTCGTAACAAGTATAAGCATAGGTTTAATAATTCTAAGGTAAGAAATGTAATTAATCCAACACAATTATATCATCCTGATTAAAATCAGCTTTGAAATCGTGCATTAGAACCCTATTTTATTTTATTTTATTTTACTTTGTTTTCTAGTTTTTAATTATTTTTCTAAACCAAATATTTTTCCTTCACCAAAGTGTTCAAAATCATTTTCATAAATAATTCTTTTCACGATCCACGTAATAGTACGATAACTCGACATTTACTTGTCACTCTATTACTTGTTACGATTGTGTACACTTGCACATTTCCACTGTTCCAAGTTTTTTGCGCCGTTGCCGTGGACTGTTTTAAAAGACATTATTTGTGAAATTGTTAATATTGCATTTTGGTTTTTTTTTTTTGTTAAATTTTAATTCCATTTTTTTTTTTTGTGTTTGTTTCAGGTGTTTATGAGTATTGATCAAATTATTGACTTACTTCCCGTAAACCCTGAAATTGAAAGGACTTTCTGACAAAGGAGAAGACAAGCGAACCAAAGAAGGGCCGAAGATATGAATTTCAAAAATCCAAACCAAAATCCAGGAGGAACATTCGCTTATAATACTCACAATCCGATCATTGTTGCCAATGATAGAAACCGTGCTATTCAACAATATGCCATTCCTCTATTCAACGAGTTCAATCCGAGTATTAAGAGACCCGAAATTGGGGCACAACAATTCGAGCTGAAGCCGGTCATGTTCCAAATGTTGCAAAATATGGGTCAATTTAGTGGGATTCCTAATAAAGATCCACATCTTCATCTTCGGCTATTCATGGAAGTGAGTGACTCATTTAAACTAGTCGGAATGATTGAAGACGCCTTGAGACTGAGATTATTTCCATACTCCTTAAGAGATAGAGCAAGAGCATGGTTGAACTCCCTACCGTCCGGTTCCATAACTACATGGCAAGAGTTGGTTGAACGTTTCTTAATGAAATATTTCCCTCCATCTTTAACACCAAGATCCGAAATGAAATCACTTCATTTCAAAGAACTTGATGAAGAATCTTTATATGAGGCATGGGAGCGGTTTAAGGAGTTATTACAAAAGTTCCCTCATCACGGCATTCCTTACTGCGTTCAAATGGAGACTTTCTATATTGGTCTCAATATTCATACTAGAATGATGGTGGATGCTTCGGCAAATGAAGCCCATCTTTCTAAGTCTTATAACGATGCTTACGAGATTATTTAAAGAATTGCCAAGAATAACTATCGGTGGCCAACCAACCGAAAGCGACCTCGTAAAGACGAGCAGCGAGTAGGAGTACATAAGCGCACACACTTGCTTTTGGCAGCCCTGTATCCTCTATGTCTTCTATGCTTAAGAACATAATCATAATGGTTTCAATGGTAATCATGTCGGTGAGCAACCAAACCAGGTTCGAGAATATTTCTTGTGAATCTTTGTGAGATGGCCATTTCTTTGAAAATTGCCCATCGAATCAAGAGTCAAATTATTACATAGGAAATCAGAATTGGAATGGTCCACAATCAAATTTTTACAACTCTTCATGGAAGAATCATCCAATTTCTCCATGGAGTAATCAATGGGCGGACCATAGCGACTCTGTTATGCCATTTCGACCAAATTATCCATTAGAATATTCTCAACAAGTGCAACAACCCACTCCAACTGAATCTTCAAGTAATCTTGAGAATTTGCTGAAGGCGTACATAGCGAAGAATGATGAACTAATCCAAAGCCAAGTAGCAACATTGAAGAATTTAAGAAACCAAGTGGGACAGCTAGCCAATGAGCTCAAAAGCAGACCCCAAGGTATTTGGCCGAGTGATCTGAAAAATCGAGAAGCACGGGCAAAGAGCATTGCAAAATCGCACTTTACAAAATGGGAATACATGGGAACCCAAAATCTGTAAGGTTGAAGATAAGCTGTTGTAGCTCAAGACAAAGAGGAAGTTCAATCAAGTGTTGAAACTCCTGTATCACGTGTCGATTCGGTGATTCTTGATGAGGTAAACTCTAAACCGATTAGTTCTCGATTATCTAACACCCTTGTCGATGCGTAAAAATTTCCACGAAAGAGTTGTCTAGTTAAAGCTAAGATTCCACCATTGCCATATCCTCAACGATTCCAGAAGCAGCAACGAGATACTCAGTTGAAAGAAATTTTTGATGACAAGGTGACTCTTAATGACTTCGATACTGCTAAATCCCCGGATGTAGTTGAAGACTGTTCTGCTATTTCCAAGATGGAATCACTGGCTTCTACAGAGCTGGAGCTCAATTCTATAAATGATCCGTTATAATGTATTCTGCTAGCAGATTCACTAAGTGATGATGAAGACGAGGAATGTTTGGCTTTGTTAGAAGCTAAAATGAATGGATTCACTCAGGAAGTTCCACTGGAATCATTAGAGTTATTATCTCGAGAGTACGCACAACCAAAAGTGTTTATTGAAGAGCTAGTCAAATTGGAACTGAAGACTTTGCCTCCTCATTTGAAATATGATTGTTTGGGTTTATCTCTATTTTTACCTATCATGATTTCAGTTGAGTTCACCAAGAATCAAGAAGAAGAGTCATTTGTTGTTTTGGAAAAGCACAAGAAGGGTGTCGGATGGATAATTGCAGATATTCGAGTCACGGCTTGAGGATTTGTAGGAATTACAGGGAAGTTAAATAAGGCCACCGAAAAAGATCATTACTGATTTTCTTTCCCTAATAAGATGTTGGACAGATTTGATGGGAAAGAATATGATTACTTCCTAGATGGTTATGGTTGGTATGACAAATGGCCATTTGACACCACCATAGCCAATGACGATCCTGAATAAAATGGAGGGAGTTCTATTCATTTTCTCTATCGTTATTTTATATTTTTAGTTTTTTTTCTCATTTGAATAAAATGGTAGACTTAGATAAAACTTTCTTTGCTTCATTACATTAATTAAAACTCTGTCTAGGAGATTGAGACTTAAGCGGGACCATCTGTGACCCCTCCAGTCTTTCCTGGGAGTTTAATTTAATGTAATTTTTCAAAAAAATATTTTTCTAAGTATCCCAAAGAATTTAAGTATTTGTTTTGTTAAATAAAGGGTCAATTTTTAACCCAAGCACTAATTTCTTTGAGTTCTTTTTTCAGTATAGGAGCTTAGGATCCAAAAAGGAGTTGCCATTGGGCTTAAGACACTACTAAGAAGGGAAATATTCAACCCTTTCCCGCACAAACCTATAGCCCTTGCCTTGCTCCACCACCACTCCCAAGTAGCCCAATTGTGCATCTCACTTAATCCATTAATGTTGCAGCCCTTAACTCCCTGAATTACCACCCCAAACACTTTCATTCGAAGTCACCAACTACCGCACCCAAACTATCCTTAAAACCGCCACCCTCTTCAACTCTAAACCTTACCCTCAGCTACTCACCCACTTGCCCAAAACTGAAACCACCCTTAACAAATTTCCTATGTTTGACGCTGAGAGTCCCTTTATCTAGCACCATTCCACGAAGTGAGCAGTTTGGTATAATGGCTATGCTGCAACACATGTAGTTGCAGTAACAAGATTACTGGAGATACTCAAAAATAAGGGATGACTCAATCAGAGATGCATTTAAAATATATATTTCATAACTCGTTTATTTTTGTGCATGAATTTCCAGACTTTATACTTGAACCATGGACTCTAATGTCGAGGAAGGAAAAAGATGAGTCAGATGGATCTGCAAATAAATAAAAAGGGGGGATCTTTACTTTATTTCATTTTCTTTCCTAGGTTATTTAATGTTTTAGGATTAGGTTCTATTATGATTTTTATTTTTCGCATAATAAAAAAAGAGATGGAAATCATAAATAAAAATGAACAAGTCACAAAGTATAAAGTGTGGCAATGGATATATACATGTCTAGGATTGGATTTAGAGAGAGCTTGGTACTTAAGCAGTCAAATTGACTCACCTCCTCTTTTCTAGACTCTTACCTGGTGTATAGTATCTATTCACTTTAAACAATGAGGACATTGTTCATTTTAAGTTGGGGGGACCAAAAATTGAAATTATTTCGACTCAGAATAATTTTTTTTTCTTTTAATTATGAATATGATATATTTTTGTTCAATAAATTTGAATTTTGTTAAGTATGCTAAATTTAAGTATGAATAAAGTTTGACTATTTCAATAAATTGTTATGTTAGCTTAATAATGACATGAAATGTATTTCTAATAAAGCATGCAATTCATACCATAAAATTTTTAGTTCTTTAGGAAAGTTAGGCATGCATGAAAGTTTAAGTCTTTAGAATTGACTTAGTAATTTCTTGAGGCGAAATCCTAGGAAGCATGGAATATTGAAAATAATTTAGGCAACTATTATTTGGACCGTTTGAGCCGTTCAAGCCAACCCTGATAAAATTATCCTTTGAAACCCAACTTTGAGACTATATGGCCTAGTTTTATTTGGACCTTTGCAATATTTAGCCATCACTTTTCTCTTCATTATCTTTAAAATTGTCCCAAACACTAGACTCAGTACTATTCAGAATATCATTTGAAAATAAGTTTGGGGGAGTTGAAAAGAAATATCAATTGCTCGAAAGTTGTAGTACATGAAGCAAGTGCTCGAATTTGATTTGAAAAAAAAAGAGCACTCGAAATAAAATAGATGTACAAAAGAGCATGTGAAAGTTGGTGTATCAATGGTAAAAATTTCGAAGGTTCGATTTTACGCTGAGTCTAGGGTTTTAAAACCTAAAATTATCTATCTTTTACCTACCCCTAAGCCTAGCCACGTTACAACCCTGTTAAAGACCTATTGATTCAAAGTTCCAATGTTACCTACATTAGTGGAGAGAAATTACTCTGTTCAACATATGAAGACATCAGTTAAGCTTAATGATTGCAGTTTAATTTTGAATAAGGGATTAAAATCAAAATGGTAGGGATTAACATGTCTTTCTTAAGAAACATTTAGTCTAATTTTGCTATTATAATAGTTGTTGGATGTAATTTGAACGATATATATACTTGAGTAGCATAATTATCGAATTTCTTGTTTTTGAGCATAAGTATATTAATTTCATGATTTTGGGAAGAATGTTGTTCTGAAGGAGTTTTTCAAAAGTGTTTCTGAGAAAATTCTATTCAATTTTGTGCATTACTCGGGACGAGCAATGAATTAAGTTTGGGGGTGTGGAAACACAAAAATTTATACACTTTTTCATGCCCTTTTTAACTCAAATTTATGCAGTTTTGATTAAATTCTTGTCGAAAAATAATTAAATACTATAAAATAATTAAATAGTGTTAAAAATATGAACATGATGAATTTTAATTAATTTTATAGTTAATTTTGATTAATTTTGACTATTTTCGACAGATTCACACAAAGGGCAAAAATTGGCTCGGCAGACACTGCTGGAAGAATAAAACCGAGAAGCAATTTGAAGTATCGAGGCACATTTATTTCCATCCCAAGACGGTCTGATTATGAATATTAAATCATAATATAATTAATTTTAATTTATTCCCAATTTAATTTGGGCTAAATAAATTAATCTTAATTAATTATGGAAAAAGGGCCTAGTTGAACCGCACTGGTTGAACCAAATTCAATGAACCGAACCAGTCACCAATTGGGCAGCCCAAACCGTCCATATGCTGACCCAAATCAGCCTATTAGCTGATTAATTAAGCTTTCAAAGAAGCCCTTGAATACTTGTCAAAGTTGCATTCAACCCCCTCCACAATTAGTGGCTTTGTAGATTTGCCCCAAGCCATATTTAGCAAAGTTGAAGCCATCAACTTTGCCACATAGGTGGCCGGCCAAGGGGGGTCTCTTTGGATGATGGGATTTGCTATTTTTAGTAGCCACAATCAGCTATAAAAGCCACCCCTTGCTGATCATTCAAATCATCCCTCACACCAACAACATTCTCTCATTCTCTCTTCTCTTCTCTCAAGTTTTCTCTCTTCTTTGCCATTCCATTTCCCCTTTCTCTTGTGCCGATTTCTCCTCTTGGAAAATAGGTGTTCTTCAGCCATCTTGGGCAGCAATCAAGTATTCATAGAAGCCTTGCTCGGTGAGGACAACGGAGACGAAGGACGGAACAACCAGTCAAGCCTCGGAGAAACACCGGATTTGCCTCTTGTTCCCTATCTTTTTAATTTCTGTTGTTTATACGATGAACATATCTTTGAATATTATTGTTGTTGAAATGGTTATTTTAATCAATTTAGCTTGAATTTAATTCGTGTTGGGTTGATTGCATGACGTCCTTTTGAATTATTAAAATCATGTTTATGCTGTTATAGGTCTCGGTAAAATGCTTGATTAAGTAAAATCATGCTTAAGTTATTCTGGCATTATCATTTTTTAGATAACTATAGAATTAATTATTTAAACGCATTGAAATTGTAATTAATGGACACAGTACTTAATCAGTGCATGTTTAATTCTTCTAGGATAGCTGAAGATTAAATTAGCATTGTATTTGGCAATACATATGCCTTGCATAACTTGCAGGATTGTTGTGATTAAATTGTTTCAAGGTAATTACACTTTGTTACTTCACAAAGTCTTTTATATGCTTATTAGGTTGAATTAATCGTTTGAATCGACATAGAAATATGCGAAAGATTGTTTAATTTAATAAGTATGTATGTGCAATAACATGTTTACCTTTATAAATCTGTTTAATCGAATGAACATAGAAATATGTACAAAAGATGAATGGATTTTTGATTTGTAATTATGTTCATAAGTTAGCAAATTACCGAGTTGCCGTGAATTTATTCGTAACAAGTATAAGCATAGGTTTAATAATTCTAAGGTAAGAAATGTAATTAATCCAACACAATTATATCATCTTGATTAAAATCAGCTTTGAAATCGTGCATTAGAACTCTATTTTATTTTATTTTATTTTACTTTGTTTTCTAGTTTTTAATTATTTTTCTAAACCAAATATTTTTCCTTCACCAAAGTGTTCAAAATCATTTTCATAAATAATTCTTTTCACAGTCCCTGTGGGTACGATAACTCGACATTTACTTGTCACTCTACTACTTGTTACGATTGTGTACACTTGCAAATTTCCACTGTTCCAGTCCCACACGTTTAACTATCTGATAAGGCCCGATGAATCTGGGGCTCAACTTGCCCTTCCGTCCGAATCTTAACACTTTCTTCCAAGGTGAAACTTTCAAAAAGACCTGATCACCCACTGAGAATTCTATTTCTTTACGCTTCAGATCTGCGATTTCTGCCTATCGGAAGCTTCCTTCAATCGAGCCCGAATCAACTTAACCTTTTCCTCTATTTCTGAGATCAATTCCGGACTCAACAATTGCCGCTCCCCTAAGTCTGTCCAACAAGTAGGGGTACGATACCTACGACCATATAACGCTTCGTAAGGTGCCATCTGAATGCTGGATTGATAACTGTTGTTGTACGCAAATTCTGCTAACGGTAGATAATCTTCCCAACTACCTCTGAAGTCGATTACACGACCCCTTAACATGTCTTCCGAATCGAATTACTCTTTTCCGATCGACCATCGATCAGGGTGGAACATCGTATAAAGTCTACCCTTGTACCCAAAGCTCCATGCAATGCCTTCCAAAACCGAGATATGAACCTTGGGTCCCTGTCCGAGATGATAGACACTGCACCGCATGCGACCTCACAATTTCTCGCCACATCTGACTTGGCCAACTTCTGGGTGAGTAGTCGGTGCGAACCGGTATGAAGTGTCGGATTTCACAACCCGATCAAAAATCACCCACACCGAATCTTTCTTAGTAGGCGTTAGGGTTGGCCCACTAACAAAATCAATCGTTTCCTCTCCCACTTCCAAAGTGGAATCTTCACCGCTGCAAAGCAATCCCGAAGGCAACCGGTGCTCCGCCTTCACTTGCCGACATGTCAAACACTTACTCACAAAGTCGGTAACTTCCCGCCTGCACTGTGCCACCAATACAGTTTCACGCGGTGTCTCGGTACATCTTACTTCCACCAGGATGCATAGCGTATGGGCTACTATGCGCTTCTCGCAGAATCATCTGCCTTAATTCAGAGTCCTTCGGCATACAAATTCCTCCACAAAAACATAATACCCCTTCCCTGCTCAACCCAAAATCCACTGTCTCCCCACTTTCCACTTGCTGAAGTCGAGGACCCAACGATTCATCCAACGATTACTTCTCTTTAATCTGACCTACCCACGTCGGTTTCACCTGAAGTTCCACCAATAAGCTACCATCTTCGTAAAGGCTGAGATGAGCAAACATTGCTCTCAAATCTGATATCACTTTACGACTTAATGCATCTGCCACTACGTTAGCTTTACCCGGGTGATATTCGATCAAGCAATCATAGTCTTTCAGCAACTCAATCCACCTCTGCTGCCTTAAATTCAGCTCCTTTTGGGTAAGGAGATATTTCAGGCTCTTATGGTCGGTGTAGATAATCGACTTTTCTCCATACAAGTAGTGTCTCCATATCTTTAGGGCGAACACCATGGTAGCTAGCTCCACGTCATGAGTAGGATAATTCACTTCATGTGGTCTTACTTGCCGAGACGCATACGCCACTACCTTCCCTTCTTGCATCAACACACAACCAAACCCTGTGTGTGACGCATCACAATAAACAACGAACTCCTTCCCAACCTCAGGCTGAATCAACACTAGTGCCTCAGTCAGAATCTTCTTTAGCTTCTCAAAACTTTCCTGCTGTTTATCAGTCTACACAAACGGTACTCCTTTTCGCAATAACTTGGTTAGAGGTGCAGCAATCAACGAAAACCCCTCAACGAACCTTCTGTAATACCCAGCCAAACCCAGAAAACTTTAAATTTCAGACACTGACTTCGGTTGCTTCCGATCCAACATGGCTTCAACCTTTCGAGGATCGACTCTAATCCCTTCAACAGACACAACATGGCCCAAGAATGTCACTTCCTTCAGCCAAAACTCGCACTTTGTAACACCCCAAACCCGGCCCATGCGGTATGACCGGATCCGACATGTCACATGAAGAAAGTGTGTAAAGAACTTATGATTCCTACTAAAGTTGATGTTATTAGGTTAAAGTTAAGAAAAACAAGTTTGATTATAAATATTCGATAAAAAAAATACCGCTAATCTCGAGAGGTTGATTGGTGAATCAAAAATCAAACTAGTGAACTTTAAAAATCGTGACTTTTGAAAAAGATGTTGATAATTCAAGGAAAATCCAAGTTAAATTATTTGTACATATTTGTTATGAAATCCGTTTGTTAATCAATTTTGGAAAACCGTTGTTTAAGATCTCCAGAAAAATTCCCGTTTAAAATAATTCATGGAAAATAATAAGTATATCAAAACATAAAGCAAAATAAAAATATCAGAGGCCTTATTACAACTTTAAACCCAAAATAGTAAAAGTAATGAAATAAAGCGGAAAAGAAGTTTACTAATGTTCGAAAAGATTATTTTCAAAGTATGGCCTCCACCGAGTCATCCATGGGCCCAAGTCCTCATCACTGAGCATCACCTGCAAGGATTAAGAAAGAAAGGGGGTGAGTTACAAGAACTCAATGCATAATCCCCCTTACCATCATCCACTGGGCCTGAACCCATATAGCAACATCTTGGGCCTAAGCCCATTTACATAATAGTATTTAAAAGAAATGAATGCAACCCAACCCATCCATCCATCACACCCCCGACCAGCCAATCACACCTGTAGGGATCAAGTCAACCCACCCCGCCGCTCACTCCAATTTGCAGTCAAGCTGCTAAAGTATATTATTTTTGTGGCCATGCCACCGAAATCATAATTAAGCACAATAATAAGCGAATTGTGGCTATGCCACCAGGCTACACTGCTCTCCATACAATTTTTCCCAACCCATGCAATATGTAAAGATACAACATAAGAAAAGTATATCCACATATATAGCAACCATTAATCTAATGAAATATTTTGATGAATCGGCCCATTAAAGCACTTTGGTAAATCGGCCCACTAAGGCATTGTAACAAATTGGCCCGTTAAGGCATTTTGGTAAATCGACCCATAAGGGCATTTTCATAAAAACGGCCCATTAAAGCTTTTTAGTAATTCGGCCCATAAGGGCATTTTTGTAATTTTACAAATTAATACCGATTTTGACAGATCTTAAAATTAACGTTGTTTAAGCAAGTTACTCGATTCTTGCCATATTACGGTTATTAGATTCGTAAGCAACAACGATCTATTTTCCAACATGATGGAGAATCACGAATCTACAGGATTTCGGTGTGAGATTACACACCTGATTATGGTAAGGACTAAACCTTCTTGATTGTCGGCACCTATGTCACCATAACACTCGATTAACTAACAAGAGATAGTGTCTTAATCCAAATCTAAACAATCGGTTTATCACACTTACCCTCACTATCGCGAACGACCACGATCTGCCTATTTTCACTGGATGTCGCTCCACAACTTGGTGGAAAATCCCGAACTACCGATACCGCCCTACGTTTGAACTTGGGAGTAGAGATTGCAAGTCCACTCCCTTTTCGTCCTCCTATTGATTTTCCTTTAGTATCGCTACCACTTGCCTCCATTGGAAGAGTCTTGGTCAGAATAATATTACAATGAGAGAAGTAGTTGTCTAAGGAGAGGGTTTCGGCTTACCACTACTTTTGAAAGACCAAAAAGCAGAGGAGAACGAGTTGTTAAGTCCCTAAAATAAACGATTAGACATAACTATCGATTCGTTTAACAAAATAACCGCGTAGATATCAAATGGACCAAGAAGAAACTCCTTACCTTAATCGATGATGAACCCGATTCCCACCGATTTGTGAAATTACCGAAATACCCTCGATTTGTGAAATTACTGAAATACCCTCGATTTGTAAAGTTACCAAAATACCCCTGATTTGTGAAATTACCGAAATACCCTCAATTTGTAAAATTACCAAAATACCCTTATAAGGTAAAATGACTATTTTGCCCTTGTGGGTAAATGACTGACTTGTGCTATGATTTGACTGATTGGACTGGGATTGTATGACTGTGTTTTAACTTACTTGACGATGGTTGTATGACTGATATGCTTTTAATATATGTTTAAATGACTTTACTGGGCATAGCCATTTTGCATACACGTGTAATGATTGAGCATGACATACACGACATATTGCATGGGGTTGGGACATTGATACGGAGGAAGTTCTGTGCCATCTTGATTATGGCTTTGTGCCAATCGTACTTATCCGTGGCTATGTGCCTAACTTATATATTGATGACTCTGTGTCGATCATGATTACCCGTGGCTGTGTGCCAATTATATTACCGTCCCGAATGGCTATGTGCCAAACTTATTACAGTTACCGATAGCCTTGTGCCATCCTGATTATGGCTCTGTGCCATCCTGATTATGGTTTATAACCATTCTATTTATGGCTCTTGGCCATTCTATTTACTGGCAGCTTTGCTGCGATTTTGGTTAGTGTCGCAACGGTGCTAACATTGGGAGTGTAGGGATGGCGTGGGTGATTTATTCCTCGCAGGTAGTGCAGGGTTGGACGGAGGCAAGTGCAGGGTTGGATGGGATGGGTTAGCATGCATCACACATTATGCATATGGAATTGATTCTGATAAGGGCTGAGGCCCAAGTGGAATTGTACTGGGCTTATACCCACCCACATTATTCTGTTACTGTTTTAGGCTCCGGCCTAGACTGATTCTGAATTCGGTCTGTTTTACTAACTGTTTTAGTTAGGAGGGGATTGCACACTGAGTTTTTGCAAACTCACCCCGTTTTTAACTGTGTAGGTAATCCCCAGCTTTAGGAGGATCGGTGATGCGAGGGACTCGGAGATGGCCACATGACTGCCTTTGGACTTCATTTATGCTTTAGATTCTGTTTTGGGTTTTAAATTTTGTAATAAGGTCTCTTTAAGGTTCTGGGTTTTAACTTGGGGTTTTTATTTACCTTGAATTATATCCGTTAGAAGTAAATCACGGTTTTCTAAAATGTTAATCTGTTTTAAAACAACACTACGTTTTATAACATTTTCAAAATGGTTTCATGACTTAATCATTTTCGTAAATCGATTACTCTCAATATTAGCTTCCGCAACTAAAAAGATATTTTGGGAATAAAATTAATAATTTTTCAATGTACCACGTTTTAAAAATAAACTAACGTAAATGGGGTTTTACTTAAGCTTTTAAACAAGAAGGGTTTTCAATGAAAATGTGGTTTTCGAAAAACACTTCAATGTGACACGCCAGGTTCGGGTCTAACTTCTAGGCCGGGTTTGGGGTGTTACACAGAGGCTTCACAAAGGGACATTACTCAAAGTTCACTTACCAAATTTTTCACACACTTGATCGATTCATATTTTTCCTTATATCAAACTTTACTTGCATAATTTCCAATCAACATTCTTTTCAACAGAACTTTATACATATCATTATAGCACACAAATCATATTTACTATTCTTCATATACTTATCAATTATCAGAGATGTCGTTATGATTTATATATATTTACTTTTACTTGAGTTGTTTTCATGCAAGAGTTAAGATGAAGACTCACCTGACACTCACCTAAATTGTAGCTTGTACTCCAAACTTGAACACCCTTCTGAACCAGCAACAACAATTGCTTAAAGAACATAGATTCACCATTAAAAACTCATTTTCATACCAATTGTTAACTTCTCAATCATAAACAACCCCTATGAAAGGCCTTGTATTCATAACCTACTGTTCATAAGCTTCTTAACAGTCTTATTCTTTCAAAAACTTAACATGCAGAGCTCTTGGACTTACCAGGAGGTGAAACATCCACTCATAAATTCAAAATCCTTGGCTTCCAAAAAAAAACAAATAAGTTATAAGAGGTAGAACCAGAGAGTAGATTTTAAAGAAAGAAAAACCATCCCTACTAATCCTTCTAACAATATAAATATATTCAGTTTCCCTCTAGTGGGACTCGAAAAGTGTCAATTGAATCTAGAGTTTGTCCTTCATACTGGCCTACAGATTTCCAGAGGAACATAAATGAGAATCCTATATATTAGATATTTGACCAGTCAATCCAATTGGCTCCTAACCAAATCATTTTACAAACACCTAACAACACAGTACTCAGATAAATTGGTCGTACTATGCATATGGCGGTAACTCAATCGGCTTATACTTCACTTAATATACCCTTCTCTTAAAATGAGAATAACTTAAAACCTTTATTCACCTCTACGGTGGTTAATATACGCCACAATCCAATTTGCCAGAATTACACTACGCCAAATAGATAACCTCACAACTCTACGCCTTAAATCTGAATTTGCCAGATTTGGGATGTAACATTTTTAGGTCAATATGTCTTCATATTGATCGAAGATTTGTCTTTTAGCTTCGCAATGCACTTTAAATCACTCGATTTCAAGTTTAGGAACTCAAGTTATGATCATTTTAATGAAGGCTGTGTGAGCATAATTTTTGGACGGGATTATTACTAAAATTACGAGTTTCGGGCTTTTTATTCGAGTTTAAATCATATTGGGTTCGAGTTTCAGGCTTAATTTTTACTATAAATGAGCCCAATATCGTATTTATTAAGTTTTATTATTTTTATTTATTTATTCCAAAATTTGGATAATTTTTAAGTATTTTAAGTTATTTAGGAGTTTTATGTCAACAATAAAAGTTTAGTTTAAAAATACTTATTGTTTAGATTAACTAAATTTCAGTATACTTAAAAGTTTTATTTATATATACTTAACTAGCCTATATAAAGGCCTCTTCATTGTACACAAAACAACCAATTCATTCATTATTCACTTTAAGTTAATAAAATAAATTGTCTAAGAGTTTTCTTTTTAAGAATTTCTTGAGTTTTTTTTTTTTTAAAGTTTTAACAATCTTTTCAATTTGTGAGGATTATTTTAAACTTTTCTTACATTTTCTTTCTTAGAGGGACGATTGGAGCCATTTGAAGAGGTTGTGAATTTATCTTGTTTCTAAGATTTCTTAAGACTTCTACACATTGTGTCAAAATCTAAGTTTATTTTTTTGATCCTCTAAAATCCTAAATCAACTCTGCAACTTGAACAGTCTTACAATCCTGTTCTTTGTGCGCATTTTATCATAACATTTAACTCAATAATTAATAATAAATTTATAAATACATGTATCTCAAGCTCAAAGGTTTTTTTTTAAAAAAACAAAACAAAACATTAATCTCAATAAGCAAACAAGAAAACCTAAAAATTCAGCATAATAAATACTTTTATAGTTTTAAAAATGGTTAAAGAAAATATATAAATAAATTAGAATTCTCTGGAAGCATAAAATGATAATTTAAACGATTCATTCATGAAGTTAATTACGAAGAAGATAAGCTCAAATTTTCAGTATTGCAAATTGAAATCTTATTTTTCAGAAAAAGATAAAAAAAAATACGTAACTTTATTTAGCATTTTATATATATATTTTTACTAGGCTAGTAACATCAAACCCAACCAATTGGTTTTAGAAACGATATAGATGGCGTTGGACCTTCACATGATATAAACTTAGTTTAAGCCTGAGCTATGTTTCACTTTGGCTGTTTGGAGTAAAAAGATTAGATCAACCCAAAGAAACGGACCGTATGAAATACAAAGGATAGAATCTGCATAATGCAAACTTACCGTTTCGGTTTCTCAGATGTCATAAATTATTGGAACCTATACATTAATCTGTAGTACTTATAATTTCCATGGATTTTTTATGTATTCGCTATCAAATAACTATACACTTACAATCAGTTGAGTCTAAAAACAAATTTACAGCAAATCATGGAAAATTATCGTTGGACATGGTTAACACCTAAGAAGTCATACAAATGCATTGCTACAATGATGCACAGTTACTATAAATGTGATATGCACATGCAACTTACCAGAACCAACGGAGAAGTCATGCTGCATAGTTACTGATGCTAATCTGCTTAAAGATTTGAAGAAATTCCAGCAGAAGACATTCAATCCTTTTTGCAGCAGGATTTGAGTCTGCAACACTTATTTCCTTCCACAGACAAATGGACTATCTGATCCTTGATGTGCCGCCAAGAATAACCAGCCCTTGAACCTGATGACCAAGCATTGTATAAAGCTTCTGAAGCTTGAACTGATAACCCATTATTGCTAAGATCTAACACCTGCAACTGTTTTGCTAATCCAATGGCAATGGAAAGCTCTTGAATGAACTGGCACTCCAAAGTTGAGTTTCTTCTTTGGCATGAGCTTGCAGAGCTGTCATTGAATCCAGATGCAGCTGTTTCTACCCTAACCTCATCATCTTCACTATCAGCAACTTCAAGCTTATTGTAGTTGGGGTCAAGTTCATCAAATTCCTTTGATGAACATGGATTAAGAGATGGTTCAGATACAATGTGGTTTGGCTGTGAGGATTCTGAACTGTTTGTCGGTTTACAATATAGTATACCCAACTGCTTATCCTTATCAGCATTATTAGCAAGATTGAGCTCTTCTAGAGATTCATTCTCTGCGAATAAAACCAAAATAGCAATTAGAAAATTGGATTTTGATAAAAACATAAAAAATCATACTGGAATTGGTAATATAACCTGCTAATGCATGAACTATTTGAAGAATCCCAGCCATCCCCAGTTGACACTTCTTCAGGTTCAGAACTTTTAGACAACACTGAGGATTCATAAGCAGTGATGCTAATGCATTGCCACCCTGTTTTCATAGCTCCCATCAGATTCCACACAGAATAGTAATTTTAAATTCATATTCAGGATTTCAAAGCTGAAAAAGAAATAATTTATAGTCAAGACTGGTCTGCAATGGATGGCTCTTTCATGTTCAATCTTCAAAATTTAAGGTAAAACCAAAAGAGGTACACAGAAAAGCTACAGATTTCCAGTAAGTACAGTCTAAATTAAAGAAAAATGGTCAATATACTATAGCCCTATCACAGATTTCAGTGCACCTGAGTCAAAAGCCCAAGATCTGTGGTTCACACATCTATAAAATTTAAACCATTCTCTGCTGTACTTGTATACAATAAAATTGTTGTAATCTGATATAAGACAAACCTCTTGCATAATGGGATTTCCTCCAAGATGCAGCTCAAGAATGCCAGAAATGAAAATAACATTAGTGTTAAGTTCATAAATGTATGTAGATACTACTCCACAAAAAGACAGATCAAGTTTCAAAGGCTCCTGAGTTGAGCTGAACAATGAGCGAGTCAATCTTAGTGCTCCATCCTATAAATGGCATCAGAATCCAATCACAACCAGAGGAAGAAACTTAACCTGTACACTAAGCAAACTGATATTAACATAAAAAACATGGTAACATGAAAATTGCTTACAGTTCCTATAGCGGTGCCCTCCAGCATCAGTCGTGACAAACATGAGGTTTTAGCTAGGTGGCAAAGGCCATCAACCACAGTCTTGCTTAGTTTTAAGCCGTTTAGACTAAATTCTGAAAATCTGAAAAGAAAAAAAAAGAGAACTTCAATGTCAGCTAGCTTGAAGCTTAGGTGCTTCTCCATTTATTAAAACTACTTCAGGAAAGACGAGAAAAAAGATCTGTTTATTGTAAACCTCTTCAAAATAGCAAGTTTGCCCAATAAACTACTGATAGCATTCCCAGAAATAGGGTTGTTATGACCTGCCACAATAGTGATGCTTAGAGAGCTTTCAATAAACAAAAAAGACTAAATGGAACTATTCACTGATTTGATAAGCATACCAATAAAAAGTTGTGATAGTACAGATTCAGTATCCAGTGCATCAGCAACCTTTTGAATTGTTCTAGAAGTAATGGAACACCGCTCTATGTTCAAGCTATACAGGGCTAAAGATAAAAGAGGCATCAGCTGATATACTCGAGCAAAATAATCTATGTTCAAATAATACAAAGCATATTCTTTATCTTACAATAGACAGAGTCAATCCGGGAAGCCTTGCTACAATTATTTGATGTATAACACTATTGTTATAAGGAAAAGCTACTGATGAGCTATTTACTAAATGTAATATATCAAATCGTATGAACGATAGTGAATGCAATTTACCTCTGCACTTTTCAAGGATGGTTGAAAGATATGATCCACATGCATCAGTGAGACGATTACCAGAGATATTAAGCACTTCAAGTCGTGTGAAGAGCACAGGACACTCACAAATCTAATGAATAACTTAAAGAATTAGAAGTCTATTTCTCTGAAAAATCTAAGTATTCTTGCAACATTTAAGAAGTGAGAAAAATAACTAGTTGACTTCCATGCTTCAACGTAGGAAGAAGGAAAATTAAAGGGTGTGTTCAAATATATAGGATAACGTCACAAATGGCTTCCAGACTTTATCAATTTTCCAATATAGTATTTACTTTTAAAATGTCTATTTGGTACTTTTATTTTGTTCATTAATTTGGGACCCGTAACTTCCACTGTTAAAATTTTAAATGACATAGCTTTTCTTTCCTATGATGGGAGTGACATGTGCAATTTGACTGCAAACGCCATACTTGAATGTTAGCACTATAATTTTTGCTCTTTTTTTTTCTTTTTTCTTTTCCCTTTCGTTCTCTCCCTGTTTCAGGCTGAAACCAGTCTGCCAATCCAAATTCAGCCTCAAATAGCTAAGATGAAGGAGAGACTAGGGTGGGAGGGAAGAGAAAGGAAGAAAGAAAGGAAATAATAAATAATAATAATTTTTTAAAATATTTAAAATAATAAAATATTTTTAATTTCATATTTTAATGTTCCTTTCTTATATTTTCTTTAAAAAGATATTATTTCTTTAGAGAAATATATTTAAATTTTTTAATTAAATATTTTATTCTTTAAATTTTAAAAGAATTTTTTTGTAATTTTTAAAATATTTCTCTTCTTATTTTTTTCAGATATTAATATTTATAAATTTTAATTATATTTTAAAAATCAATACCCCATGTCATCATCTAATTTGTTATATGCACACTCACATCATCGTCTCTAGTAAACCGTATTAAAGCCTCTAGGGTATTTATGACATTATCAATATATATTGAACTCCAATATAAACAGAAAAGGCTATAAGTTAAAAAAAATGGATGCTGTTTCTTTTCAAAAAAGAGTGGAACAAATAAGAAAATATGAAGCTCTCAATTGCTGAGAAAAGATGGTTATAGCATAAGCTACCTACCTGGAATAGAGCAGTTGGACCAAATCTATTGCAATGCAAGTCCAAAGTCAAATCACCATATTTTTGGCCTGATGATGAAAAAAACCGTTGCAGTTTCTCCATTGTTCCATTTCCTGGAAAACAATCACCAAATGGACCACTAGTTTAATAAAAGGAATGCAGGATTATTCACTTTCAAGAAAAGCTACAACTTGAAATAATCAAACTCCTTCTGTCTATAAGCATATCAAAATAAAGGATGAGCAAACAATATCGTCTGATCAAAGCATCCACACTATTTGGAAGATGGAGTAGAATGAGATATTATCACCTAACAAGTTATGAGAAAGATCTAGCAGTGCAACCCCTTTGTGTGTATGCAAGGCATTCAACAATGGAATTACTGATATATCTTGCAGTTCACATTCAGACACATTGACTTCATCCTCTACCTGGTAAACAAAGAGTAGAAAATAGAAGAAAACCATTTAGGCTCTAAGTGGTAATATAACAGGCTACCCTGCATCATTTGTAGAATATTTAAAGACTATAAATTATAGAATCACCAGCAAACTGCTGTTAAATCTTCAGTCTTACCTCTGAAACATACAATTTTTTAAGCAACTTCATATTCGGTGTCTCACATAGTTCTTTGCAGCTGTCGATATACAGCTTCATCAAGCGCTTTTGGATCCACCCTGTGAAGATTAATATGATTTAGATCTCACTTACAAAGAAGTTCAATGAGGAAAAAGTTATACTGAGATTGCAATACTGAAAATATCATGCACAGAATAAGCTGGTAACTATTTCTGTTTGAAAATGTTCAAGAAGACCACCGCATCATTCATCCTAAACATGTGTAGATTGTAAAACATTAAGATTCATATTTTCACTTATTGATCTTTATTCTGAAACATCTCAGAGAACCATGCACAAGATTAACCATTTGATAGAGCATCAAAAACAGGATTAAACATCTAAAGGGTACTTTGCCATGCTATAAAGCTAAAATCCTGTTCAGACGACTTGATCGAAACTACTCCACAAGGATCTAGTCTTAGCAACGTGACATGAAAAAGAAAGAAACAGACTTCAAAACTGCAATAATTAGTTTTAACACAGAAGACCGAAATACATGCAACAGTACCCAAGTCTGCAGGGACTATTAGAAAAGACAAGATGATATCCTTGCTTCAGACAACAGAAACCAATTGTTACACATACCATTGATCAGCACATCAACCGAAACCTTCATCAGATGATTCCTAAGTGAATCAAGATTTTCAATGGATTCTAGAGGTCTTCCACCACATTCCATGTTTTGAATGATAGGCAACAGACCTAATAAGACACCATTCACAAAACAGTTGGTAATCTGGAAAAAAAAAAGATTATTGAATAAGAAGAGTAAAAACGCAGTTATTATAACCAATGATGAGTGAAGAAAAAAAAATAACGGTAGGTAGCAACCTGAAGAACTTATCAGCTCCCACTGGAAAAGCTATCTTCATTTCATATACATACAGACAGACAGACATGCATTTTTGTTAAAGAACTGATACCCAAAGCAATTCCTGATGACAAGCAATAAGTGCATGTACTATTTCAGTGTCCTTATCTCCAACCATATAAGATATAACCATTTTTTACCCACGATTTTCATTACAAAGAAGAGTTATACAATTCCTCATTGGGACCAAGTGGAAGCTTTGACTCTGAGCATCAAAGCTGGTTCTATTACATTTCACAGGCAAGCAGCAACAATCATATCATACAAGCCATAATCTCTGAAGAGTATTGCCTCTTTACTTCAAATAAAGAATTATTTGGGACAAAATATTTTACTAGATTTTCAAATCCGGTGGTTTGGTCAATATCTTGATTCTTGAAACACTATGATATCTTTTCCTAAAATGCTTCAGTATACTCTCAATTCAATTGTAACAAGTTGCTTTGTGAATCTAGATAACTAATACTTTCTAGCAAACTACAGTGCTCACCCACCCAGAATTGATGAAATAAGAAAGTGGAAAATTTTAACAATAAGACCCTACCCTTTGATCTCTTCTCTACAGGAAGCTGCAAATAGTATAAACAAGCTAGTTCAACCTTCAAAGATTCAATGCTTATCTTATCACCAGCCATAAATGAGCTCACTGCCACATTTATCTTGTTGTCATCAATTTTGAATTCCATGCAGCCCTGCAATTAGCACAACAGCATAAATTAGCAGAGTAAGCAAACAACAGAATTCAAAATTATAGCAACATCACAAAAATGCATAAGAACATTAAGACTGTCTATGCTTCACAACAACGCACATGAACAATTATAGGTTCTTAAGAACCAATTTTACATTATAGCATTGCGTTTCAATTTTCCACACCTATTGTTGGAGCTCTAGTCTAAGGAGAAAATAAAGAATTAGCCAAAGATTTCACAGAGAATAATCAAACCAAATACAACAACAATAAGTCAATAACAGACCAAATTAAGCTATACATAAGAAAGAAATACTCACATCAACCTCATTATCAGTAGCTTGCAATTTGAGAGGAGAATTATGTCTATGCAATAAGTTTTCAGAAGCATTGATGTCACATTTTGAAGCGCTATCAGCATAATCAGAACCAATAACAACTTCAGCATTGCTCAGAGATCTGGTATTTTTCCCATTTGAAACAGTTCTGTTGCTCACAGATTTATATGAACAAGTGCTTTCTTCAATATTGACAAGATTGCACGGCCTGCTGGGACTTCTGGAGGCAACTGGTGAGGTATCCTGCAAACCAAAAGGATTAAGCAATGGTGCGCCAACTTGACGAGGTTAACAATATTCTTTGGGACTACTATTGCTTGTATACCTGCAATTTATCATCAGAACTGGCTGGACTGATTTTCCTCGTAACTGCAGTCAGGTAAAAGTTACATCTAAGTTACTACTTAAACTTTTAACAGGAACCCAGAAAAAATCATATCTAAAATACTCCAACTAACATTCATCTGAAGCAGCAAAATCCACTGGGCGTTTATGCAGTCTTCTTGCTGAGCATTCTACTTCATGAGGCACATCACCTTCATCATCTGAAAGGACTAGACGGACACGTTTACGTCCAACAACTGTTTGCTGATTACTTGTTGATTTAGACAAACTTTTTGGAGAAGTTTCATCTGGCTCCTTAGAAATATTGTTATTTGCTGTGTCAGCTGTTTTATCTTTGGGTGATCTTTTGCTGGGTCGGATAAGTGAAATTAGAGGTAAATCATCATTTGACTCTCCACTAGCTGCTAAAGGCACTGATCCATTAGAATTGGATTTACGCAAAACCTCCAAGCATGCACTAGACATGTCATCTGAACAATGATCATCTCCTTCTGTGTCTGTTTCCGAGCAGCAATCTGTTGCGATATGTTTTTCATCAAGCTCCACCACTTTTGACTGCTTCAGTTTGTCAATTTCAAGCTGCAACCTCCTAATAAAATCGGTTTTCATCAGCAATAATAAAGTCAAATGTTGGCAATATCACATATATTAAACCCTCAAAAACTTGAAGGTCAAAACAAGTTATCTTTAGAACTTTAGAAACTTCAATTTATATTTTAGCAGGTCATAAAAGTTAAAAGCAAGCAGCTACCATATCAGGGCTCATGTAAACAAATTTACCTGGCCTCTTCAACATTGTCAAATCTTATCATGTGGCTATAGTGCATATTCTCTAGTGCAGAAAGCTGAATGGAAGGAAGTTTAGCTTCAACAGCAATCCTGCAGTATGAGATAACAGATCAAAATTAAACTTTCAAACTTAAAAAGCAAGTAGGAGTTAACAAGGCTGATTTTAAAAAATTAAAAATTAAAAATGGCCTATGAGAACATGATCAGAAATTTTGTTTGCAAAGACTTGCAACTGCCTAAGTGGTACACATTGATTTGGAATACATTTTAGTTATATCTTCAACAATCAACACCTAAAAGTAAAAACCAAAGCATCCAATAATAGCAAAGGAACAATAATTGCATCCTTTGGTTGCACTAATAAAATTTACAATTTTTTAATAACTTCCCAACATGAAAGATAGCGCTCAGAAATGCAAAGGTCACTCTTGCAGCCTCGAAATTAACAGTTCTATTGTGTCCTAAAAATCAGGTTAAATCTTCTTTTATGAAGCATCATGACAATGGCAGTAATTAAACCTTGTTCATCTATCCTGGTAAGTAATCATCTAGCACAAAGCATATGCAATTCTAGAAGTCAATCAAAACAGCAATTTTGCGAGGAGAGTCATGGGACAATTGATGTAATATAAACGAAGGTGCTTAGATTCATATAGAACAGGTAATGGCAGGACATCTTGACCAATTAATTCAAACTTATTGAGTTTATGAAGCTATTACAATGTGTTAGCTGTGTTCGAAGATATCAATAAGTTGAATCTTGATGGAAGCCAGTGACTCCAAGTCTGAAGTGATAGCAAATTTGGTGCCAATGTAGCTGTTCCTTGTTAAGATATGATTTCCTTGTGTATTGAGGGGATTACAGATTGTTTGCTTGTTTATGACATTGTTCCATGCTGGGATTATACAGTCTATTTTGAGATTGTAATCGATATGCCAGTGTTTCTGCCTCTTTAATTTTAATAATATTAACCTATTGCTGAGCAAAAAAATGTATTCTATATCGTGCTCATAATTGATTAGTTATTATTCTATAAATACTTAGATTGCCTATCATACAGCACATTGTCAGTTTTATCATATAATCCATAATTAAAAGGGCTGGCGGAAGAACACTTCTAATGTATATTCAAGATAGCTCAAAGGGCAGACTTCACCGAAGGATTCATTTCCATTTGTTTCCCAAATAGTAGGAAATAAGAAAAACATGATTCATGTCAGAAATTTTAGCCATTTCAAAGTATTTTGCACAAAATAATTTTTGGCTGATCCCACAATTTAGGAAATGAAAATAGAAAACAGAGACAATTGAAAACTTACCAAAAGGGTACCTAAAAGAGTAAAGAAAAGAAAAATGACCTGTAGCCCTCTTTAAATGCCTCAAGTGCTCCAGTCCAGTCACCATTGCAATCCAAAACATGACCTATATTAATTTTTGCCAATGCTTGACCCTGAAAATTATAACATTCAACAATCTATACTCCTCCAATCGCAAAAGACATTCATGAACAAGGAATAGACTACAAAACCCTTCCCTAAAGCAGGACCAACACTACATTTTGTACTTGGATTATCAAGGTGATTTACAAATAAAAATATAAAATAATTGCTACTTTCAGTTTAATTTTACTTTGGTAAAATAATAAAAAATGAGAAACAGATAAACAGATCGTGAAACTAATATCAAGCGTCCTCCAGATTTCTGATTGACTTGGATTATCAAGATGATGTACAAATAAAATATATAAAATAATATTTGCTTCCTGTTTAATTATACTTCTGTAAAACAATAAAAAATGAGTCATATTAGCAGATCATAAAATCAAGCACACCTCCAAATTTTTGATTGACTTGTATCCTTCCCAACTCTTTGTGTACCATTTAATGGCTTTGCTGAAGTCCCTGAGCTTCTGGTATGATTCTCCAACAACTAAAAATGCATCACTTAGCTTTTCCTTATCACAAAGCTCACTTGCTATACGCTTCTTCCTTTTTGCGAATTCACGATGCTAAACATAAATTTTCAAAACATAAGCACAACTACGTTGAATATGCAAAAAGATATTGGCAGAACATGCAAGAAGTATTGGCAGTTGTTGCCTACTTTAAAATTCAAAGGCAATAGACAGACCGTTAGTTGCATGTTTTACATCCTGCTAAGATATTACAAATATATATTTTTTTTAAAAAGTGCTGCTAGAAGCGCACATGAAAGTATCACACTCTGAAAATGAGAATCTCAAGATGAAAACTCTCAACACTAGAATAATAAGCCCTGATGCATGCTAAGCCTAAGAAACTAAGTGGTTTACTAACACTGTGGAAGCCCATTAAGAAGCCTTATATACATACCTATACAAGTTAACTTAGTCATCTTCTGGCTTAGGTTCTCCTCTAGCCTAAGTTATGTGGTCTTCTTTCATGAAGTCAAGCAACTTTGTCTTCCTTACTGGACAGTAGCCTTGGGATATGAGCACCAGTAGCCACAGAAATTCATGATTCAGTAGTTTCCCGGTTTCCTTACTGAAATTTTACTTTTTACAGAGACTCACTTTGGACAGCCTAGGTAAATTGTCTCACTCCTACTTTTCTATGTTTCTATTATCCACTGAAAATAGTTTGAGTCTAATGCTACTGGATCACATGTATTCTTCAACATCCCTGAATTAACTTTTCTCCTGCTTTATTCACTTTCTATGCATACACCAATATTTTTCTAAAAGTATACAATAATCTTTCCGCATATCCAAGACAAAAATCCCTTGGTATAACAAAAGGTAATTTACCAAAATAATAAATGAGCTGCCATCTAATTTCATTAAGCATCCAGAATATCTATTTGAAAGTACTATGAATTTTATTTAGCTATATTATGTGTAAACAGACACTTTACCCTTTGCATAAAAATAACAAAAACGGAAAAAGAAGCAACAGAAAAATGAAAAAATCCCATCCATGCAATTTATTCCATTCAACTAGAAAAAGGAACATCGGAATAGGAACAATTTAATTCTGGAAAACCCATTTCCACATTCAGTTAGACAAAGCAGCAAGCTGAGGGATAACTTTTTGAGCAAAAAAAACGAAGAGAAAAGCAATGGCAGATCATTTAATTTTAAACCTTTTTGATAGCATAATGCATAACAAAAATTCGGTGCAATCATTTCCAATGCACAGGTTTCAGGGAGATTTAAATAATAATGATAAATAATTAGATGCTACCTCAAACTGTCTTCTGCAATAATATTCAATTATGCTTGAAAAGGATCAACAGCAAGGAAAATTCATGTGCAACAGGTACTAACCTTCAACCATGCAAAGATCATAGCTGATTTCTCAATAAGACGATCAAGACATGAATTCTGGAGCAGAAGAAACTTGCGCTCCTGTGGTGTTCCTTTTGCAATAACCATGTTTCTTTTCAGCTTCTTGAGATTTTGCTCTTCTTTTTTCAAATCATTCATTACATTTATAGCTTCCTTTACAGTCTTAATATTTTGATCAATTTGTGCTACTAAAGCATCCTCATCTTCCATGGATTTTGCCAAATCAAGTGCCTTCTGGTAGCAAAGTATTGCCTCATCATACCTTTGAACCCTGTAATGCAACTCACCAAGATTAATGTACCCTTTTGCCTCTCCTTGGCGGTGTCCAATTCTCTTACAAATCATTATGTCTTTTTCAATATGTTCACGTGCTTTGCCCCACCTCCTCAATTCCATATAGACATTTCCTAGATTGTGATGAAGCCTACTACGCCCATCATCATCCTCAACGACTTCCTCTTCATCACATATCTCCAGACCTTTAGCGAGAAATTTCAGTGCTTCATCCAAGTTATCAAGGTCAACTTCAAGCATTCCTATATTATTGTGTGCATCAATATACTCTTTGAGAAAAGAAGACTTATTATTAGGGGGGTTCTCCTTGAGAGTCTGGGAAAGTTTCATGGCAGACTTGAAATACTTTTTGGCATTCTGCACCGAGTAATGGTCATCTTCAGATTTTAGAAACATTTCATGATAGGTACGCCCAAGTTGTGTGCTGGCTCTTTGCTGCTCAACAAGATCATTGGCATCCTTAGCAAGGTCCAAATGCTTTTTCTGCAATAAAAAATAACAATTACTTATTAATAAGGAATACACCAAACTGAGTTTTAGTTTGTGGTGGCTATGAGACAGACTGGGTTTTGGACTACAAAGTGGGAGGCAAAACTCTTCCAATTCTCAAAATTTGAACCTAGTACATCCAAGTTAGTCTCAGTTCTAACTATTGGAACACCCCTAGAGAACTAAACTGAATAGCAACCTTTTTTGATGTCTAAGAGCTTTCTATCTGCAGACGATAACGTGACTAGATTCAATATGACCAACCTTTTGCCTTAAAACAATGAAGATTCAATATCACCAACTAAATCCCGCATTTTCCTTCATGTTTTCTGCACTCTCTCTCCACCCAAGTAGATCACAATCTAATTCATATTCCAAAACTTGAATATCAGTAAAAACTTTGCCCCACCCACAATGATCTTTCACGTACCAGCGCGTCATACCTCTCCGGACCCCATTTAAATTTAGAAAATAAAAGATACTCGAAGCCTAGAAACAAAATCTACCTCAATAAAGTCAAAACCTCTCTTCTAAACTGACCAATCAACAACCCTAAAAGTTCAAATGACCGCAACACCATCAGCCACAAAAAGGAGAGAGAAAAAGATATTACCTGATAAATCAAGGCGTCCTTGTAATGTTCCAACCTGAGATAGACTTCGCCAAGAGACTGGCAAGTGGGAAGCAACTGTTTTTCAGGCAAATACTTGTTCGAAACATCGTAATCAATTCGAAACCACTTGAGTGCCTCCACATACTCTCCTCTATTCTTGAGAATATCTCCAATTACATTTGCCCACCTCGCCTCTTCCTGCCTATTCCCTTCCTCTTTGGCATTCCTGTACGCACGCTTCGCCGTGCTTATCTGTAATTCCTCGCTGCGAGCCATCTCAGATGCGATTGGCGATCTTCGTCTGGAAACTGCAAATGTTAGTCATATGTTTGAAGCCAAGGAAAGGGGTTTTTTTTTTTTTTTTTGGAGGGGGAATGCCCTCTTTTTTCAAATAATTCCAGGTGCCAAAAATTAGATCTCCCGCCAAAACTTGGATCTGGGCCAGACCCAAATCTCAATCCAGATTTTGGACAGGACTTCGTTTGCTATTCACTCTTTTTAGTGTAAATTATTCAGATAATCAGTTTAAAATTATCGTGTTTTTATTTTTTTCACTGTAATTTTTTTTATTAATGTTAACACTGCCGTTAATATTTATTTCTGTTTTGATCACTCTTCTGTTAAAACCCAAACGAAAAGTTGACTGGATTGCCACATATTGTTGATTGTTCCGTCACTTGTATATATAATTTTACACGTCAGTAAATAATTTCCCAAAAACTTATTTAACATTAATTTAAATTTTTTACTATTTGTAAAATGACCCGTAGTGGTAAAATCCTTCTTCTTCTTTTTTGTTTTCTTTCTATCTAGCATAGAAGAAAGGCAAAAATGGATGAAGCACATGTCATCCCAATATGCTGTAGAATTCCGACAGCATTAAGGACATCTTGGTCGAATGATAACTTTAGAAGAAGGTTCTTTGGGTGTAGAAACTATGGTGGTTAGAGATATTGTCGCTTATTTACTAGTTTGATAATCCGACAAGTCCTCGTGCACGAGTTATATAGTTGGGTTGTTAAGGAAAATCAAGGCAATGGAGAGGGAAAGGAGGAAAGAACATTAATACGGGGTATTGGTTTGGTTGTTGCTGCATTTTTTGTTTGGGTATTGATGAAATGAGATGATAATGTTAGTTTGTTTTGAATGTTGGGTTTAGGGTTTGTTTTGGGGTTTAAGGTTTAGAATGATAATAGGATTTTAGAGTTTAATAAATTTGTAAAAGACTTGGATTATGGTTTGAAATCTGAAAATTTTGAAAAAAATTGAGTATGATATTTTAGTCAGTGTAAAACCCCTTACCCGTGTCCGACGCCGAAACCGGATACGAGGTATTACCATGCTTTACCTTGTTTGATCATATAATTACGAGCTATAAAATTTCGGTCTAACTTAAAACATTTCTTTCTTATTCATAACTTACATTTCATGGGCCTACGGGATCTTAAACATTCATCCGAAAGGATTCGGAGATTGACCGGAAACTTTTGCAGTCTTTAAAAAATTTTGCCTAGACAGGGGCCACACGCCCGTGTGCCTCTAAGACATGCCCGTGTCCTTCGCCCGTGGTCGACACTAACTTATCTCAGTGTCCTTCACACGGCCTAGACACGACCGTGTCTCCTACCCGTGGAGCTCTCTGACTATGACGTCATCAAACCTTAAATAGCATACGGCCAGGGCACACGCCCGTGTGCTGGCCCGTGTGACAAATTATATTCTCGCAACTAGGTGCAGGGGACACACGGCCTATTAACACACCCATGGGGGCTGACCGTGTGTCACACACGGCCTAGACACACGCCCGTGTGTCTACCTGTGTGGACAGTTAGAGGTTATTTTCCAAGCCTTTTTGCCACCCTAAAACATAAACCCATTCATTTCAGCACAAGAACACATAATATAATAATATCAACCATGAATAATCCCTAAATTATCATTCAATCCATCCACATTTTACTCATTATCTTGCATGAACATTCTTTTCATTAAACTCATCAACTTTGAAACATAAACTTGACAATATTGGCCAATTCACCATGGCCCTTTACAAAATGAGTGTGAAACATTAATAGCCAACCCTTTGGCCTTCCAACATGACATGACACAAAACGATTAAGTTCCTATACATGCCATACTCAAAATGGATTAACTTTACTATACCAATGAGCGGTTGATAGTGTGATTCCGAGCTCCGACGTTCAGTGATCCCCGAACTAACTTGGCGGAACTACAAGGAAAAGGAAAAAGAGAGGGGTAAGCACATAGCTTAGTAAGTTTGCATGAAATTCTAAGCAACAATAATTGCTCAAACTAAAATTCATCCATCTTATGAAACATTGGCAACATAAGTCTCAAATGCATAATCGTACTCATCCATACTCACTCATACTTATTCTTACCCATCTCATGTTACACTATGGGTTCATAGCTTGTATTTTCCCATGGCACCTGTATCTCTTATCACATAACTTATCACATATGCTAACATGAGCATAACTCAAATCTTAATCATTCATAACATGAATGAAACTCAAGGTTTTACGTGAATAGTTTCGGTTCAACACCATCTTACTTACTCAGTTCATTGTCCATGAACTAACCAGATTACCATAAGTTATTCAAACTCACCTTGCACAGATATTCATGCCAATGCCATATCCCGGATATGGTCTTACATGGGATCACCTCTTGATGCCGATGGCATATCCCAGATATGGTCTTATACGGGAACTCAAGCCTGATGTCAATGCCATATCCCAGATATGGTCTTATACGAGATCGTACATGGATGTCGATGCCATGTCCCAGACATGGTCTTATACGAGATCTTTCTATGGTGCCGAAGCCATGTCCCATACATGGTCTTATATGGGACCTTCCTTATCTCAATTGAATACATAAGTATCATCCTTATTCATACTAATTCCTCATCGAGGTTTCTTTACTCAAATTTCATGGAATGACATACATTAGCATAATATCATTCAATTTAAAATATCGAAACATTATGAAACTTTAACTTCATACAAACTTACCTCGATTCTCAAAAGGTGTATCATGCTCGATTTAGTCTTCGATTTTTTTTTGCCTCGGTTTCGATCCGGGCTTCGCGTTTCTTGATCTATAATAACAATTTCACTTGTTAAATACACATATTGACTAAATCGACTCATAATTCATATTTTGGCATTTTGCCCCTAAACTTTTACATAATTACACTTTTGCCCCTAGGCTCATAAAATGATTTTCATTCAACTTTCTTGCATTTCAAGCCTAGCTGAATCATTTTCTCAACTATAGCAACATTCAATTTCCACTATTTCACTCATGTATGACCACTTTTACAACTTTTACAATTTGGTCCTTTTTATGTATTTTTCATGAAAATCACTTAGGAAAAGATGTTTATCATACATCAAACTTGCATATTCTTTCATAAAACATCAAAATACATGCATGTCATACATGGGTAAATTTTTTGAAATGAACCCTAGCTCAAAATATAGCTAGAAATAGCTAAACCGAGCTATGAGGGTTTCAAAAATACGAAGAACATTAAAAACGACACTAGAGGAAGAAGATGGACAAGATTTTTGCTTTTTTTTCCCTTTTAATTCTTTTATTAACCAAATGACTAAAATGCCCTTAATGATCCTTTCTTAAGATTTTTCCTTCTCATGTCCATTTTTGTCCATCATCAAATATAATGGTCTAATTGCTAAATAAGGACCTCTAGAATTTTTCATAATTCTATTTCATACTTGAATCTTCTAGAATCTCATATTTTCTATTATTTACAATTTAGTCCTAATGAACAATTTAATCACTAATTAATATAATTTCTTCATGAGATTTTCACACAATCATGTAATCACCTCATAAACCCTATAGAAATCATAAAACTCATATTTTTACTTCAGATTTGTGGTCTCGCACCACTATTCCGACTAGGCCCTAAGTCGGGCTGTTACAATTCTCCCCCCTTAGGGATTTTTGTCCCCGAAAATCTTACCAGTGAAAAGGTTTGGGTATTGATTCCTCATAGCCTTCTCGGGCTCCCATGTAGCCTCTTCTACCCCATGTCTTTGCCATAATACTTTCACAAGGGCTATACTTTTATTTCTTAACTGCTTGACTTCTGGGGCTAGAATCTTGACCGGTTCTTCACCATATGTCATATCGGGTTGAATCTCAACCTCTGTCGGTGTGATCACATGCGAAGGTTCTGATCGGTAGCGTCGTAACATAGACACGTGAAACACATCATGAATCTTTTCTAACTCAGGCGGCAAAGCCAACCGATAGGCTACCGGCCCAATCCTCTCGGTGATCTCGTATGGTCCGATAAAATGCAGACTTAATTTGCCTTTCCGGCCAAATCTAAGAACTTTCTTCCATGGCGACACTTCCAGGAATACTCTATCACCGACTCGATACTCAATCTCTTTCCTTTTCAAATCTGAGTAAGATTTACATGCATCGAAGTAGCCTTTAAACAGTCTCGAATCACCTTTACTTTTTCTTCGGTTTCTCTAACCAAGTCAACCCCGTGAATCTGGTTTTCCTTAAGCTCAGTCCAGTATAAAGGTGTTCGGCACTTACGCCAATATAAAGCCTCGTAAGGCGCCATTTTCAAACTTGACTGAAAACTGTTATGTAACACCCCTTACCCGTATTCAATGCTAGAACCGAGCTCAAGGCATTACCGGCTTAATCCACTTGATCACACTACTTTAGTCACAACTTGACTACTCTCTATGGTCACCACAACGAACTCATTACGGACTCACAAGGCCTTAAACATACATACGAGGGTTTCGAGACCCTACCGGAAATCTTTGTGATCTTAAAATTTCTTTCACCTAAACAAGGGTCCACACGCCCACGGGAAACGGGACACGCCCGTATAGGTAGGCCGTGTGGTCACACACGCCCATGTCCGTACCCCGTGTATAAAAACTTGAATATTCTGCTTGTGTCACACGGTCTAAGAACACGCCCGTGTTCTCCACCCATGGTGAACACTGACCATCTTACACGGCCTAGGCACACGCCTGTGTGGCTAGCCCGTGGTCTATTCTGACTTAAAACTCTAACATGCAGGGGACACACGGCCAAATCACAAGCCCATGGGCTGACCGTGTGTCACACATGGCCTAGACACACGCCCGTGTGTCAACCCATATGGACAAGAACAAGGCTATTTGCCCAGCTCTTTTCACTCTTCTAGCTTACACAACATGGATCCATTCAACATATTATCACACAATTCATGTTTTGCAATCTAAACTTGCATGGATAACTACATCTTTTCATATAATAAGGTAAACCATTAACCATGGCATTATACAAAATAGATTATCCAATCAAAAAGGCCAACACACCGTTGGCCAATACAACAACATAAACTAACTTGTCTAGCCTCTATACATGCCATATACAAAAGCACTAAGTCTAAATATACCAAGTGAGCTGATAGTGTGGGCAATCTTCTAAATTATCCGCGTATCTCGTCTCGACTCTTTAGCTCTATAAGACAAGTGAAAAGAAAGGGGAGTAAGCTTTAAGCTTAGTAAGTTTACATATAAACAATTAACATCATAGTATGAGCTAAACAACAATTAGCATTATACTAAACAAGACAATTCACATCCACAACTATGCTTACTCATTCTATCCCTTACCATATTTCCACCACATCACAAGCTTAATGCTTTCATTCATTCATTTGCATACCTGCACTCAACACCACAATTTCTCATGATACAACACATCATGATTTCTCACTAATTCAACCACATAGCTAAATCACTTGGTGGTTTCGCACTTAGCCCATCTCAATCAAATAGTAGGGTAGTATAGCACATAGCCTACCCAATAGGGTAATTATAGTGGTTTCGCACATAGCCCACTAAATAATATACTTAACGATAGCATCACACACAGCCCATCGTAGTTAAGTATTAAGGTGGTATCGCACTTAGCCCATCGTCAAATATTATCGCTACACATTCACACATCTATTTCGTAATTCATACATCAATTACTCAATAACTACCACATTCAATCCGCTTGAACCGTATAGGTTCTCAATCATGCTACACACTAGTTAGCATCAACAATGAATATGTATAAATTGCATTGTTTACACATAAACTTACCTCGGTATTCAAAATGTATGAAGACGTGTAATTTAGTCCACGATATTATTTTTGCCTCGATTTCGATCTGGGCTTTGTTTTTCTTGATCTACAATGATAAATCAACTCATTTAATACACACATTGACTAAATTGACTCATAACTCATACTTTGGCAAAATTACCATTTCGCCCCTAAACTTTCTCATATTTACACTTTTGCCCTAAGGCTCGTAAAGTGATTTTCATTCAACATTCTTATTTTTCATGCATAGCCGAATCATACTCTCAACTATAGCAACCTTCGATTCTCACTAAATCACTCATGTGTGACCAATTTCATGACTTTTACAAACTAGTCCTTACATGCATTTTTCATGGAATTCACTTAGAAAAAGATGTTTATTCTACATCCAACTCTCATAATCTTCCATAAAACATCAAAATACATGCATGTCATACATGGGTATATTTTTGAACATGAATCCTAGCTCAAAATATAGCTAAAAATAGCTAACTCATGTTACGAGGACTTCAAAAATACGAAGAATATCAAAAACGGGGCTAGGATGCACTTACTAGCAAGCTTGAAAAATTTGAAGAACCCTAGCTATGGCTTCTTGAAATTTTCGGCCAATGGAAGAAGATGAGCATCAAATTTTGACTATTTCATCTTTTTAATCATTTATTTGACAAATGACCAAAATACCCTTTTTACCATACTTTCAAATTTCACCCACTCATGCCCATTTTTGTCCAAAAATTAGAAATTGGGCAAATTGCTATTTAAGGACCTCTAATTAATAATCCAAAGCTATTTCATACTTAAAGCTTCTAGAATCTCACATTTCGCAACTTTTGTAATTTAGTCCTATTAGACAATTCAATCATAATTAGCAAAATTACTTCATGAAACTTTAATACTTTCATGCAAACATATCATAAACCTTAAAACTCATGTTTCTATTTCGAATTTGTGGTCTCACACCATTATTCTGACTAGGCCCTAAATCGGGATGTTACAACTCTCCCCCCTTTAGAGATTTTCGCCCTCGAAAATCTTACCGGTAAAAAGGTTTGGATGTTGCTCTCTCATGGCTTTTTCCGGTTCCCACGTAGCCTCTTCTACGCCGTGTTTTTGCCATAACACTTTCACTAGGGCTATGTTCTTATTCCTCAACTGCTTCACTTATCGAGCCAAGATTTTAATCGGCTCTTCCTCATAAGACATATTCGGTCGTATCTCAATTTTCGTTGAAGGAATCACATGCGAAGGATCGGAGCGATATCGTCGCAACATCGACAAATGGAACACATTATGAATCTTTTCCAATTCCACCGGCAAAGCCAATCGGTATGCTACTGGCCCAATTCTATCGGTAATTTCATACGGCCCTATGAATCGCAGACTCAATTTCCCTTTTCGTCCAAATTTCAAAATTTTCTTCCACGGGGACACCTTCAGAAATACCTTGTCACCCACTTGAAACTCAATTTCCTTTCTTTTCAAATCAGCGTACGACTTCTGTCGGTCCGAAGCAGCTTTTAGACTATTACGGATCACTTTCACTTTCTCCTCAGTCTCTTTTACTAGATCGACCCCATGGATTCGCTTCTCACTAAGCTCAGTCCAATACAAAGGATTCCAGCATTTACGACCATACAAGGCTTCATACGGTGCCATCCGTATACTCGATTGATAACTGTTGTTGTAAGCAAATTCGACTAAAGGTAGATATCTCTCCCAACTACCTTCGAACTCTAACACACAGCATCGGAGCATATCTTCGAAAATCTGAATTACTCTTTCAGATTGGCCATCAGTTTGCGGATGGAACGCAGTACTAAAATTTAATCTTGTACCCAAGGCCTCCTGCAACTTCTTCCAAAACCTCGAAGTGAACCTCGAATCTCTATCCGAGATAATAGATACAGGCACTCCATGTAATCTCACTATCTCTGCAATATACAACTCGGCCAACTTATCTAGTGAATAATCAACACGCACTGGAATAAAGTGAGCCGTCTTCGTCAGTCTATCAATGACAACCCACATAACATCTTTCTTTTTTGGCGTCATAGGCAACCCCGTCACAAAATCCATGGAAATCCGATCCCACTTCCATTCAGGAACCATCACCGGCTGAAGCAATCCCGAAGGGATTTGATGCTCAGCTTTCACTTGTTGACAAATCAGACATTTTGTCACAAACTCAGAGATGTCTCTTTTCATACCCGGCAACCAATAAAATTTCCTCAGATCGTTGTACATTTTCGTACTGCCCGGGTGTACTGACAAATATCCACTATGTGCCTCTTGCAACAATTTTTGGATTAACTCATCGTCTCTGGGTACACAGATTCTGTCATGATACATCAAACAACCATCTGAATCCACTCGAAAATCAGAGTCATTTTTCGATCCACACTTAGCTCTCTTAGCTTGCATCTCACTATCATTCCTTTGAGCCTCACATATCTGTTGAACAAATAGTGGCTTAGCTCTCAACTCTGCCAATATAGCACCATCATCAGACAACGCTAAACTCGTGCTCATAGCTCTCAAAGCATACACGGATTTCCTACTCAGGGCATCCGCAACCACATTCGCTTTTCCCGGATGGTAATCAATGACTAACTCATAGTCCTTCAATAACTCAAGCCACCGCCTTTGTCGCAAATTCAAATCTTTTTGATCCATCAAATACTTCAAACTCTTATGATCCGTAAAGATTCGACACTTCTCACCATATAAATAATGTCACCAAATCTTTAATGCGAAGACAATCGCAGCCAACTCTAAATCATGAGTCGGATAATTCTTCTCGTGCGATTTTAGTTGCCTCGAGGCGTAAGCGACTACCTTACCCTCTTGCATCAACACACAACCGATACCATTTAACGATGCGTCACTGTAAACCACGAACTCTTTCCCTGATTCTGGTTGAACCAAAATCGGCGCCTCAGTCAACAATGTTTTCAATCTCTCAAAACTCTGTTGACATTTCTCAGTCCATTCAAACTTAACATCCTTATGCAACAGTTTCATCATCGGGGTAGCAATCATGGAAAACCCGTTTACGAATTATCTGTAGTATCCTGCCAAACCCAAAAAGCTTCTGACTTCTGACACGTTTCTCGGTGGTTTCCAATCCACAATAGCTAAGATCTTACTCGGATCAACTCTAATTCCATCACCCGGCACGATGTGTCCTAGGAATTCGACCTCTCGGAGCCAAAACTCACTCTTGCTAAATTTAGCATACAATTGCTTGTCTCTTAAAGTCTGTAAGATAATTCTCAGATGTTCGGCATGATCACTCTCATCCCGAGAATAAATCAATATGTCGTAAATAAAGACAACCACAAACTTGTCCAAATACGGTCGGAAGACACGGTTTATCAAATCCATAAAAATCGCAAGAGCGTTCGTTAGACCAAACAGCATGACCAGAAACTCATAATGGCCATACCTCGTCCGAAATGCCGTTTTCAACACATCTTGCTCCTTAACCCTCAACTGGTAATAACCAGACCTCAGGCCTATCTTGGAGAATACTGTGGCTCCCTTCAGTTGATCAAATAGATCATCTATCCTTGGTAAAGGATACTTATTTTTTACCGTCACTTTGTTGAGTTGCCTGTAGTCTATGCACAATCTCATTGACCCATCTTTCTTCTTCACAAATAATCTGGAGCACCCCACGGTGAGTAGCTCGGCCTTACAAAACCCTTATCCGTCGACTCTTGCAAGCGAACCTTGATTCTTTCAAATCTAATGGTGCCATTCTATACGAACAACCAAAAATAGGTGCCGTCCCAGAGTTAACTCAATTCCAAACTCGACCTCTCTAACTGGAGGCAATGGGTAACTCTTTCGGGAATACATCCGGATACTCACATACCACCGGCACTGTTTCAATCTTTACCTCAGACTCTTGAGTATTCAATACAAAAGCGAGATAGGACTCGCATCCTTTTCTTAAATATTTCTCGGCCACTAAGGAAGAAATCATCACCAGTGAGACTATCCACCCACCGATTCAACTTTGAATAACATCTCCATTCTCACATTTCAATTCAATAAATTTACCACCACAGTTCACTAAAACACTATGGGTAGTCAACCAATCCATACCAAGAATTAAGTCAAAATCATCAAACGACAACAACATAAGGTTTGCCGGAAAACAATGACCCCTAATTGTCAAAGGACAATTCCTACACACCTTGTCAACTAACACATGTTTACCTAACGGGTTTGACACCTTAACCACAATTTTAATAGACTCAACGATCACACTCAAACTAGATGCCAGTCTCATGCAAATATAAGAATGGGTAGACCCTAGATCAATCAAAGCAATAACAAAGGTGTCATGAAGAGAAAAAGTACTCGTTATTACATCTGGGGATGATGCCTCTTCGCGAGCGCGAATGGCATACGTCCTTGCAGGTGCCCGACCCTCCGGTCTCACAGTAGAGTCTCGGGACGCACCTCTACCACTAGTCCCACCTCCCGGGTTCTTTGGTGGCCTACCCCTTGTAGATACATTACTGGATCTTATCTCTTGCTTTCTTTCCTTGTCATCCCTCTCGAGGCAATTTCGGATAAAGTGGTCGGGGGAACCACACTTATAACAATTTTGGTTGTTTCCCCAACACTCTCTAGTGTGATATCTACCACAACTTGGACACTCCGGTTTGTTCTTCGGATTGCCCACACTTTCCATCGAGGTGGCTTGAACTCTCGAACCCGAACGAGTGCTGCCTTGGTCTCAATGTGAATATCCAACTGATGCAGTCGTCCGATGATTTGCTTCTTTGGATCTTTTTGACTGAGCTTGGTACGATTTGCCCACCGGCTATTTTCTTACATCTCGGGCCTCACTCACAGCCCTCCTCTTTTCCTTACTCAGTTCTTCGGCCTTACTTGCCCTATCAACCAACACTACAAACTCCTTTAACTCCAAAATACCAACTAGTAGTTTAATATCCTCATTCAAATTTCATCTTGAACCTCTTGCACAAAATAGTTTCCGTTGACACACATTCTTGCGCGTACTTGCTAAGCCTAACAAATTCGCGCTCATATTCCGCCACAGTCATTCTTCCTTACTTTAACTCAAGGAATTCCTTCCGTTTCTAATTAGTAAATCGCTGACTTATATACTTCTTTCGGAATTCATCCAAAAAGAAGTCCCACATCACACTCTCTTTAGGAACCACTGCTGTCAACGTTTTCCACCAATGGTATGCCGAGTCCCTCAGCAAAGACACGGCGCACTTTAAGCTTTCCTCAGGTGTACAAGAGAGTTCATCAAATACTCTCATTGAGTTCTCAAGCCAGAACTCCGCCCTCTCAGGGTCATCATCTACTTTAGCTCTAAACTCCTCAGCCCCTTGCTTCCTAATCTTATCTACCGGGGGCTTCGTTATCCTCACTACATCTATACCTTGAGGAGCCACTGGAACTGGCCGAGGTATAGGAGGAGGTGGAGGAGGTTGAGCATTAGGGTTTGCTCGAACATACTCCGAGTACCAATTACTCATCATCTGGAGAAAGGTTTCCCGAGCCTCTTCTCCTTGACCCCTAGTCTCGAGTCCACTCTGTACAGGCGCGGTCCCTTGCGCAGGAGCCGGCGCATTACTAGTTGCATCATCAGCAGTCGATTGATCGGGATCCATATACTATATAAAACAAAGTTTAGAATCATCAGAAGCCACCACACTATCATTATACACTTATGGCATGTATAGCTAGACTCTTACACCCGCTACGGTAGTCCGAGAACCGACTAAACCATAGCTCTGATACCACTAAATGTAACACCCCTTACCCGTATTCTATGCTAGAACCAAGCTCAAGGCATTACCGGCTTAATCCACTTGATCACACTACTTTAGTCACAACTTGACTACTCTCTATGGTCACCACAACGAACTCATTAAGGACTCACAAGGCCTTAAACATACATACGAGGGTTTTGAGACCCTACTGGAAATCATTGCGATCTTAAAATTTCTTTCACCTAAACAAGGGTCCACATGCCCACGGGAAATGGGACACGCCCGTGTAGGTAGGCCGTGTGGTCACACACGCCCATGTCCGTACCCCGTGTATAAAAACTTGAATATTCTGCTTGTGTCACACGGTCTAAGAACACGCCCGTGTTCTCCACCCGTGGTGAACACTGACCATCTTACATGGCCTAGGCACATGCCCGTGTGGCTAGCTCGTGGTCTATTCTGACTTAAAACTCTAACATGCAGGGGACACATGGCCAAATCACACGCCCATGGGCTGACCGTGTGTCACACATGGCCTGACACTGCGCTTGCAGTGTGTCTACCCATATGGACAAGAACAAGGCTATTTGCCCAGCTCTTTTCACTCTTCTAGCTCACACAACATGGATCCATTCAACATATTATCACACAATTCATGTTTTGCAATCTAAACTTGCATGGATAACTACTTCTTTTCATATAATAAGGTAAACCATTAACCATGGCATTATACAAAATAGATTATCCAATCAAAAGGGCCAACACACCGTTGGCCAATACAACAACATAAACTAACTTGTCTAGCATCTATACATGCCATATACAAAAGCACTAAGTCTAAATATACCAAGTGAGCTGATAGTGTGGGCAATCTTCCAAATTATCTGCGTATCTCGTCCCGACTCTTTAGCTCTATAAGACAAGTGAAAAGAAAGGGGAGTAAGCTTTAAGCTTAGTAAGTTTACATATAAACAATTAACATCATAGTATAAGCTAAACAACAATTAGCATTATACTAAACAAGACAATTCACATCCGCAACTATGCTTACTCATTCTATCCCTTACCATATTTCCACCACATCACAAGCTTAATGCTTTCATTCATTCATTTGCATACCTGCACTCAACACCACAATTTCTCATGATACAACACATCATGATTTCTCACTAATTCAACCACACAGCTAAATCACTCGTTGGTTTCGCACTTAGCCCACCTCAATCAAATAGTAGGGTAGTATCGCACATAGCCTACCCAATAGGGTAATTATAGTGGTTTCGCACATAACCCACTAAATAATATACTTAACGATAGCATCGCACACAACCCATCGTAGTTAAGTATTAAGGTGGTATCGCACTTCGCCTACCGTCAAATATTATCGCTACACATTCACACATCTATTTCGTAATTCATACATCAATTACTCAATAACTACCACATTCAATCCGCTTGAACCGTATAGGTTCTCAATCATGCTACACACTAGTTAGCATAAAAAATGAATATGTATAAATGCATTGTTTACACATAAGCTTACCTCGGTATTCAAAATGTATAAAGACGTGCAATTTAGTCCACGACTTTATTTTTGCCTCGGTTTCGATCCGAGCTTCATTTTTCTTGATCTACAATGATAAATCAACTCATTTAATACACACATTGACTAAATTGACTCATAACTCATACTTTGGCAAAATTACCATTTTGCCCCTAAACTTCCTCATATTTACACTTTTGCCCCAAGGCTCGTAAAGTGATTTTCATTCAACATTCTTGTTTTTCATGCATAGCCAAATCATACTCTCAACTATAGCAACCTTCAATTCTCACTAAATCACTCATGTATGACCAATTTCATGACTTTTACAAACTAGTCTTTACGTGCATTTTTCATGGAATTCACTTAGAAAAAGATGTTTATTCTACATCCAACTCTAATAATCTTCCATAAAACATCAAAATACATGCATGTCATACATGGGTATATTTTTGAACATGAATCCTAGCTCAACATATAGCTAAAAATAGCTAACTCATGTTACGAGGACTTCAAAAATACGAAGAATATAAAAAACGGGGCTAGGATGCACTTACTAGCAAGCTTGAAAAATTTGAAGAACCCTAGCTATGACTTATTGAAATTTTCGGCCAAGGGAAGAAGATGAGCATCAAATTTTGACTATTTCATCTTTTTAATCATTTATTTGACAAATGACCAAAATGCCCTTTTTACCATACTTTCAAATTTCACCCACTCATACCATTTTTTGTCCAAAAATTAGAAATTGGGAAAATTGCTATTTAAGGACCTCTAATTAATAATCCAAAGCTATTTCATACTTAAAGCTTCTAGAATATCACATTTCGCAACTTTTGCAATTTAGTCCTATTGGACATTTCAATCACAATTAGCAAAATTACTTCATGAAACTTTCATACTTTCATGCAAACGTATCATAAACCTTAAAACTCATGTTTCTACTTCGGATTTGTGGTCTCACACCACTATTCTGACTAGGCCCTAAATCGGGATGTTACATGTTATTATAGGCAAATTCTACCAACGGTAGATACCTTTCCCATCTGCCTTGAAACTCAAGAACGCAACACCGGAGGATAACCTCAAGTACTTGTATTAACCTCTCCGACTGACCGTCGGTTTGGGGGTGAAAAGCTGTACTAAAATCCAACTTTGTGCCCAAGGCCTCTTGCAACTTTTCCAAAACCTGGACGTAAATCTCGGATCTCTATCCGATATAATTGATAATGGTACTCCATGAAGTCTCACAATATTTGAGATATACAAGTTTGCCAACTTGTCAAGTGAGTAGTCGACACGCACCGGTATAAAATGGGCTGACTTTGTAAGTCTATCGACTACGACCCATATAACATCTTTCTTGCTCGGTGTCAACGACAAACCCGTCACAAAATCTATGGTAACTCGGTCCCACTTCCACTCAGGTACCATAATAGGTTGAAGCAAACCCGAGGGTACTTGGTGTTTAGACTTTACTTGCTGACAAATTAAACATCTTGAAACAAACTCAGAAATATCTTTCTTCATACTTGGCCACCAATACCATTTCTTCAAATCATTATACATCTTGGTGCTACCCGGATGCACAGATAAACATCCGCTATGTGCCTCATGCAAAACTTTACGAATGAGCTCATTGTTCCTCGGTACACATACTCTATCTCTAAACATCAGGCATCCATCTGAATTAATCCAGAAATCAGACTCATTACCAGTCTCGCACTGAACTCTTTTGGCTTGCAAGTCACCGTCATCTTTCTGAACCTCATAAATCTCTTGGAGGAACATTGGTCTAGCCCTCAACTCAACTAGAATAGAACCATCATCGGACAAACTCACCCGTGTATTCATAGCTGTAACATCCCAAAATAGGGGTTATTTGTGATTGAATTATTTTTCTTGTATTTGAATTTCTGTGATATTATTCGTGATGATATAAGGCTTAATTAGGGGTCTTGAGTAAGCTCGGTTTAGTAGAATAATTCTTAGTAAGGCTTATTTAAAGAAGAAGATTAAATGAGCTTAGCACTTAAGTTAATTTAAGTAGCAATAAGTGACACAAGATGAGTGCATGGCAAGTTGGTAATGGCGCATGGAGTTTAGCTTGAGGGGAGAGGTTCGAATCCCTTAAATAGCATTGGGACAACTTTTATTTTTGCTTTGGTATGGTAAGTGTCGGCCAAGGATAATTAAGATAAGGGTTGACCATGTTAATTTTTGGTTAGTAGACTATAGGTTTAAGGCAAGTGTTAACATATGGAAGGGAATCAAGTAATTAAGGAAAATATGGAGACATGGGGCTAGTATCAAGGATTATGTTTTGGAAACAAAATCATGGCCTTTATGCCATGAACTTGGGCAACAATGTGGCTAAGGGGATTTGGCGAATATGCTAGTGTTGGTAAGGCTTGGGAAGAATTTTTGGTCATTTCTTTCATTTGGTGCAAAAGTACAAAACAATTCTCTCTCAAACTCTTTTCTTGTTAGCCGAATTTCACCTTTTGATAAGCCTAATACTTTTTGACCATTTGGTCATTTTTGGCTCATTTTCTATTTCTCCTTTTCATTCTCTCAAAACCGAAACTTGAGTATTTTCTTCAACCATTGCCAAACACTTATCTCTTTTGTCCATTTTCTTCTTTCTTTCTTAGCCGAATCTCCTATATCATAATATTCTATCTATTTCTTTCTTTTCTCTTCTCAAAAGCACTTAGCCGAAACTATTAGTTCACTTTCTTACTTCATCTTTTTCCATACAAGTGAACCTTGGTTGTTTGTGTTGAGCAAATCATAGCCAGAATCCACTCTCTTGGGTATCACCAATTTTCTTCTCCTATCTTGATCAACTTTGGCCGAATATTGAAGGTAAGATAGTTTTCATCGGGACTTCTCTAGAAATCGGTTTTGGTAAAGTGGTAAGGGCTTATTTCAATGGATTACTCTTTTAAGTTTTCGTTTAAGCCGAAGGCTAATAAACCTTATTGATGATGGTTGATTGTAGGGAAGTGAGGCCGATTCTTTTAGGAGTGTGTTGGATAAGTGTTCGAAGGCTTTGGGTAAGATTTTAGGTTCACAAGGAACCTTTCTCAATTATTTTGGTTTGGCCGAATAGGCCATGGTTCTAATATTCATTTTTGGCCGAATATAGGGGCAAGAATACTTGTGTGGCCGATTTGTCTATTTGGGATTTAGAACTCTTTTTGGTGCTAGGTGTGTATACATACACATCTTATAACTTTTTAATATGCTAAGTGTTATTTTATCCCTAAACGTTTTGGGTAGACAGGGATGTAATACCTTCATGGTATTAACAAGGATTTGGGTAAGTTCTTATTACTATGTGATTATTATTTGATGCTTTTGGGAAGCATGACACATTTGGTATGTGTATTATTTGATATATGGCTTATGATAAATCGATTGGATGTTGTTAAATAAATCTATCAACATGATTTGTGGTACATGCATATAAATGATTGTTATGGGTTGATGAGAGGAGAGGCGGTGATATTCGTGTCGAGCGGACACCGGTGTTTTGGTAACACATCGTGACTACGGTCACGAGAGGTTTGGTACCTCGAGAGGTTTGGCACCTCATAGCGACTTGTCCACGTGTGGTTAATACCACCGTGGGTTGGCCCCACTTTGAGATATGGGATTGTCTGCGGTGATTTGGTATCACACGATGGGTTGGCCCCATCATCTATTTGTGACTTCGGTCACGGTGTTTTAGTAACACAATTGTGTCTTCGGACACCGAGATTTGGTATCTCCAAAGTGATTTGGTATCACATTTGTGACTATACGTCACGGTGGTTTAGCACCACCAAGTGGTTTGGTACCACAAGGGGTAGAAAAAGGCGTATGGATGGTTAGGTTGGGTGCATTTAAACTTATGCATGTTAATTGGTTATAATTTGTGTATGTTATTACATTAAATTGGGGAAGGGTTACACATTGAGTCTTGGTGACTCACCTTTTCCTTTAATTTTTCAGTGATTCGTAGACCATGGGTGAGGAGCCTGATGGACTCGAGGTGGCCATGCAATGGAGTTTTTAATAAATGAATTTTAGATTTTATCTATCTTTCTTTTGGATTTAAGTTGTTTAATTGTAATAAGGCCTCCTAGGATTATTTTATTATTGCTTGCATGTTTGAATGTTTGGTTTAAATTACTTGATGATGTTAAAGCGGTTGCACATGTTTTTCTCAAATTAAACGCAAAATGTGTTTTAAAGTACCATCGGGTACATTCGAAATTTGTAAACAACTCGACTCAAAGAAAATATTTTAAGTTTGGTTTTTAACAAAGAAAATTTAAATTGAAAGACAATTCAACTAAGTTTTAAAATGATTTTTCAAAAACTTTTCTCTGTAGCAAACCAAATTCGGTCGTAATGTTTGGGCCGGGTTTGGGGTGTTACAATAGCCCTCAAGGCAAATAAGGATTTTCTACTTAAAGCATCGGCGACTACATTCACCTTTCCCAGGTGGTAATCAATAACCAACTCATAATCCTTTATCAACTCTAGCCATCTTCGCTACCTTAGGTTCAATTCTTTTTGAGTCATCAAATACTTTAAAATTTTGTGATCGGTGAAAATCCGACATCTTTCACCATACAAATGGTGTCTCCAAATCTTCAGTGCAAAAACAATGGCAGCCAACTCTAAATCATGCGTCGAATAGTTCTTCTCGTGTGGCTTTAACTGTCTGGAGGCATATGCTATCACTTTACCTTCTTGCATAAGTACACAGCCCAATCCATTCAAGGATGCATCGCTGTAGAGCACAAATTCTTTTCCCGATTCCAGTTGTACTAGAACTGGAGCCTCTATCAACATTGCCTTTAGTTTCACGAAACTCTGTTGACACTTCTCTGTCCATTCAAACTTTGCATTTTTCTGTAACAGTTTCGTCATTGGAGTCGCTATCATAGAAAACCCCTTAACGAATCGCCTATAATAGCCGGCTAAGCCAAGAAAACTTCTAACCTCAGATACATTTTTCGGCGGTTTCCAATCAACAATAGCTGAAATCTTACTTGGGTCAACTCAGACTCCATCTCCCGAGACAACATGTCCCAGAAATCCAACTTCCTTGAGCCAGAATTCACTTTTGCTGAACTTGGCATACAACTGGTTATCTCGTAAAATCTGTAAAACTGTCCTTAAGTGCTCAGCATGCTCACTCTCATCTAGGGAATATATTAATATATCATCAATAAAAACCACAACAAACTTATCCAAAAATGGCTGAAAGATGCTGTTCATTAAATCCATAAACACCGCAGGGGCATTAGTTAAACCAAAAGGCATGACTAAAAATTCATAATGCCCATACCTCATTCGAAAAGCAGTCTTCGACACATCTGAGTCTTTTACTCTTAACTGGTAATATCCCGACCTCAAATCTATCTTAGAGAACACCGTGGCTCCCTTCAGTTGATCAAACAAATCGTCGATCCTTGGCAATGGGTACTTGTTCTTCACTGTTACTTTATTAAGCTGTCGGTAATCTATGCACAATCTCATAGAACCATCTTTCTTTTTCACAAATAACACTGGAGCACCCCACGGAGAATAACTTGGTCTTGCAAAACCTTTGTCCGTCAACTCTTGCAACTGTGCCTTCAATTCCTTCAACTCTGTTGGAGCCATTCTGTATGGAGCAATTGATATGGGTGTCGTACCAGGAACTAACTCAATACTGAATTCTACCTCTCTAACCGGAGGTAATCCTAGCAATTCCTCGAGAAAAACATCTGGGTACTCACATACTATCGATACTGATTCAATCTTTAACTCAGTTTCCTTGGCATTCATCACAAAAGCAAGATACACCTCATACCCTTTTCTTACATACCTCTAAGCCGACATGTGAGAGATCACTACCGGTGACCTGTCTTGTTCATCTGATTCAACACGAAGAGTGTCCCCATTTTCACATCTCAACTCAATATATTTCTTTCCACAATTTACTGTCACATCATGAGTGGTTAACCAGTCCATACCAAGAATAATGTCAAATTCATCAAATGGCAATAGCATGATATTTGCCTTAAAACAATGACCTCTAATCATCAATGGGCAATCTTTACATACTTTATCAACTAGCACACTTTTGCCTAAAGGATTAGACACCTTTATCATGAATTTTGTAGACTCTACGGGCATACTCATTCTAGATACTAATTTCATGCAAATGTATGAATGGATAGATCCCGGATCTATTAAAGCAATAACTTTAGTATCATGGAGAGAAAATGTACCCGTAATCACATCGGAGATGATGATGCTTCTTGAGCCGCGAATAGCATAAGTCCTTGCAGCGCCCGCCTCGAGATCTCGCACTGCTCTCTGTGGGTACCCTTACTACTCGCCCCACTTCCCGGGTTTCTCTGTGGTCTTCCTCTAGCAGTGCCTCCCGATCTTGCATCCTGAGGCTTCTCTTTCTCATCCCCTCTGGGCAATTTCTAATAAAATGGTCTAGAGACCCACACCAAACAAGCCTTCTCATTGGCTCGACATTCACCTAATGACGTCGCGCCACACCTGCGGGAACTGCTTGGTCTACTCGGTCGGGCGTTGCCAACACTAGCAACGATGTGGTCTAAGCTTTAGACCACAAATCATCTACTCTTGCTTTTGCACGAGAACTGGCAAGTAGTAGTGATCAAGTATGAAAACCTCTCAACTTCTTGGACGAGGACTGAAATGACTTACTCAATTGTCTCTTTCTTGAAACACGAAACTCCATCTCAGCTTTTCTTTTCTCTTTCACTAATTCCTCGGCCTTACAAGCCCGATCCACTAACAAAACAAATTCCTTCAACTCGAGGACACTAAAAAATAACTTGATATCTTCATTTAGTCCGTCCTCAAACCTCTTACACATGATGGCTTCGGAGGACACACATTCCCGAGCGTATTTGCTGAGCCTCACAAACTCACGCTCGTACTCAGTCACCGTCATCTTACCTTGTTTCAGTTCAAGGAATTCCTTTCTCTTCTGATCGATGAATCTTTGGCTTATGTATTTCTTCCAGAAATCTTCTTGGAAAAATTCCCATGAAATTCTTCCCCTTGGTACCACCGACACAAGGGTATTTCACCACTGATAAGCAGAATCTCTCAGAAGAGAAACCACGCATTTCATGCACTCTTCAAGTGTGCACGATAACTTTTCAAATACCCTAATGGTACTTTCAAGCCAAAATTTGGCTCTTTCCGGATCATCATCCTTACTAGCCCGGAATTCCTCGGCTCCTTGTTTCCGAATTCTATCAACCAGAGGCTTTTCTCTTCTTACAACTTCTACCACTTGGGGCACTACATGGGTAGGCTGAGGAATAGGCGGGGGTGGAGGTGGTGGAGCATTAGGATTTGCTCTCACGTACTCGGTGTACCAATTGCTCATCATACGGAGAAAGGATTCTCGGGCCTCTTCTCCCTGACCCAGAGTCTCGGGTCTACTCTCAACTGGTGCGGTCCCTTGCGCGGGAGCCAGCGCATTACTTGCAGCATCATCGGCTGCAGCTCGGTCAGGATCAGGATCCATTAACTATATAAAAATACAATTCAAATCATCAGGAGTCGTCACACTATCGTTACACAAGTACTCTTACATATGGCATGTATAGCTAGACTCATACTCACGCTATGTTAGTCCGAGAATCGACTAAATCGTAGCTCTGATACCACTAAATGTAACACCCCTTACCCGTGTCCGACGCCAGAACCGGATACGAGGTATTACCATGCTTTACCTTGTTTGATCATATAATTACGAGCTATAAAATTTTGGTCTAACTTAAAACATTTCTTTCTTATTCATAACTTACATTTCATGGGCCTACGGGATCTTAAACATTCATCTAGAAGGATTCGGAGATCGACTAGAAACTTTTGCACTCTTTAAAAATTTTTGCCTAGACAGGGGCTACACGCCCGTGTTGTCTGAGGGACACGCTCGTGTGCCTCTAAGACATGCCCGTGTCCTTCGCTCGTGGTCGACACTAACTTATCTCACACAGTTGAGCACACGCCCGTGTCTACAACCCGTGTCCTTCACACGGCCTAGACACGGCTGTGTCTCCTACCTGTGGAGCTCTCTGACTATGACGTCATCAAACCTTAAATAGCATACGGCCAGGGTACACGCCCGTGTGCTGGCCCGTGTGACGAATTATATTCTCGCAACTAGGTGCAGGGGACACACGGCCTATTAACACACCCATGGGGCGATCAGTGTGTCACACACTGCGGCCTAGACACACGCCTTGTGTGTCTACCTGTGGTGCGATTAGAGGCTATTTTCCAAGCCTTTTTGCCACCCTGAAACATAAACCCATTCATTTCAGCACAAGAACACATAATATAATAATATCAACCATGAATAATCCCTAAATTATCATTCAATCCATCCATATTTTACTCATTATCTTGCATGAACATTCTTTTCATTAAACTCATCAACTTTGAAACATAAACTTGACAATATTGGCCAATTCACCATGGCCCTTTACAAAATGAGTGTGAAACATTAATAGCCAACCCTTTGGCCTTCCAACATGACATGACACAAAACGATCAAGGTCCTATACATGCCATACTCAAAATGGATTAACTTTACTATACCAATGAGCGATTGATAGTGTGATTCCGAGCTCCAATGTTCAGTGATCCCCAAACTAACTTGGCGGAACTACAATGAAAAGGAAAAAGAGAGGGGTAAGCACATAGCTTAGTAAGTTTGCATGAAATTCTAAGCAACAATAATTGCTCAAACTAAAATTCATCCATCTTATAAAACATTGGCAACATAAGTCTCAAATGCATAATCGTACTCATCCATACTCACTCATACTTATTCCTACCCATCTCATGTTACACTATGGGTTCATAGCTCGTATTTTCCCATGGCACCTGTATCTCTTATCACATGGCTTGTCACATATGCTAACATGAGCATAACTCAAATCTTAATCATTCATAACATGAATGAAACTCAAGGTCTTACGTGAATAGTTTCTATTCAACACCATCTTACTTACTCAGTTCATTGTCCATGAACTAACCAGATTACCATAAGTTATTCAAACTTACCTTGCACAGATGTTGATGCCAATTCCATATCCCGGATATGGTCTTACATGGGATCACCTCTTGATGCCGATGCCATATCCCAGATATGGTCTTATACAGGAACTCAAGCCTGATGTCGATGCCATATCCCAGATATGGTCTTATACGAGATCATACATGGATGTCGATGCCATGTCCCAGACATGGTCTTATACGAGATCTTTCTTTGGTGCCGAAGCCATGTCCCAGACATGGTCTTATACGGGACCTTCCTTATCTCAACTGAATACATAATTATCATCCTTATTCATATTAATTCCTCATCGAGGTTTCTGTACTCGAATTTCTTAAAATGACATATATTAACATAATATCATTCAATTTCAAATATCGAAACATTATGAAAATATAACTTCATACAAACTTACCTCGATTCTCAAAAGGTGTATCGATGCTCGATTTAGTCTTTGATTTTGTTTTTGCTTCGGTTTCGATCTGGGCTTCTCGTTTCTTGATCTATAATAACAATTTCACTTCTTAAATACACACATTGACTAAATCGACTCATAATTCATATTTTGGAAAAATTACGATTTAGCCCCTAAACTTTTACATAATTACACTTTTGCCCTGAGGCTCATAAAATGATTTTCATTTAACTTTCTTGCATTTCAAGCCTAGCCGAATCATTTTCTGAACTATAGCAACATTTAATTTCCACTAATTCACTCATGTATGACCACTTTTACAACTTTTACAATTTGGTCCTTTTTATGTATTTTTCATGAAAATCACTTAGGAAAAGATGTTTATCATACATCAAACTTGCATATTCTTTCATAAAACATCAAAATACATGCATGTCATACATGGGTAAATTTTTGGACATGAACCCTAGCTCAAAATATAGCTAGAAATAGCTAAACCGAGCTATGAGGGTTTCAAAAATACGAAGAACATTAAAAACGACACTAGAGGAAGAAGATGGACAAGATTTTTGCTTCTTTTTCCCTTTTAATTCTTTTATTAACCAAATGACTAAAATGCCCTTAATGATCCTTTCTTAAGATTTTTCCTTCCCATGTTCATTTTTGTCCATCATCAAATATAATGGTCTAATTGCTAAATAAGGACCTCTAGAATTTTTCATAATTCTATTTCATACTTGAATCTTCTAGAATCTCATATTTTCTATTCTTTACAATTTAGTCCTAATGAACAATTTAATCACTAATTAATATAATTTTTTCATGAGATTTTCACACAATCATGTAATCACCTTATAAACCCTATAGAAATCATAAAACTCATATTTTTACTTCAGATTTGTGGTCTCGTACCACTATTCCGACTAGGCCCTAAGCCGGGCTGTTACAGTCAGTGTTATTTTGATCAGTGATATGAAAAATGAACTAATTTTTTTTGTAATGTAAATAATGATAAGTATAAATTTTAGTTATCTTATTTGTATCAGTGTTAGTTTGTTTTTCACCCCTGAATGATGTTTATGAACTTTATAAATTGCAAAAGAAAATGAAGCATAGCATAATATAAAAGCCAAACTCAATCATCCTTAGAATCCATCTAGCATTGTTGAGCTATGTAGCTATGTCATTTTAAGTGTTGTGGTTCATTAGAAGGGCTTTTTTTACATCTTTTATCAACTCTTTATATGTATATGAATAAATAATATATTAAATATAAATAAACAAATGGTGATTTAGTACATATAGGGTCTAGGGTGCTGAGAAACATACAGGCAGTTTAGGCAACCTTATGGTAATCGCTGTAATGGCAGGATTCTAGTCACATCATGTGATTCAGCAAGAAGGATCTGAGATTGGGCCAAGCTCGTAGGACCCAAATGTAAGATGAGAACGTTCAAATCCATGCAACATCTTGTATGTGGACCTTTGAAGCCCAAAACCGTCCATCTTAAATAGTTTCATAAATTTCCACAGCATTTAATTTATGTTATATTCTTACATCTTTTTAATATGTCTTAAAATATTATGTTTTGTTTTATTACATGTTTAATATGTGCTTTAATTATGCACTAGCTTATTACATCTTTAATGCTTGTCTTAGTTTTTTGGGTGTCTTTAATGTGTCTTAAAATGTCCTGTTTAGTACATTTTAAGCGTTATATTTATGTTGTCCTAATGTGTGTTTATTATGTCCTAGGAACTTTAATGGTCGGCCTTCCAACTTAAGGGTCACAAGGAGAGTGATCATTCATCAACCAATCATGGGATTAAGGTGTTTTATAAATTAGGGGTTGTTCATTTTCAAGGTACATGCAAAATCGAAGGGTCAAAAGAAAGGTGTAAAACATTAAGGACTAAGATACATGAATTTACATCAAAATCCCATTCAAATCCTTCAAATACATGGACTATTAGGGCCACCAAAGGGACCTACATGAATATGGTTGAATGTTTGCTTCCCCATGCATGAATCCGCCTCCAACGCATTTAATGCAGCCACCAAAATCAACCTAAGGTGCATGAAAGACAAGGGAATGAAGTTGGTTCATCAGTGCATGCTTTGAATAGTTGAATTCATGAAATTAAGTGCTAATGTAACATTTTATGTTTCACATTAATGACCGAAATGACCCTTTATATGCTAAGGCCTATATATATTTCATTTTATCTCGAAGTGTGGTGATCACCTTATATCGTTGGTTTCTATCTCCTTTATAGATAGTGAGTCACGATCTTCTGCAAAAGCCCAAACTTGTTAAACCAAACTTTGCTTTGTAGAAATTGGGCCACACTGTTTTATATTGTTGGTTCATTTCTGGGCCAAGTTTCGTTTATAAGTTATATCCTTTTTCTATCCTTTTTATTCCACCACCTTTATACAAATTCCAAGTCCTTAACCTAATTATCCTTTTATTTTCGTAAAGTACCTATTTAGATGATCAAGAACTTAAAATCGTCAATCAAGTTTGAAACTCATAATCGGGTTCACGTCATTGGTGCTTGGGATTTAATATTTTGATCAACAAGTGGTTCTTCATATTTATCAACAAGTGCTGCTGTATATTGATCAATAAGTGGACTCTCTGAAATTTCTAAAACAAGTGAATTTGTTTAAATAATGTGTTAGTGACTAAATGTACAAGTGAAAAAGTAGATAGACTTACATGTACTTAAGGCAAAATTGTAAAAGTTGTTGCAGGATCAAGTAGTACGGCTTCAATTGTTGATTAGGAATGCTCAGGTATCGCTTCATGTGGTGCTATAGAAAGAATATTGAGTTTCTTCCATCGGACCTTAGGTTGAGTTGCAGATTGGACCTTGTTGATGTTTATTGAGGCTTGTTACAGTTTCATGTAACACACTCTTTACTGTTGTTGGACATTAACTATGAGCTACTTGAACTGTGGTTGTTTGACTGAGGATAGAATCTATATTACTTTGTATGTTACAAAATATGTTTGACCACTTAGTAAATAGTAACTCGCTATAAATATCTAATTAAGTAATGAGGTAGGTTGGGTAGATATATAATTACTCTATTTGTTGATGTTCTTCCTCTTCTATTTGAGGTGGAGGTGGAGGTGGGTTTGGTTCACTTTCAAATTGAGCTCTTTTTTCTTGCATTTCTTTTACCTCACCTACCATTTCTTATATATGTACTTCTAAGTTGAGATGACTATTGGATCTGATGCCCTAAGTGTAGTATATTTGTTTATATTTGTAATTTTTTTGAACAAATTGGTTTTATAAAATAATTCATTAATTACATTAATATTCTTTATATAATCAAAGAAAAATAAAAGCAAATATTAGCTCACTAGTTTTTTAATGTTTAAACTAATACTAAGCAGTTGGAAAAAAATCCTGTTTGAAAATAGTTTTTTGCAGAGCGGAAAATTAAAATTTTGAAAATCATACTTGTGTTTTTTGATAAGCGAATCCTTAATGTTTTCTGGCTTTTACCAAACGATCTTCTCCACTATTCTTGTACCACATGTAACACCCAAAACCTGGCCCAATCGTTATGGCCGACTTCGGAAAGCTACATTGTCAACCAGAATGGCCCAGAAAATCTTTCTTGATTTCAAACGTATTTTTTAAACCATGTGCAGTTCGTTCAAAACTAGTAAAATTGAATGTTCAACTTTATTTTCAATCTCATTTCAAAAACCATTTGTCCACGAAAATAGCCGAAATAAACTTTTGGAAGTTTAAAAAAAAAATTTAAAACTATCGGCTTATCAATTCAAAACAATTGAAATAAAGCATTGATTTTAATTTCATAAAACCCGTGCAAATTTCAAGAATCGAAATAAATAATATCTCAATTGTAAACATTCAATAATTTAGTCAAAACTATTTCAGATTTTCGATCATACTTCTAAATCATTTGTCTTTTTATTCAAAATTGGAGAACTTAGTTATTCGTCATTATTTCAGAAATAAAAACATATTAACTTCATAAATCAAATATCTTTAGAAAACTCATTTGTAAACATTAATAATTTTGAAAACTAAATTTAATTTTATTAAAAACTCATTTTTCAGAAATGCAGCGAAAAATGTGTTATTAACAGATTCTATTTTAAAAATCGTGTTTCAAGAAAAATCTTATCAAATACTAATTTATGTAGTTTTTAAAACTTAATGTCATGCAAGCAATTTATGCAAGTCAAAATGAAAAATCTCCAAAATAAAGTCCCATGCCACAGTCCATATTCAAACTTATTACAAAGCCCAAAATATGAAAATAAAATTTAATTACTTTAATTTAAAAAGAGTTCTAAGAAACTCCTCCAAATGCCATCATCGAATCCTAACCTCGGGTTATCTGTAAAATTAGAAAACTAAAGGGGGTGAGCTATAAAGCTCAGTGTGAGATTAACATAAACACAATCACATACATATAAACATATACATTATACAATCACAATAATCATACTAGTTTCATATAACTTAATATTTCACACTTATAATATACATGATCATGTTAATGCACATTTTGTAAAAACGGTCCTACCCATCTCCGCTACACACCGTAATTGAGTTTTTCCCAGAAATTGTCCATCCAACACACCAAATTGTGAACAATGTCACCAAAATCGCAAATAAACTGCCAATAATCAATACCATGGACAAGCCACCAAAATTGCAGATATATTTCCATATAATCAAAATCATGAACAATGTCACATTAATGCAGATAAACTGCCGTACACTTCCACCTTTCACATACCCCCATACATGTGATATGGCCAAAATCACTCAAAATCATATAGGCATGTTTAACATGCAAAATCACATATGTACACATAGTACCAAAATTTCACATTTTATAATCATGCGAATATTACATATGCCATATAATCACATAACATGAAAATGAGATTTACATATTTTTCAAGTCAATATCACACAACATGCTTTTCACAATATATACGATTTGGGAAAACACTTACTTGACATAGTCCATAACGATGGGTTTTATCTCTCTTAATGGATACATAAAGTATCCTCATCAAACATAATTTAAATAACAATAATTTTAACAATACAAAACATAGGTTTATTTTTGTTTAATGTTAAAACCCACACATGATAGCAGATTCAACACAAATCATCATTCTAAAGAAACACCCATACTCGGATCTAATCGATAGGTTACCTACTTATCAACAAAAGTGATCTTTCATTAGGGAGGTAATTTTTAAACGATTTATAAGATACATCAATTTTACAAAATTCTCATCCACACTTACTCTATAATAATCAATCGAAGATTGATCTCGTTTCCAACGTTAAGGGTTTTCTGGAATGATATTAATCGGTCCTTCATCAAAAGTAGAATATGATGCGTTAATACTGAAAGGAAAATACATTAAAACCCCTAAAACACATTCGAACTACAGGAAAAAGTAGGGAAGAAATAGTATATTTGTATCATCCCGAAATTGGGCCTAGTAGGATTGGGCCTTGAGCTTTAGGAAAAATTTGAGTATTATTTTTGTGTTGGCTCGGGTAGGAATTTTGTGTGTTAGCATAGTCTTGTGAAGGCTTGATTTTATTTAGGAAGTTAGATAATTTTTAGTATGGTTTATTTAATGAAGTGGATTAAGTGAGCTTAGCACTTAAGTTAATTTAAGTGTTAAATTCTAACACATGAGGAGTTAGTGGCATAGTGGATAAGGAGCTTGAAAGGTTACTTGAGGGAAGTGGTTCGAGTTGCTTGGAAAGCATTTTGAAGACTTTATTTTTGTATCCTAGCATTGATGGACGGTCAAACTCTAATTATGATAGGTTGGACCTTAAGTTTTTGGTAAGTTGAATATTGGTTTAAGGAAAGCTTGAAATAGGGGATAAGAATCTTAAAGTTATGGAAGGTTGGGGAGACAAAAGGCTTGAAGAGTGGATGATGTTTTGGAAGCTTTTCCATGGTCATTTGACCATGAACCTAGACGGCATAAGGGCTAAGGGGGGTTGGTTTAATGGTGATAGTGATTAAGGGGATGATAGGGAAGAAATGAGGAGGAAAAAGGGGGATTGTGTTGGCTTGTGAGTTGGACGAATGTTGTATGGGATTAGGGGGTGTTAGTTGACCAAAATCTTAATAATTTGTGCATCTTTTCCCTTTTCTCCAAATTTTTTCTTCCTAGCCGAAATGGTCATTTGCATTAGGTGAAAACTTTGTTTTGTTTTGGCTATCATATCTTGACCAAATTGGTACTCTTTTTTCTTTGTTTTTCTTTCAAGCTTTTCTCTCTTTTTGGTACCAAAATATTACCACTTTTGAAGGCATTTTTCTTTCATCCTTTCTTACTTGACCATTACCAAAAAGTTTAGAAGACATTTCACATTTCTTTTCTTCCTCTCTAGTGCCAAAATCATCCTAGCACCAAGGGCATATCTCATATTCTCTTTTTCTTTTTCTTTTTCTTTCTCTTTTCTCCTTCTTTCTCTTAGCCGAAACCATTCTCTATTTCCACCATCTTTTCTCTTCTCTTTTGTTAAAGCCGAAATCACCATTTCTTTTCTTTTTAATTGTTAAGGTCGAATCCTTTATAGTTCAAGTAAGGGTGAATCAATCTACGTGTTACGGGTAAGGATTATCTATCAATCATTTTCTTTCTTTTCTTTTGGATTAGCCGAATCTAGGAATCTAATCCCTTTTTATTATCTTTGGCCGAAACTTGAAGGAAAGTTCGGGGTTTCTTTGTAGCCAACGTTTAGGGGGAATCATTCAGGATTTGAATAATCCAAGGTAAGGAGATGATGATATTCGGCCAAAGGCCATATCTTTTTAGTGATAATCGATTACATTTTTTTTTGGGGACTCTATCTCTCGTTTATTATATTTTTTTCCGTGAACGTTAGATTTTTTGGGGCAATCAAGAATGGGTTTGAAAAGAGCAATTAATAGTGTTTGGAAGAAGGGTGGATCTGCTATACCCTCAAATTTCAAACGAAGGGCTGTGTCGACAGTTCGAGACTTTCCACCGGGATGTGGACCCTCTGCCGGCGATAATCGTTTATTTGAAGTCGTCCGTACCCCCGAGCCATTGTTCGTTCGTGGTTCTTCATCGGGTTATGAACCATCAATCGGAGAGAAATCGCCTATAGTTGTTATTAGAGATTCCGAGGGTATCGACGAGCGGGAAAGTTTAGTTATCACTATTATCAGGTGTGTAGCTTACACTAAACTTCTAATAGATTAATAGCATTATTGATAAAAGTTGTTAATAAAGAAATATGAATGATTATGGCTTCGGGTATCATTCAATGGTACAGTGAATCGAGGTACGTTATCCCTTAGTACTATGTATGATTCTAATATGAAACATATTCGATATTTGATTATGATTTTGATATAATGTACATGGCATGATATCTGCATCGTTAATAATGCTATAAGCATGAATATGAAATGTGTATGATTCTGTTATGAATTTGGGGTTATATGGTATGATATTGAAATAATATGTTATTGCATGGGCATATGGGCAATATTGAAAGGGGAAGTGTTCCGGTGGTTTTACCATATTATCCGGTGACTTTGGTCACGATATTATGAATCCGGTGACTTCGGTCACGATATTATGAATCCGGTGACTCTGTCACAATTATCTGGTGGCTATGCCACGATTATAAGGGCGATGTGCATGTTGACTGCAGCAACTGCCTTCGATGGTGTGTAGCGGATGGAGGGTCGATTTAGTAATCCCCACGGTGTGATTGGTAGGTACGGGTGGTGTGTAGCGGATGGATATCTAAGTTGGGTTCGGGATTGCATTTCATTTATATGTATATGTGATTTAATCATATTATTATTGATTTGTTATATTATGGACTTTGTTACTATGATCGATTGGACTTTTAGTGTACTGTTACACATTGAGTCTGTTGACTCACCCTTCAGTGGGACATCTTTTCAGGTGATTCGTGAGATCGCGGATGTGGAGCCGGATGAACTCGAGGAGGCCATGCAATAAAATTTGATTTTTACAAGAACTTCCATTTGGGTACCTTATTATATTTTAATTTGGGTTTTCATATTTTATAGATTTGTAATAAGGCCTCTTTAATTATGGTTTTGGATTATTTATATGCTTTGGGATTTATTCTAAACATGTTTAAGTATATCACTTGATTAATTTAATAATTGAGCTAAAGTTTTCTAAACTATAAAAACGCTATATGGTATTTTATCTTACCATCGGTAATCTAAATTGTTGATAATAAAATTATAAATTAAGTGTTTTCTACAACTTAAATGATTTCCAAAATTTTAAGTTTCTACATTCAAATGCAAACGATTTCAAAGTATTAATTCGAGTTTTCTTAAAATGAAACAAATGTTTTTCTAACCTATGATTCATCCACTTAGTTTAAAAGTTTTATTTATGGAATTTCAAAGTAAATTTCCAGTTTTTAACTTATTAAACATCCGATTTCTACAAATATAGAATTACAAAGAATTTTTCACTAAAATTTAATCGCTATCTCAATTTTATTCGAAACGTTTTTCTTCGTAGCATGCCAAATTCGGTCATGGCGTATTGACCGGGTTTGGGGTGTTACAATATTTCATTCCACTACCACACTTACCCTAACTGGGTTGATTCGGAAGGATTAATGGATCATTGGAGTCTTGAATCGGAGAAGGATGTGAGATTAGAAAAAAGATCACTTGAAAAGTGAGTCACTAAATATTAAATTTAGAAATAAAATAATAATAATTGAAATAGATGACAAATGATTTTCGGTCACTAATTAAAATTATAGAGATCGAAAAATGGTGAAGAACAGAGAAAGGATAACCAAAGCTGATGGAGGAGTGGTGGCGCGACGATGGTGGCAGCGATCTGATGATAATCCGATGGAGGAGGAGGGGAAGAAAAATGTTGTGGCACTAAAGAGAAGAAGGAGAAAAATAAAAAGAAAGAAAATGAGTGGTGGTTGCGATGGCGCGAGTTGTTTTCGCGGTGGTAGAGGGTGTCGCTAAGAGCGACGGCGGAACAAAAAAAAGAAGAGAAGTGGAAGATGGGTGATACGAACTCGCCTCATTGTGTTGAGTTGAGTCGTTTAGATGCCTGATCGTCGAACGAGGAAGTATCATTCCAAACTTGAAAGGTGTTTGTTTTGGCTAAGTATGGAAGATAAGAATGAAGAATAGGCTTGAATTGATGTGGATTTTGGTTCGGCTAACAAAGAAAAATTAAAATGGATAGTTGATAGTTGGATGGGATGGAAAGTCAAACTTAAGTGTCAAGAACGAACCAACACTAAGAAGAGTGCTGACCTGGGCTTATATGACTTAAGGTGGTTCAGTAATGGAAGATATGGGACCTTGACCCGTTACCTAGCAAGGTAAGAACCAAAGGTATAAGGTTGGGTGAACGCCACACTACGAGAGTGATAAGTTCGAAAGAAGAATCAGGTTGACGCCACTGACTAGCAGATAAGTCAAGCTGAGTCTCGGACGAAATTTGAGAGATGAAAGCCTCACAAATAACACAAAATTCATTCAAGAAGCAAAAGTCTGAATTACAACTTAGGAGCCTCATATTTATAGGCTCAAATACTAGGCTAGCCGAATAGTCAATTAGGAAACCAAATGTGCAGCTTGTGTGCAGCTTAAATAAACTGAAACTTCCATGAAGCTTCCAAGCAAGTTCCTTGAAGCTTCTCCAGCATTGGTGACGCCAATGGACAAGTCCTTTGCTGATTCCAATAAGCTGGAATTGAATAAAATTAATTGAAATGAAAAACGAGCTGAATGGAGCTGAGTGGACTAGGCTAGATTCGGCCAAGAGGTGTGAAAAGGCTTTAAGGTGCTACCTTGAGTATTTGAATAGGCTTGAGCTCTTAAATATCAGCTTGGGGCACTTCAATGGTCTTTGGGTGTGAACAAACGAATTTGAGCAGCCCTTGGGTGTGAAAGCTCAAAAGCGAACGACCATGAGTGTGAAAGGAACCTCCAAAGAAGTGTGAAAACACTTAAGGCTGTTGGAGAACACAATGGCCAGCTTGGGGAAAAGTAATCAGCAGCTCAATGGCTCTTGGCATACACGAAGAGGTGCTTGGAGCATCTCAATCATAGCACACCATATTTAAGCCGTCCATGAATGTACCTGAAACAAATAAATTCAGCAAATTAATCCATCTTAAGATAAACTAATTCGGCAGCTCAAACCACATTAAAATCATGCATTCAGCTAGGACACATTAAAACAAGTAATAACTAAGACATATTAAACATAAGTAATAAACTAAGACACATTGTAACACCCCAAACCCAGCCTAGATGTTATGGCTTAATCTGGCGTGTCATATTGAAGTGCTTTTCGAAAACCATGCTTTCATTGAAAACCCTTCTTGAAATTTAAAACTTGTACAAAACCTCAGTTTGCGTTTGTTCACTTTCAATCGTGGTTTATTAAAAAGTTATTCCTTTTTAAAATGTTATTACCTTTGAAACCTTATTTGTTGCGGAAGCTTAATTTAAAAAAATGATTCACGAAAACGTGATATTTAAAAATTGAGTCGCGAAAACTTAGCATTTGAAAATAGTTATTATTTTGGAAAACCGTGTTCTACTTCTAGCAGATATACATCACAGTCAATAAAACCCCAAATTTAAAATCTAAAAATTATAGAGGCCTTATTACAACCCGAATCAAAATCAAAGTGCTTAAGTAAATGAGCAAAACAAAATAAAACATGTGCATTTGTGTGGCCCTCTCTGAGTCCGTCATAGCTCCGAACCGTCTAACGCTAGGGATTACCTGAAAGGTTAAAAACGGGGTGAGTTTATGAAAAAATCAGTGTGTAATCCCCCATCATTCTATCAGTAATATATGCAATAACAATGCAGGTCCGAGCCCTTTTCGAATGTAACAACGTGGGCTTTAACCCAAAACAAGATATGATGTGTAGTAGATGATCGTAATCGAAACAAAATACATGTGGGCCTAAGCCCAATACAATGATGTGATATCGAACAAAAATGCAACAATGCAATCATGCAACCCATCCCAATCCAGCCAACACACCACCCGTACCAACCAACACACCATGTGGGGATAAAATCGACCCACCCAGCGAGCACACTAATATCGTAGCATAGCTGCCAGAAATAATAATGCAAAGAGAGCTACCAATGTCGAATGGCTAAGAGTCAGTAAACAGATAGCTATAACGCCATGAGTACGATAATATGATTGGCACAAAGCCATCGGTAGTAGTAATATGATCGACACACAGCCATCAGTAACGGTAATATGATCAGCACAAAGCCATCAGTAATGGTAATATGATCGGCACAAAGCCACCAGTAGCATCGCAGCAAAGCTACGAGCAACGGTATCGTAGCAAAGCCGCGATATGATGATCGTAGCAAAGTCGCGATATGATGATTGTGGCGAGCCACCATCTGATACTTCCTCCATAATAGTATCCCAGCCCCATGCAGTATGTCGTGTATGCAAAATGCCATGCTCAGAATCAGTCATACAAATCACGGACAAATCAATCATTTACATCGCAGACAAATCAATCATTCATCCTCGAGGGGCAAAATAGTCATTTTACCCTTTGGGGGTATATCGGTCAATTCACCTAACAGAGGTATTACAGTCATTTTACTACAGGGGCATCACTGTCATTTTACCCTACAGGGGCATTACGGTCATTTTACCCTACAGCGGTATTACAGTCATTTTACCCTACAGGGGTATTACGGTTATTTTACCCTACAGGGGCATTACAGTCATTTTACCCTACAGGGGCATTACGGTCATTTTACCCTACAGGGGCATTACGGTCATTTTACCCTACAGGGGCATTACGGTCATTTTAACCTACAGGGGCTGTAACACCCCAAACCCGGCCTAGAAGTTAGGCCCGAGTCCGGAGTGTCACATTAAAGGCATACTCCAAAACGATTTTATAATTTAACAATTTAAGGCCCAAAAGCCCAAAATACTCGTATCTTGTTAAGCTAAGAGGAAAAGCCCACATTTTAGGAAAACGTTCAAATGTTAAGTTATTTCGAAAATCATGATAACTTGAGAAATTTTATTTAAGTTTATTAACTGGATAGTTGAAACAATAAAAATAAACCCCAAAATCTAAAGTCAATTAGGAGATACATGGCCTTATTACAATTCAATAAAAAACAAAGTATTTAAAATAAATTCATTTGAACAAATTAAAAACATTTTATCAGCTTGTAGTGTGGCCATCTCCGAGTCCTCTCCCACGCCGAGCCATCTATTCAGGATCACCTGAAACATAAAAAAAGGGTGTGAGTTTCGAAACTCAGTGTGTACAACCCTTGGCAATCAAATCACATACAAATATTCACATTGGGCCTAAGCCCTATCAAAATCGGTGGTCTTGGGCCTTAGCCCAAAATGGCCTCATATCATATCATATCGTATCATATACAAACAAGATAATGCAAAACCCATCCCAATAATCCATCCGTTACACACACCATTTCCCTTCCAACCATTACACACCTGTGGGGATTTCTAAATCAACCCACCCATCCTCTAAACACCAAAGGTAGCCCGGTTGCGGTACTATTGAACGTTGCAGTAAAGCTGCTAATCATATAATGGGCTTAAAGCCTCCGATGGATCCATGGCTATACGACTATGCGATCCTCAAATCTTCCTCCGTACCATAATTCCCACCCATATGCATTGATACGGGCACGCCCAGGCCCTCCAACATTTTGTAAACTGATGAGCTCGAATTCAAATACCCAAGTGCTGTGGAGCTCAAGTGCATCTTCATGCACTTCCAAATTGAGCCGGATTAGCTCATTCGAGCTCAATTTGAGCTCACTCGAGCTCGCTCCAGCTCATTGAGCTGATTGATTTTTAATTTAATGCTTTAAAAAAATTGGACAATTTATTTATTTAATTTTCTACAGCAAGTTAAGTGTCTAAATATTTTATTTAGTGTCAAATTTAATTTGCCTAAGTCTAATTTAATTTGTGTCATTTTATTACAACCTTTTAAGTGTGTTTTAATTTAAGAATTAAAATGCAGAATTTTTTCATTAAAATAGAAATTTGCTTGAATTTAGTATGTGTGCTAAGTGTGTGTTTAATGTGTCCAAAGTGTCTATTGATGTGTCCTGGACGTGATTAATTGTTATTAAATTCATTTGGATTGATTTAATATGCATTCATACCCTTTTGTAGGTACAAATAGAATGTACATGAAGCAATTAAGAGATACATGCACCTAGGTGCATTGTACTTGGCCGAATACATCCATGTATTTGGTGGGTGCATGGACGGTTGGAAGCATGGTTAAATGCTGCTGATTTTTGGATTATCAAGGTGCCTATTTGGTTGAAAAAATAATTCCATGAAGACACATGCATGGAGGAGTTAAATGCATGATGCATGAACAACCAGTTTCAACGAATGAAGAAATACATGCATGGTTGGAGTCATGAACGTCCAAGGGAGTTTTAATGGCTAAATTAAACACTTGCAAGCCATTAAAAGACATGTTTAAATGCTGGAAATTCTTCAAACAAAAGGTGCAACTCATCCCCAATGTTGGCCGAACCTAGACAAGCCTTTTCAGCTCCTTTGCTGTCCAAATTCGTTTGGCTACTTTCTTCTTCATTAAGATTTCTTCAAAATGTCCCAAATGGCTGAATTTACATATACAAGAGGGCTACTCACGTTCTCCCTTATTGCTGGACACTTTTCAGCCAAAAGAGACCAAATTAATAGCTCAATTATTGCATGGGACGTACCTAGCTGCTGCATGCATCTTCAAGTGACTTAAAATTCATTTTCCCTTCTAGAAAGCTGCCCATTAACATTCCCAAAGGCTGCACATGGACTTGGACGAATTTTTGGGATAATTAATCTTCTAGAAACCCATCCATTGGAGTGCCATTGATGCCATATACATCCAAACGAATTTGCAAGCACATCAAGGCCACATTCAGCCGAAATTTGCCAAGACACTAAGAGACTTTATTCTAGATTTTTCTAGCTTATTTTAGTTTAATTTTTACTTAGCCTTTAAGCTATGACCATTCGGCTAACTCTTTCAGTTGGCTATAAATATTTGTTATTTTCATTTGTAAAGGTAACAACTTTTAGAACTTTAATCAAATTATATGGACTTTTGTTCATTGAGTGAGTTTATCTCCTCTTCATTTTCGTACGAGTTTCGTCTTGGACTTATCAAGTTTTGCTTGTGGCGTCAATCGTTTCTCATCCATCAAATTATACCAACGGTTCTTATCTTTTTAGATAACGGGTCTTGGTCCATACTCGATTTCCATATTTCCACCTTGAACCATATAGAAATTGGGGTGACACTGACTTGTGTTGAATCATTTCTTCGTTCAAGTTCATTTGCCATTTCCACCAACTATCCTATTTTACCATCTTCTTCACTTCCATCCTAAACCGAACCTACCCATTTATCAACTAGCCATTTTCATTACAAATCCATTCCCATAACTTTCTCAATTATCATTCCTTTGATAGCTTCCGCAATTTTAATCTATTTACATCCATATTTTACTATTAATTCCCGAAGGCTTGATTTACTCCTCGTAGACGATTGGGCAACTCGCATACAATTCGACTCTTCCTGAGGCAGACTGTATCATCTGGTATCAGAGCTATAAAATGAGGATTTTGACGACGTACGTGAAGCCGGGATTAAGTTTGTAAGTTGAGCAAAAAAAAATTTGAAATTAAAAATAAAAAATTCAAAAGTTGTAATTTCGTTCCTATTGTATTTGTTTTTGAAGTGAAAAAAAAAGTCAAGAAAAAAAAAGAAAAAAATACGAGTTAAAAAAAAAGGTGAAGTTTTATTGTGAAAGTTTTTACAAGTTCTTGTTCGTTTTCACCCTTCTTACCCCCACCCCTTCAAAACCACTACACCGCACACCCAAAATTTTTCTTTGTTTCAACCGACCCGATACCAAAATTTTCTTTTACTTAGCCTCCCCTATTTGCCCTTTTCTTTTGTTTTAGCCAACCCGTACACCTAACGTTTACCCTTGAAACCCATTTGAAGCCGACCCTCAAGCCACGATTAGTCCTTTAAAACAAAGTACAAAATTGTGAGAGCGAGAGAGAGCGGTAAAAGGCACGAGTGCTACGTTAAAGAAAAAGCCTTATATGAGTGAAAACACGAGTGTGAGCGATTTTTCTTTGTGAGTGACTTGTGAGTTTTTGTGGTGAGGATTTACTTTTCGGTTTTAATCTTTTAACGATCTTTCTTTGCAAAAAATAAACATGAATCAAGAAGCGTTCTCTGAATTTGATTATCAATACTTGTTGAACGGAATGCGAAGCATCGTGAACACCAAGTTTGACAAATTACACAAGTGGTTGGATCGAATCGAGGAACGAGACCAATAAGATCGACTTTCTTCAAGTCGAAAGACGGAATCAAGGTCGTCTCGAAAATATGCCTTCGAAGATCATTCGAGAAGAGATTTTGACCGAGAATTTTATTTCGCAAGAAGTTCAAGACTGTATGAATCAAACCGTGAATTCGAGGCTTTTCGAGGTTACTATCGAGAAGGTATGATTTCTTCTTCACAAGATTCAACTTATTCATCTACGAAGAAACCTTTACGAAGGAGTGAACGTGGGTCACATACGTCAAAGTATTCATCCTCGAAAGATCGTTCTCGAAGTGGTTCATACTATGATTCCCATTCGACGAAAGATTCAAGGCAAAGCAAAGCGAATTTCGAGTATGAATCCTATTACGGTGACAACCAAGAAGGCATGAGTTATACTTCTTATGATTTAGCGATGTCCCGTACAAAAAATCTTTCACGAAGTATCGATCGTGACATCTATGAGAATATTGCTTCGATCTTAGAATCAAACCCGTCCATTTTTGATTGTTTTGAATCTTCCTCTTGTTGTACTCGAAATGAAAAAGAAAACGAGAGTGAAAAAGAAGAAAAAGAAAATAAAGAGAAAGAAATTGAAAAAGAGTTTGTGAGAGAGAAAGAAATAGAAAAAGAAATCGAGGGAAAAGAAAATAAAAATTAGAAAGAAGAAAAAAAGATTAAAAAAGAAAGAAAAGAAAAAGAGTTGGAAAAAGAAAAGCGAGAACAAGATGAGCAAGAAAAAGAGAGTGGTTTTTCAGCTAACTCTTTGGACTTTTGTTCTTCTTCTGTGTCTTCATTTCAGGTGCCCAACGTATCGCACGATGATTTCCAACTGCAATACCTTCCCGACGAGTGACGTTTTCGTGTGATCAATAAAGGTAAAATTGAAAACAAAGTCAAACCACATGAAACTGAAGGTAAGGAAGGTAAGTGTTTTGAGAAAAATTCGTCTCCACTAAATTTTGCTAATGAATGTGAATATGTGGATAATACCATCATTTGCCATTCCTCCATCCCTTGTGATAATTTAAATGATGGTAAGACGAATACATTTCATCATTGTGTTGCAAAGCATGAAAGTGGAGTAATGAATGTTCAAGACTTGATAAGGTATGATGATGACTTTTCTTTTAATCCCAATTTGTTTGATTGTGGATATTACGAGATTTGTTGGTTGTCTAATACAGAATCTTTGAGTTTTCGTAAATCAGTTTTGAAACATGTTAAGAGATTTGATCGTACGATTTTGAGTTTGCACAATTCATATTGGGTTAACATGTTTGATTTCTCGACACTGAAGTCCCATTTTGACTTAGATAATCAAAATCATGTTTTTAAACCGAGAATACGTTCTGATTTGCTTTGTGGGAAATTCAAGTATCACCTGGTAAGTTTGAAAGACCTCTATCTTTTTTATACTTGGTTTTTGAGTAAGGTTGCGAAATTTGTTTATTTTGTCTACAATTTTTATTCGCTCCTTAAGCGAATTTTGTGGTTGTATTTGAGATTTACAATCCATTTGAAAGGTGTTGATTCAAACGCAAAGCTTCGACTACATTACTTGCCCGTGGAGAGAAGGTTTGTATTGCTCGACCGAGGTAAGAATGATCTTTATCTTTCTGAGTATAAAGGCAAGTTTAATACAATTTTTGATACGTTTTTGCTCTCTTCAGAAGGTGAAAAGCTTTGCGTTGCAGATTTTGTTTTTGCTAAACATTTTGATCATGATATGCTTAATCATTTTATTTTGCCTGTTCGTGATCTATCTGTTTTGATGAATGACGAAAGGCTTCTTGTGTTTGATAATTTTGATTCAAGTGTGAAAGAGTCCATATTGCGTCACATGAGCAATCCACTTGAAGATTTTGAGATGTTTTTGTTCTCTTTGGAAGTTGATAGAAATTTTGTTAATGAATCCTCTTTTGAAAATCATTTAGATCATGAATTGTTTGAATGCCCTATTTTGCTTAATGATGATCTATCCATTTTGATCATTGACAAAAGAATCTTGTGTACGATAAATTTTATAACTCATGTGCGAGTAATTTCATAAATCGTTCAAATATGAAGATTTGGTCGTTCAATTTCGTGTGCCATGTGCACTTTCTCACATATCCGCTTGTGATGCTTATATCTATCATCTGATGAGTTACTCGCATGTTGATTTTGACTTTTGGAATCTGTTTAAATCGTATGCATGCCAAGAAACCTATTCACTTTTGTTGCAAACATTTGATAAGGCTTTGTTCATTTTATATGATAAAATGTTTATGCCCGTTTGCGTGCCATCTATTTGTCTTGTTTTGCTTATATTTGGTTTGCAAGAATGTTTGCTAACTTATGGTTATCTTTTTCAGGTAACGCGATTATCATCCGTCCCGTTTGATCGAGGAAAATTGAACAAGGAGAATTTTGTTCGAGGAAATCAACAGGTCGATTCGAGGATGAATCGTCTTGAAGAGGGGAGGGATGATACGGGCACGCCCAGGCCCTCCAACATTTTGCGAACTGATGAGCTCGAATTCAAATACCCAAGTGCCGTGGAGCTCAAGTGCATCTTCATGCACTTCCAAATTGAGCCGGATTAGCTCATTCGAGCTCAATTTGAGCTCACTCGAGCTCGCTCCAGCTCATTGAGCTGATTGATTTTTAATTTAATGCTTTAAATAAATTGGACAATTTATTTATTTAATTTTCTACAGCAAGTTAAGTGTCTAAATATTTTATTTAGTTTCAAATTTAATTTGCCTAAGTCTAATTTAATTTGTGTCTTTTTATTACAGCCTTTTAAGTGTGTTTTAATTTAAGAATTAAAGTGCAGAATTTTTTCATTAAAATAGGGCTGCTGATTTAGTATGTGTGCTAAGTGTGTGTTTAATGTGTCCAAAGTGTCTATTGATGTGTCTTGGACTTGATTAATTGTTATTCAATTCATTTGGCTTGATTTAATATGCATTCATACCCTTTTGTAGGTACAACCGAATGTACATGAAGCAATTAAGAGATACATGCACCTAGGTGCATTGTACTTGGCCGAATACATCCATGTATTTGGTGGGTGCATGGACGGTTGGAAGCATGGTTAAATGCTGCTGATTTTTGGATTATCAAGGTGCCTATTTGGTTGAAAAATAATTCCATGAAGACACATGCATGGAGGAGTTAAATGCATGATGCATGAACAACGGTTTCAACGAATGAAGATATACATGCATGGTTGAGTCATGAACGTCCAAGGGAGTTTTAATGGCTGAATTAAACACTTGAAAGCCATTCAAAGACATGTTTAAATGCTGGAAATTCTTCAAACAAAAGGTGCAACTCATCCCCAATGTTGGCGAAACCTAGACAAGCCTTTTCAGCTCTCCTTTGTTTGTCCAAATTCATTTGGCCACTTTCTTCTTCATTAAGATTTCTTCAAAATGTCCCAAATGGCTGAATTTACATATCCAAGAGGGCTACTCACGTTCTCCCTTATTGCTGGACACTTTTCAGCCAAAAGAGACCAAATTAATAGCTCAATTATTGCATGGGACGTACCTAACTGCTGCATGCATCTTCAAGTGACTTAAAATTCATTTTCCCTTCTAGAAAGCTGCCCATTAACATTCCCAAAGGCTGCACATGGACTTGGACGAATTTTTGGGACAATTAATCTTCTAGAAACCCATCCATTGGAGTGCCATTGATGCCATATACATCCAAACGAATTTGCAAGCACATTAAGGCCATATTCAGCCGAAATTTGCCAAGACACTAAGAGACTTTATTCTAGATTTTTCTAGCTTATTTTAGTTTAATTTTTACTTAGCCTTTAAGCTATGACCATTCGGCTAGCTCCTTCAGTTGGCTATAAATATTTGTTATTTTCATTTGTAAAGGTAACAACTTTTAGAACTTTAATCAAATTATATGGACTTTTGTTCATTGAGTGAGTTTATCTCCTCTTCATTTTCGTACGAGTTTCGTCTTGGACTTATCAAGTTTTGCTTGTGGCGTCAATCGTTTCTCATCCATCAAATTATACCAACGGTTCTTATCTTTTTAGATAACGGGTCTTGGTCCATACTCGATTTCCATATTTCCTGTAACATCCCAAAATTGGGCCTAGTAGAATTGGGCCCAATGGGCCTTGAGCGTAGAAGCGTTTTAAAATTTTGAGAACCAGAGAACGGCATTATTTCAAGTTGGACTTATTAAGAAGGTAATTTTGGAAAGTTACGAGGTTTCTATGAAGTTCCGGGTTCAAGTTGGGCCTTAGTAAAATTTTGTGTTTAAGCCTATTAAGGAGAGATAGTAAGTGACATCAAGGCTTATGGAAATAAAAGAGTAAATTGCTAGCATAAATGAGCAATTGGTAAAAGGGTTATGGCGCCACATGTAGTACCTTGAGGGAAGAGGTTCGAATCCCTTTGTGTGCAATTTTGACTTTTATTTTTGCATTCCTTCCTTAGTGTCGGCCAAGGTATATATATGGCAAGGTTGACTTCTTTATTTTTGGTATGGTGGCTAAAGGAATTAAGGAAAGGTTGAGGTTGGGGAAAGGAATCAAAAGGAAAAGGCAAGTAAGGGGAACAAGTGGCTTATTTCATGGAGAATGTTATGGAAAGTATGGTTGGCAAAATTTTGACCCTTATGGCTATGCATGTGGACGGTTTTGGGGGTAGATACGTAGCTGAAATTTTACTTTGGCTTTTGGTAAGGTTTTGGTATTGTTTTGGCCAAAAATCCCATTTGCAACTTTGTGTCATTTTCTCCCAAATTGCTACTCTCTTTGCCGAAATCTTCTAGCACAATAGTGCATTTTTTCTTCTCTTTGGATTGGTCACATATTCATCTTTTGTCCATCTTCCTTGATAGCTGAAACTTCAAGTTGATATTAAACAAATTCTTCTTCTTTCTTCTTGATTGCCAAACTCTAAAGCCATTAGTGAGTACTTTTCTTTCTTTGTTTTGCGGAAACCACCTAGCCTAATTGATCATCTTCTCCATCTTCCAAGTTGGGTTTTTCTTTCTTGATTAAACCGGGTAAGTGTTTTTATTCAAATATTTTCATTCTTTTTCTCTTTAGCCGAATGAGAGTCCCTCATTATTTGGTTGTTTCATCTTGATTCTAAAACCGAAATGGTGTCTCCCTTACTCCCTCACATCTTGATAATCTTTTATTTGTAGTATTCTAGTGGATTGGCCGAATACCACATCATTGCCTAATCATCTCAAGTCATAAGTCAATTGGTGGGAATTGGGATTATCATCGATTAAGGTAAGGAGTCTTTTCATAGTCCATTCGATATCACTACTCGGTTATTGTGTTAATCGGATCAAAGTTTCGACTAATCGATGATGTTTTAGGGACGAAATCACTCGATATATTCTATTTGCTAATCCTTCGGATATAGTGGTAAGTGATGCAAGTGTAAGTAATACGTTGGGTATGAAATCTTTTTGAAATTCGAGGCTAACTTTTGGTTGGTATTGTTCTAGGATCAAAGAAGAGTGGTTCTTAAGGAAATCCAAATAAGGTGTGTAATCCCGTACCTTCCGAATACATGTTTGATATGGTGTGTAATCTCACATCTCTCTGAAAGTTTGTATGATATGTTCTGTGATTTGGTCAAAATACCGAAGAAAACCGAAAACCGGCATCCGTGATCACTCGGGCGTGCGTATGATCGTAGTGGTAATCGTATTTTGTAATAAAATAGTTCCAGTCAGAAACAGTGACGTGTATTTGAAAAATCACGAAAAATAGGAGAAAAGGAATTACAAAGCGAATAAGATATCAAATTAAAACTTACTGTGTCTATTTTGATAAGGAAGAAACGGAGAAGGAAAAGGAATTCTATATTATGAGATATCTTAATTTTAGTGAGACTGGTTCTGAATGACTTCGTAGTTCCCTGATCTGTCTTGGAAAAATCGTATAAAATTGTACAAAGTGAATTATGAGTTATAGTTTATATGTGCATATTCCTTAGTGAGTCTATTTTCAATAGAAACAAGTGGGAGCAACATATGAAGACTGTACAGTGAGATATTTGAATTTTGGGTAAGAGAGATTAGAATCGTTGGTCAGTGAAACAAGGGAATCTTTAAGAAATAAACTGTACTAAATGGCTAAGTCAAAAATTCTGGAAAAATTATAGTAAAAAGATATATGAGTCTAGTCTCAAGGAAAATTTACGGGGTTAGATTTCGAGATTCCTAACTCAAGCTATAGTCAATTTAGTTAGTACGAAGCAGATGGACAGTTTCGATTTTTATGCTCCACATTAGTAGTTAAGTCTAGGTTGCAAAATTTCCAAAATACCCTTAGGTTGCGAGATTACCGAATTACCCTTAGTGGGTAAATTATTGAAATTACAAAAATGCCCCTATGGGTCGAAATTACGAAAATGCCCCTAAAAGGCCGAATTACGAAATTGTTTTTTGGGCCGATCTGATATTTTGCTAGATGGGCCGATCTGATATTTTGATAAATGGGCCAATCTGATATTTTGATAAATGGGCCAATTTGATATTTTGATAAATGGGATGATCTGATATTTTGCTATATGGGCCAATCTGATATTTTGATAAATGGGCCAATCTGATATTTTGATAAATGGGCCGATCTGATATTTTTCTATATGGGCCAATCTGATATTTTGCTAAATGGGCCAAATCTGATATTTTGCTTAATGGGCCTTTTGATTAATTGTTGTAATGGGCCATAATTTTGTAATAAATATCTGAATAAATTGTTGTGAATGGCTATGCATTATATACATGATTTGCATGGGATGGGATAATGATGAAGAGAAGTTCGTAGCTCGCCACATAATTCGGTGGCTCGCCACAAATATGAAAAATGGCGATGCCATGTAAATTCTGTTAATCTGGTGGCTTGTCCACAAATTTGATATAATCGGCTTAATGCCTACGTTTGGTGTGTTGGCGGGGTGGGTGACTAAAGCTCCCACAGGTGTGCCGTTGGTACGGGTGGTGTGTAGCGGATGGAAAACTAGGTTTGGTTTGGGAATTGCATATCATATGCATATTATATTTGATACATTATTATTGTTGTAAATGGGCTTAGGCCCAAAATATTGCTAATTGGGTTCCTACCAATGAATAACGATAAGGGGATTTCACATCGAGTTCTTGTAACTCACCCCCTTTCTCTTAACCCTTGTAGGTAATGCTTGATGATATGGACTTGGGCTATGGATGACTCGAGGAGGCCATACTTGGAAATGGTTTATTTGGACTTTAGACTTCTTTCTTGTTTATTTTATTACTTTACTATTTTGGGTTAAATGTTGTAATAAGGCCTCTGGACTATTTTTATTTTTGCTTTTTGGTTGGGATGTTTTTATTATTTTTCTTAAATTTTTTAAAAAGGGGAATTTTCTAAAAACTTAAACAATGGTTTCCAAAATCGATTAACAAATGGATTTCAAAATAAACTTTTACAAATATTTTTAACACGGATATTTTCTCTCAAACTATTAACGATAAATTCAAATGACTTGGATTCTCTTTCGAATTTTCAATGTCGTTTTAAAAAGTCACGGTTTTGTAAGATCATTAGTTCAAATTTATCGATTTATCAATCAAATCTTTGAGGTTAGTAGTATTTTATCAAATCAAACTTGTTTTCTTGATTTTTAAGCAATATTTTAGTACGAATAAAAAGGGTTTAACATGTTTTGCTCGTGTGACAAACCAAATCTGCTCATAACGCATGGGCCGGGTTTGGGGTGTTACATTTCCACCTTGAACCATATAAAAATTGGGGTGACACTAACTTGTGTTGAATCATTTCTTCGTTCAAGTTCATTTGCCATTTCCACCAACTATCCTATTTTATCATCTTCTTCACTTCCATCCTAAACTGAACCTACCCATTTATCAACTAGCCATTTTCATTACAAATCCATTCCCATAACTTTCTCAATTATCATTCCTTTGATAGCTTCCGCAACTTTAATCTATTTACATCCATATTTTACTATTAATTCTCGAAGGCTTGATTTACTCCTCGTAGACGATTGGGCAACTCGCATATAATTTGACTCTTCCCGAGGCGGACTGTATCATGCATCCTAAGCAGAATATCATATGAATGCATCAAATGCACGAGTAACATCCATAAACTCATATTCGTCACATAGGGGTATTTTCGTCATTTCAGTACCCAGGGGTATTTTCGTAATTCTACCCTACAGGGGTATTTTGGTAATTTGGAAAAATAGGGGTATCTTGGTAATTTTGCAAGATAGGGGTATTTTGGTACTTTTACAAAATAGGGGTATTTTAGTACTTTTGCAAAATAGGGGTATTTTGGTACTTTTGCAGAACAGGGGTATTTTGGTACTTTTGCAAAACAGGGGTATTTTGGTAATTTACAAATCTAGGGGTATTTTAGTAATTTTACAAATATAAGGGTATTTGGTCCCTCTCGGGTTTTAGTTATGAACTTTGGCCCATAAACAAGTCCTCGCGGTTAAAGTGAACAAACACTATGCACCAGGTAGGATCTCAAAAAAGAGGAGGTGGGTCACTAGGACCGCTTAAGTACGAAGCTCTCACTAGATCCAATCCTAGACATGCATATGTCGGTTACCACACTCTAACTAATCGACTTGTCCACAGACATGTTTGATTATTAGATTAAGTCTTATGTGATTTAAGAGTTGTTCAGAACTAGGCCTAAAGTCCATTAAACCCTAGCATACTTGTCTACGTCCCCCATAAAGCCCATATTACATCCTTACGGCCCATTAGGCCCAAATCTCATTCATATGGCCTACTAGGTAGGGGTGTGCAAAATTCGGGTAAAACCGAAAAAATTCGGTTAACCGACCGAATTCGGTTAATCGGTCGGTTAACCGAATTTTTCGATCGGTCGATTAATTATTTTGTGATTTTTCTATTACGGTTAATTCGGTTGAAACCGGTCGAGTTAATCAAAATTTTTCGGTTTAACCGAAAAAATTAATAAATAAAATTATAATATATAAATAGGCCCACTATTCATGTAACACCCCAAACCCGGTCAACACACCACGACCGAATCTAGCATGTCACAGAGTGAAAACGATTCGAAGAAAACAGGTTACCGGTTTATTTTCAGTGAAAACTCTTCGATTGCTTGTGTTTGGGGAAAACCGATGTATGTATAGTGGAAAATGTTAAGTTGCTTTGAAATCATGTGAATTGTATTACCCGATGGTAGAGTTTAGAAAACTCGTTATGTAGCTTAGTTTGAAAACTTTGATTATCGTGGTTATTAAAGCAAATCAAGTAATTACTTAGTCATATTTAAAACCAAATCCAAAGCGAGATAAAATAATCCAAAACATAATTTAAAGGCCTTGTTACAAACCCAAATAAAAACCAGAATTTAAAGTAAAATACCCAAATCAAATGTCCATGTAAAACCAAGCAATTATCGTATGGTCACCTCGAGTCCACCCTGGCTCCTCATCCGCGATCTACGAATCACCTGAAAAGATAAGGGAGAAGGTGAGTCACCAAGACTCGATGCATAATCCTCCCCAGATTATAGCAACGTGCTTACACAAATCATAATCAAGCAAACATATCATGCACCCAAACCTAGCCATCCACAACTCCTTTTTCTACCCCGTGTGGTACCAAACCACTTTGGTGGTGCCAAACCACCGTGACCCAAAGTCACCGATATCAATAATAATATGGTGCCAAACCACCTGGTGACCCAAAGTCACGAATAATCCAATTGTGGGGCCAACCCGCGCTGTGATACCAAATCACCGGCGACAATCCCGTTTTATCAAATGTGGGCCCAACCCATGTGTGGTGCTAAGCCACTGGGACGAGTCGCTATGAGGTGCCAAACCTCCGTGACCCAAAGTCACGAAATCAATCTGTGGTACCAAACCACTGGTGGTGCCAAACCACCGATGACCCAAAGTCACGATATCAATCTTCCCCTCCTCTCATATCACCCACAATAATGCAATGCACATACAAATCATGCCATCATGCTTAATCATTAGACATATATCGAACATACATAGATAATATCATCGTAAATCATGTGCCGTAATCTCAACAAAATGGACTTACCCGAATCCTTGCTCATACCCATAAGGGTATCATATCAAAATCTACACGTTTGGCTTTTAACATAGTTTAGGTTATTAACAAGTTTACAACAATTATGAAGTGTGTAAGTTACACACACAGGTTACTAACGCGATCATCGAATCCCGAAGATCCCGATCTAACGCACTAGATCCCCTTTTCCTACATTCGGCCAAACCAAAATCATTAACAAAGGCCATTCGGCTAACTAGCAAATCCCGAAGGGTTAACGCACAACCATAATCCTTACCTTACTGCCTTTCGCGCTTAAATCAAATCCCGAAGCACTCGATAACACGTCTTCCCTACAATCGGCCAAGACTAAACAAGATCACTAATAGCCTTCGGCTTTTCAAACAAATAAGAGGAAGATCAAATCGATATGCATCCTTACCACTGACTTACTGAGACTGATTGACAGAGAATAAATAACCCCGATCCACTGCTTCAAAATCCCGAAGATCCTAGAAGAAATCGATTCCAAAGATAAATGAGAATCAAGACAAATGCCGAAATTCGGCTTTTGTTCCATGTGAGTCGACAGAGAAAAGAAAGTGAGAATAGAGGAGATTCGGTCATGACAGACTTACCTATTCCAAACTGATTAGAGAAGAAATCAAGGGAGATCTCTGCTTGATTGATATTCGGCCAATAGTTAGAATGAGAAGGGGAGAGTAAAGAGATTTCGGCAATGGGGTAGAGTGATCAAGGTGATTCGGCTATGGCTTAAGATAGGAAATCAAAAGAGATTGGGCCAACATGAAATGAGAGAATGGAAGGGAAGTATTCGGTTTGAATGATGGTGAGAAGAAGATGAGAGAAACAATGGTAAAGAGTGACTTGAGGAAGAAGAGGATTCAGTCACACCAAATGAGAGTTAGAGAGCAAAATGGAATGAGGTTTGGAAAGAAGAATGTTTCGGCTTCAAAGAAAATGAGAGAGGAATTCAAATAGAGATTCGGCTCAATACCAAAGAAAGAAATCGGCAAGAGCCTAAAGTGCTTTCGGCTTTCGGTTTCAAAGGAGGAAAAGAAAGAAAACTCAAATGGTTCTTTTTGGGATTCGGCTAGGTGCTTCAAAAAGGGAAATCGACAAGTGCCAAAAGAGGTTTCTGTTCGCTTCTCAATCGAATGTACCAAAGCTTGACTAGCCAAAAATGTCACTAAGGAATTTGGCACTCCTCCTAAGTCTTCCAGCCGAATACACCTCCTCACACAATTCAAAATTTCGGCAAACTCTTCAAACTTCTCCTGGCCAACCATTCAAATGAGTTTGAATTATTCAAACTCCTAAATTCTCTCTTCTCCACCTGTTCAAATCATTGACTTGTCCAACGGTTATCCATCGAGTTTGAGCCGAGCACAACTCTTCCCCTCTCTTGCGTCAAAAGAATTAGCGTGAAGGATTTCTGCAGCTCGAACCCAAGTTCTCCTTCCCCGCTTGTGGCGTCATCAAGCTTAAGGCCCTAAGTGGCGCCTTCTTGCCACTTTTTACCAAGGTAATTCTTGTACTAAAGTTTACCACAAAATATTCTTAACCCCTAGCTCCTTCAGCTCCCCTTAACCAAAGCTTAAAACAAAATTTTTCCTATAGTTCGGGCCTACCTTTGGCTCATACCTAGACCCTAAAACATCCCAATTAACATCACAACCAAGCCATACACATGCAAACAGTTCAAACACAATAGCCCCTATTTAAGGATGTTACATTTCTACCCCCCTTAAAAATAATTTCGGCCTCGAAATTACCTGGTCAAAAGAGTTGAGGGTATTGCTGTCTCATCACATCCTCTGGTTCCCACGTAGCTTCTTCCACGCCATGGTTTTGCCACAACACCTTTACCAAAGGAACTAACTTCTTGCGCAGAACCTTCACATCCCGATCTAGAACCTGCACTGGTTCCTCTTCCATAGTCAAATCTGGGCTCACCTCTATCTCCCCCACCGATACAACATGCGATGGATCTGAACGGTAGCGTCTAAGCATGGAGACGTGGAACACATCATGTATCTGACTCAGCTCTGCTGGTAACTCGAGCTGATAAGCTACTGGTCCCACTCGTCTCAACACCTTATATGGGCCAAAAAAACCTTGGGCTTAGCTTGCCTTTCCTTCCAAACCTCAGCACTTTCTTCCACGGCGAGACCTTCAAGAAAACCCTGCCAGACCTAGAAAACTCCGAATCTCTACAACAAACTTAGGTGGTTTCCAGTCCAACACTACCTCAATCTTTCGAGGGTCCACTCTAATCCCTTCAGCTGACACCACGTGACCCAAGAAAGTCACCTCTTTAAGCCAGAATTCGCACTTACTAAACTTGGCAAATAACTACTTCTCCCTCAGAATCTGCAAAACTATCCGCAAATGCGCATCATGATCTTCCTCAGACCTTGAGTACACCAAAATGACGTCTATAAACACCACGACAAACTGGTCCAAAAACTACTGGTAGTGTCCATGAATGCTGCCGGCACGTTAGTCAACCGAAACGGCATTACCAGAAACTCGTAGTGCCCATACCGAGTACAAAACGCCGTCTTGTGAATATCAGCCTCTTTCACCTTTAGCTGATGATACCCTGACCTTAGATCGATCTTTGAGAAAACCGATGCACCCTTAAGCTGATCAAACAGTCATCTATCCCGGGCAACGGATACTTGTTTTTGATCGTCGACTTATTCAATTGGCGATGAGTCTATACACATCCGCATTGTACCATCTTTCTTCTTGACAAAGAGCACAGTGCTCCCAAGGCTGCACTTGGCGGGATAAAACCCCAGGTCCAACAACTCCCCGAATCGAGCCTTGGCTCTACCATTTTTCGGGCGCCATCCTATACGGGGCGATAGACACCGCGCGCGATTTGCAATGATCTATACCAAATTCAACTTCCGATCCGGAGGCAAACTGAAGTTCTTCCGAAACACGTCGACAAATTCCTTTACCGTTCGAACATTCTCTACAAACACTCCTTAGCCTCCAAAGCACACACGTGAACCATAAACGCCTCACAACCCTTTCTGACCATTTTCTCAGCTTTCAAAGCGGACACCACATTGGATAGATAATCTCTTCTATTACCTATCATCACCACCTCTTCACCCTCAACCGTTTTCAAAACCATGCGCTTAGCCGCGCAGTCCAAACTCGCTTGGTACTTCACCAGCCAGTCCATCCCAAGAATCAGATCGAACTCCCCAAACGGCAGTTCCATCAGATCAGCCACAAACACTACCCCTTGGAGTTCTAGGGGTACATCCCTATACAGCTTATTTACTTCTACAGAGTAACCTAGAGGGCTGATTACTGTCATCTCCCTAGAAGTAGTCTCAAAGTCTAGGTTCATGGTCTATACTATGCTACTAGCAACATACAAAAGCGTCGAACCCACATCTATCAAAGTAGTATATGGTAATCCAAAGATTAAGAATGTACCGGTTATGACGTCCGGTGCGTCGCCTTCCTCTCGACGCCTCGCTGCATATACCAATCCAGGCTGTCTCGCCTCGGTGTTGCCTACACCTCTGCCCGGTGCTCCGCGGCCCCGACCAGAACCATTACCTCCTCTACTAGAACCACGACCCCTCTGCGGTTGCGGTCCCTCATTTCTGAACTGAGCACGACCCTGGCCCTCAGACTGAATCCTGGCTAACTTCCGTGGACAATCCCTCACACGATGATCCAACGAGCCACATTCAAAACATCCTTTTCCACCAATCCAACATTCTCCCCAATGAGATTTCCCACACCGATTACACTGCGCTGGACCCTGATTAGCAGTAGCAGGCCTCCCGGATTGATTTGGCCCACCATGCCTAGCCCTTTTCTAAGAATTACCGACCGACCCAGATGATCCAAAACCTCTCTTATGTCTATTCCTGTCCTGATTCTGCCTCACAGATTCCTTTACCCCTTCGGCTATCTTAGCCTTTTCTACTAACACGGCAAACTCTCGCTCCCGGCTGTGGAGCAATCGCAATCTCGGCCATCCTCAATCCGTCCTCGAACTCGACACATCGCTCGTGCTCGTAGCCATGATACCTCGAGCATACCGACTCAACCTTAAGAATTGCGCCTCGTGCTCCGATACGGACTTACTCCCCCGAACCGGCCTCGAAAACGCCTTTCGCTATGCATCAATGTAATCGACCCAATATACTTCTTCCGATCTGGCGCCTTAAAATAGTCCCACGTGAGATCATCCGCTTGCACACCATCCCGAACCGTGAGCCACCACCGGGTATGACTTATCCCGAAGCGACACTATCCCTTTTAGTTTCTCCTCGCAGCGATCGATCCAAGTCGTCCATGATACGCTCCGTCGCCTCCAACCAATACTCAGCCGTATTGGGTGCCACACCAGAAACACCTCGGAAAACCTCGGCTCCATTGGCTCGGAGTTGCTCGATCTGATCGACGAGCTCCGTGCCTCCACCGCTCCACCACCCTCTCAAGAACTCGCAGTATCGCCTGCGACACTGCGTCATCCCCTGTCTGATCCTGGTACTCAACACCTGCAGCTGGTGGTGGTGGTGGCATCTCATTCTCTCGACCACGACCCATTCCACCGGTTCGCATACGCGATCATCCTACCCCGACCGCGTCCACGCGTTTTACGACCCCAACCTCGAGTGCTCATGTCTAACGTCTCGACTTATCTGATTTAAAAGTTTTATGCGTCAGTCTTTATTCCACTATTATTAAGGCACGATCTTATGAAACAGCTTTCTATTACAGAGTTTTGTTTTCGCGAGTCACAGAGTCCTATAGGTTTCAGTCTCTAGGATAGTCCACTATCACTAGCCGTTCATAACATATATCATCATAGTCATAATCATATGCAACCATCAGTTAAGGGTACTTACCTAGGCGGATCGGTGCCGGAGACTCGGTGCCATGCTAAACCATACATTTTCCAGTAAAACTCTTTGAAACCTTATCTTAAAACATTTTGGGCCTCTGGCCCACAGCCGAACTGTTGAACTTAGCTCTGATACCAAAAATTGTAACACCCCGAACTCGGTCAACACACCACGACCGAATCTGGCATGTCACAGAGTGAAAACGATTCGAAGAAAACAGGTTACCGGTTTATTTTCGGTGAAAACTCTTCGATTGCTTGTGTTTGGGGAAAATCGATGTATGTATAGTGGAAAATGTTAAGTTGCTTTGAAATCATGTGAATTGTATTATTACGATGGTAGAGTTTAGAAAACTCGTTATGTAGCTTAGTTTGAAAACTTTGATTATCGTGTTATTAAAGCAAATCAAGTAATTACTTAGTCATATTTAAAACCAAATCCAAAGCAGATAAAATAATCCAAAACATAATTTAAAGGCCTTGTTACAAACCCAAATAAAAACAAGAATTTAAAGTAAATTACCCAAATCAAATGTCCATGTAAAACCGAAGCAATTATCGCATGGTCACCTCGAGTCCACCCGGCTCCTCATCTGCGATCTACGAATCACCTGAAAAGATAAGGGAGAAGGTGAGTCACCAAGACTCAGTGCATAATCCCCCTCCCGATTATAGCAACGTGCTTACACAAATCATAATCAAGCAAACATATCATGCACCCAAACCTAGCCATCCACAACTCCTTTTTCTACCCCGTGTGGTACCAAACCACCGGGTGGTGCCAAACCACCGTGACCCAAAGTCACCGATATCAATAATAATGTGGTGCCAAACCAGTGGTGACCCAAAGTCACGAATAATCCAATTGTGGGGCCAACCCACGTTGTGATACCAAATCACTGGCGACAATCCCGTTTTATCAAATGTGGGGCCAACCCACTGTGGTGCTAAGCCACTAGGACGAGTCGCTATGAGGTGCCAAACCTCCGTGACCCAAAGTCACGAAATCAATCAGTGGTACCAAACCACTTTGGTGGTGCCAAACCACCGGTGACCCAAAGTCACGATTATCAATCTTCCCCCTCCTCTCATATCACCCACAATAATGTAATGCACATACAAATCATGCCATCATGCTTAATCATTAGACATATATCGAACATACATAGATAATATCATCAGAAATCATGTGCCTTAATCTCAACAAAATGGACTTACCCGAAATCCTTGCTCATACCCATAAGGGTATCATATCGAAATCTACCTGCGCTTCGGCTTTTAACATAGTTTAGGTTATTAACAAGTTTACAACGATTATGAAGTGTGTAAGTTACACACCTGGTTACTAACGCGATCACTAAATCCCGAAGATCCCGATATAACGCACTAGATCCCCTTTTCCTACATTCGGCCAAACCAAAATCATTAACAAAGGCCATTCGGCTAACTAGCAAATCCCGAAGGGTTAACGCACAACAATAATCCTTACCTTCTCGCCTTTGCGCTTAAATCAAATCCCAAGCACTTTCGATAACACGTCTTCCCTACAATCGGCCAAGACTAAACAAGATCACTAATAACCTTTGGCTTTTCAAACAAATAAGAGGAAGATCGAATCGATATGCATCCTTACCACTGACTTACTGAGACCGATTGACAGAGAATAAATAACCCCGATCCACTGCTTCAAAATCCCGAAGATCCTAGAAGAAATCGATTCCAAAGATAAATGAGAATCAAGAAAAATGCCGAAATTCGGCTTTTGTTCCATGTGAGTCGACAGAGAAAAGTGTAACATCCCGAAATTGGGCCTAGTAGGATTGGGCCCAATGGGCCTTGATTTAAAATTTTTGAGAACGGCATTAATGCAAGTTAGACTTATTAGGTAAGTTATTTTGGAAGGTTAGAGGGCTTCTATGAAGTCCCGGGATCAAATATTAGCTTTGGGGAAATTTTGGTTTTAGGTGAAAAAAACCGTGAAGTTGGCGGGTAGGCCTTAAGAATAAAATGTAGAGGAAAATGACACAAAAGGAGTGTGTGGTGTAGTGGCAAAGTGACGCCACTTAAGAGGCAAGGGAGTGACGCCACAAGGAAGGAAGGAGGTCCAAGGTTCAAGTCTTGGCTTTTGCATTTTGGTTTTCTTTTTACTTGGACCTCGAATTTGGCTATAGATTTATATTTAGTTGCGCATGGTTTAAGACACAAGAGGAGCTTGTGGCCAAGTGGCTAGCAAAGGATTATGTTGCAAGGGGAGCACAGGTTCGAATCTCATGAGAAGCAAGGGAGTATTTATTTTGCTGATGCAGACGGGAAGAGTTTCATTGAATTTAAACTCTCTTGACGAAGGGATCCCACATCGAAAAGATACAAAGAAGGAAGGTGAAGAGCTAGCTATATAAAGAGCATTCCAGTAGGAGGGTTGACACACCTTGGAAGGCGTTTGGGCACGAGGAGTGGTCGGAGCGCGGATTAACACTAGAGTCCTATCGTGTGTAACTCTCTCTACTCTAGTTGTAGAGCGGCAAATGCCGGAAGTGCGGTCCACGGCAATAGTAGTTACACGAGCGCGTGCGGCGCACGTGTGGGGCTTCGGCGCGATAGTTGAGGCCATAAGTAGTATTCTTGTGGGTTGGGGCCGCTTGGGCGTGATGGGCCGTGGGGCCCAATGGGCCCGTGGGCCCTTATGAGTAAATTGTGCGATTGTGTAGTATATAGTGAACTAGACTAGGTGGAACTTATATACATGGCTAGATTTGTGCTAGGTGGGCCACACGAAGCGTGTGGGCCCGAATGGGCGGAATCGAGTTTTAGGCCCAATCGTCCTAGTCTGACCACGGAAATGGTAGCCGAGTCGCTCGGGGTGACATTTGGGCCTTTGGGAAAGGCCATTGCAGTGCAAAATTACAAAAATACCCTTGGTGGGTAAATTACTGAAAATACCCTTGGTGGGTAATTACCAAAATACCCCTAAAGGGTATATTACTGAAAATACCCTTAGTGGGTAAATTATTGAAATACCACTGAAGGGTAAATTATGAAAATGCCCTTGGTGGGTAAATTACCGATATACCCCCTTGGTAGGTAAATTACTGAAAATGCCCTTGGTAGGTAAAATTACTGGTTATACCCTTAGAGGTTGATTAGGGTGATTATGTTGTTTTATGTCTATCTCGATTATGATGGTAATTCATGTTATACTTATATTTGATATATGTCTAGCATACATGACATAACTGCGCATACACGAATTATTATGTCATATTGCATGAGTATGATGAGAGGAGGGGAAGATTGATATCTGTGACTTTGGGTCACTGAGGGTTTGGCACCTCCAGAGATTTGGCACCTCCAAAGGTTTGGTAGCACGATTGATTTTGTGACTACGGTCACCGAGAGGTTTGGCACCTCATAGCGCCTCGTCCCGGTGGTTTGGTACCACAAATGGGTTGGCCTGAGATAATATAACGGGATTGGCGCCAAAGTGATTTGGTATCACACGATGGGTTGGCCCCATCACTACTATTCGTGACTTCGAGTCACCGGTGGTTTGGCACCACCGGTGGTTTGGCACCACAATATTGATGGATATCGTGTCTTTGGACACCAAAGTGGTTTTGGTACCACACGGGTAGAGAAAGGAGCATTGAATGGCTAGGTTTGGGTGCATGATATGCATATTTTCATATGAAATTGTGTAAGGGCACATTGGATGGGGATTTACACACCGAGTCTCGATGACTCACCCCTTAGTTAAATTTTGCGGTAATCATTAGATCGCGGATTTGGGAGCCGAGGTGGACTCGTGGAGGCCATACATATGTTTACTCGTAAATTCGCTTTCTTTTATTTGGACTTATTTTTATTTGAGTTTTTGTTATGTAATAAGGCCTTGGGTATTTTATTTGGTTTCAATTTTCAATTTGTTTATTGCTTATTATTAAATGATCAATATGGGATTTTCCTAAAATGATAATAAACCATTTCTTATTCAAAATTACTTAAACTCGATTTCTCACCACAACTATAAAGAATATGAGCTTTTAACGAATGCACGCTTTTTAGACATTCCTTTCATGTGACATGCCGATTCGATCCAGAACGTTTAGGCCGAGTTTGGGGTGTTACAAAAAGAAAGTGAGAATAGAGGAGATTCGATCATGACAGACTTACCTATTCCAAACCGATTAGAGAAGAAATCAAGGGAGATCTCTGCTTGATTGATATTCGGCCAATAGTTAGAATGAGAAGGGGAGAGTAAAGAGATTTCGGCAATGGGGTAGAGTGATCAAGGTGATTCGGCTATGGCTTAAGATAGGAAATCAAAAGAGATTGGGCCAACATGAAATGAGAGAATGGAAGGGAAGTATTCGGTTTTAATGATGGTGAGAAGAAGATAAGAGAAACAATGGTAAAGAGTGACTTGAGGAAGAAGAGGATTCGGTCACACCAAATGAGAGTTAGAGAGCAAAATGGAATGAGGTTTGGAAAGAAGAATGTTTCGGTTCAAAGAAAATGAGAGAGGAATTCAAATGGAGATTCGGCTCAATACCAAAGAAAGAAATCGGCAAGAGTCTAAAGTGCTTTCGGCTTTCGGTTTCAAAGGAGGAAAAGAAAGAAAACTCAAATGGTTCTTTTTGGGATTCGGCTAGGTGCTTCAAAAGGGAAATTGACAAGTGCCAAAAGAGGTTTCGGTTCTGCTTCTCAACCGAATGTACCAAAGCTTGACTAGCTGAAAATGTCACTAAGGAATTTCGGCACTCCTCCTAAGTCTTCCAGCCGAATACACCTCCTCACACAATTCAAATTTCAGCAAACTCTTCAAACTTCTCCTGGCCAACCATTCAAATGAGTTTGAATTGTTCAAACTCCTAAATTCTCTCTTCTCCACCCGTTCAAATCTGTTGACTTGTCCAACAGTTATCCATCAGAGTTTGAGCTGAGCACAACTCTTCCCTTCTCTCAAGGTCAAAAGAATTAGCGTGAAGGGATTTCTGCAGCTCAACCCAAGCTCTCCTTCCCCTGCTTGTGGTGTCACTGCTTAAGGCCCTAAGTGGCTCCTTCTTGCCACTTTACCAAGGTAATTCTTGTACTAAAGTTTACCACAAAATATTCTTAACCCCTAGCTCCTTCAGCTCCCCTTAACCAAAGATTAAAACAAAATTTTTCCTATAGTTCGGGCCTACCCTTGGCTCATACCTAGACCCTAAAACATCCCAATTAACATCACAACCAAGCCATACACATGCAAACAGTTCAAACACAATAGCCCCTATTTAAGGATGTTACAATTCACCTAAACCCAATCCCTAAACCCAATCCAAACCCAAATATCTAACCCAACCCAATTACCCAATCCAACCCAATCATAAAAATTACAGATAATTTAATAAATAAAAATAAAATTCTAAAACTAAATCTAAAATTATGTAATCTTTTTAATTATGTAGTGATTAATTTTGGGTAATTCGGTTAATTCGGGTAATTCGGTTAATTCGGTTAATTCGGGTAATTTAGTTAATTCAGTTAATTCGGGTAATTTTTAACCAAAAATAAAAAACATATAATTTTCAATTAATTCGGTTAACCGACCGAATTAATCGAAAAAATTTCGGTTCGGTTAATTTTTTTGAAAAAATTTCGGTTCGATTAACGGTTAAAAATTTTAAAAGGTCGGTTAATTCGGTTAATGTTATTTCGGGTCGGTTAATCGGTCGGTTAACCGAATGAACACCCCTACTACTAGGCCCAAAACAATTCCAAATCATGTAACATGCGTGACTAACTTAATACGTATGACCAAACCAACCAATTTCATCAAACTTAGCCTCAGGGCCCACCGGGCCCGTTTAGCCACTTTCGGCTTTTTGGCATTGCCGATATCGTGTGTGTAGTGTTTGTGCACACCTGGTAACCACGCGTGCTGCAAACCCCTTAGTCACGAACCTACAATAGACATTACTAGCGATTAACCAAGGTTTTACACATACTAATAAAAATCGAAACCTCACCGTACCCTTACCGTGTGCCTCACGTTCTAGTACCCCTTCCATTGCTACTATTGGCGATTATCCTCTAGATCTGCACCCAAACACCTATATTTTCAAAACCAAGTGACCCATATTGATCATAAATCACCCCTATGAGTCACCTTAGGTTCGGCCATTTACTAAACCATGACTGAGTCGAGAACACTTACCACTTTGTTAGCAATCCTTACCTACCACGCTTGCGATTGTTGAGCCTTACCCTTGTTAATACATGTTAACGACAAGGAGGGGTTAGATAGCCCTTCAGCTTTTAATAAAACACACTAAAAAGTTCAACTAAGCACTTACCGAAATTCTCCTTTGATCCTGCGGCTTAAATATCTACTGAATAAGATTCGGCTTCCAATCGTGACTAAAAGTAGATAACAGTCAATTGAGGCAAGGGAACAAGCAACAAGGGTTCGGCAAGAGTAGAGATTCGGCTAGGAAGGATGATAGTAATTTCAGCAATGAAGGGAATTGGCTTAGCAAAAAAAATTGGCAAAAAGGCAGAAACCGTTTGAGGGGGAGAATAAAACTAGAGAATGCTAAAAAAAAACCCTTCAAGCATTTGGCCCCTCTCCTTTTAAAGCCACAGACCGAACACTCCTATTCTCCTCCAACATTCACCCGTATGCCTTTTTCCACACACAGCACAAGGTGGTATCCCGGTATTAGCAGCAGCAACAGGGGCCCCAGCTCCAACCGGCCTATTCACTCTGGCCCTCCTCGTAGGCCTCTGCCCAGCCCCCATAGCTTCCACGTTTCGTTTATTCTTGCCCTTCTCCTTCTCTCGATTGAGGCGCTCCGTGCGCTTTACTTCCTCCGCTATCTTTTCTTTCTCCACCAAAATCGCAAAATCTCGCTCCCTCTGTGGAGCAATGAATACCCTAAGGTTGTCTCTTAACCCATCCTCGAACCGTACGCATTTCTCATACTCTATTGCGACTATCCCTTTGGCATATCGACTAAGGCGTAGAAATTCAGCCTCATACTCTGCTATCAACTTATCTCCCTAGGTTAGATTCAAAAACTCCTTCCTTCGGGCATCCACATAGCCCGCTCCAATGTACTTCCCCTGGAACGTTGACTTGAAGAACTCCTAGGTGATCTGCTCCGGTTGGTTGCCCTCCTTTACGGTCAACCACCACTGATAAGCTTCCTCCCTAAGTAAGGATATAGCCTCCTTCAACTTTTGTTCCGCCGTGCAATCCAGGTCGTCCATTATTCTTTCCGTAGCTTCCAACCAGTACTCCACCACATTCGGGGCCACCCCTGCTACTCCTTTGAAAATCTTCGCCCCATTAGCTCGGAGTCGCTCCACGATCGACCCACGGCTTCCCGTACCATTATTGGGCCCAGCGACCCTTTCTAGAATCCTTAACATGGCTCGCGACACTCGCTTTCTTCTTACAGCGGCCGTTAAATCCAGTCCTGCTTTCGATTCTTGTGAGGCCGGAGCCTCCTCTACTCCAACGTTGGGCATATGGCCCGACGCCGACGACCCAAACCTACCACTTCCACGGCCTCTGCTGCGACCTCTTGCACCTCTTCTAGCGCTCATCGTTGCGTGCGTATTTCTGGATTAGAATTTTTACGAAATTAGTTCATAGTTCCACTGTTTAAACCACATGTCTTATGAAAGTAACAATTTAAGAGTTGTTTCACGGTCGTAAATCCACTACAGGCTTAAGTTTTTTACGGGCTTTAGTCTCTAAAAACCTATTGTTTAAAGTAGCCCAATACCTAAATATAGTTCAACAGTTTAAACTAGTATAATAATAGAAAAAAAACTTACTTGGCTCGACGTCGAGGGCTCGGTGAACCACACTTCAAGAATCCTGCAAAAACTTTTTAATCTACTTGTTTTAAAAATCCAAAATTTAAGGCCCATTTCACAACCGAGTTTTACAACTAGGCTCTGATACCACTAAATGTAGCACCCCCAAACCCAGCCCAGACGTTATGGTCGAATCTGGTGATGTCACACCAAAGGGATAATTCCAAAACGACTTTGCTTAGTTAAAAACCTAAGTTTAGGATTTAGAAACCCAAAATCCATGTAACCGGTTAAGTTATGATAAAAGCCCATGTTTAAAGAAAAACGTCCATATGTTATAGTTATTTCAAAAATCATGTTTAAACTTTAGAAATTATTAAAGTTTAATAATTAAACAGTTGTAACAATAATTAAAACCCAAATGTAAAATCAAATTGGAGGTACACGGCCTTATTACATCCCAATGAAAACAAAATAATTAAAATAGAGTTATTCGAAACAAATAAAGAAAAACTTCTAAGTAGCTTGAAGCGTGGCCGTCCCCGAGTTCTCTTCCACGTCAAACCGTCTACTGAGGTTCACCTGAAACATTTAATTAAAGGGTGTGAGTTTCGAAACTCAGTGTGTACGACCCTTGGTAATCCAATCAACATGCAATTAACACAATTATCACGTTGGGCCTAAGCCCTATCAAAATCGGTGGTCTTGGGCCTTAGCCCACAATGACCTCATATCATATCATTATCACATGAATGCAATGCACCCATCCCAAATCCAACCCTGCACTCCACCTGTACCAATCCTACACTCCTATGGGGATATAAATATCAACCCACCCACCCTTACACTCCAAAGGTAGCACCAACAATGCAGCACTACTCAAACGTTGCGAAGAAAGTCGCTAAGCATATAATGGGCTTAAAGCCACCGGTGGATCCACGGTCGTCAAGCGACTATGCGATCCTCACATATCTTCCTCCGTATCATCAAACCCACCCAAGTGCAACATATATTTCATGAATGCAACATACACATTTTCACACATTAAGCACCTAGGGGTATTTTAGTAAATCTACCTTACAGAGGTATTTTCGTAATTCTACCCTACAGGGGTATTTTCGTAATTCTACCTTACAGGGGTATTTCCATAATTTCTTTCACCTCGGGCTTTAGTTATGAACTTTGGCCCATCAACAAGTCCTCGCAGTTAAAGTGAATAAACACTATGCACTAGGTAGGATCTCAGAGAAGAGGAGGTGGGTCACTAGGACCGCTTAAGTACCAAGCTCTCCCTCGATCCAATCCTAGACATGCATATGTCGGTTACCACACTCTAACTAATCGACTTGTCCACAGACATGTTTGATTAATAAATTAAATCTTATGCAATTTTAAGAATTTATCAGAACTAGGCCTAGAGTCCATTAAACCCAAGCATACATTTCTAAAATCCCATAAGGCCCACTAAGCCCATTCATGTTTATATAGCCCATTAGGCCCGCTCATGTTTATGTAGCCCATTAGGCCCGATCATAATCAAACCATACACCCCTTTCATGTCAATTCAATATTCAAATACACATGTCAATCTTTGCTGATTTGGGCCCACGAGCTCGGCAGGCCCATTTAGCCACTTTCGGCTTTTTAGCTTTTCGGCGTTGCCGCCATCGTGTGTGTGTAGTGTTTGTACACACCTGGTAATAACGCGTGCTGCAAACCCCTTAATCATGAACCTATAATAGACATCACTTAACGATTAACTAAGGGCTTAATACATTCTTTATCAAAAACTGAAACCTCACCGTAACCTTACCGTGTGCCACCCGTTCTAGTAGTCCTTCCTTAGCTCCTATTTACGAATATCCCCTAGATCTGCACCCAAACATATATCATCAAAATCAAGTGACTCATATTCCACATAAGTCACCTCTATAAGCCATACTTGCATTCGACCATCCACTAATCCATAACTGAGACGAGAACACTTACCACTTTGCTAACGATCCTTACCACGCTTGCGATCTTTGAACCCTACCCTTGTTAATACAAGGTTAACGACAAGGAGTAGTTAGATAGCCCTTCGGCTTTTAACAAAACGCACTAAGAAAGTTGAATGAGTACTTACCAAAACCCTCCTTTGATCCTGCGGCCTAGATAGCTACTGAACAAGATCTGGCTTTTAAACTTGACTAAGAGTAGATAAAAACCGATCTGTGATGGAGGAAAATAACTAGGAATCGGCACAAATAGGGATTTTGGCAAGGAATGATGATGGTAATTTTCGGCAATGAAGAATTTAACTTTAGGTGAATTCGGTAATGAGAGATTTCAGCAATGGGAGATTTCGGCAATGGGAGATTTCGGTAATAGGTGAAACCGATTGAGGGGGAGAAAGAAGAAAAATAAAATAATAGAAACTCAAAGAACCTTTCAAAAGGGTTCGACACTCCCTTTTATAGCCACAAGCCGAAAATACCTTCCCCCAAAGTCCCATTCGGCACCACCTCTTCACACTCCTCATCTCCTAACTTTTTTCCCTGATAACTCTTCCATCTCATCTGAAATTTCCTCCACTATCATCTCACAAGACCCACTCAAACTCTCCAACTCAAGAGTTCAAATTCAACACAACTCTGGCTGTCCACTCTGCAAAATAAACACTCCACAAAATACCTTGCCACTGCTCGAACCTTGGACCTCTTCTCCTGACAACCACACCACCTTTGTAACATCCTGAAAGTGGGCCTATGCATTTTCGGTTTAACTGTACGAAATGACATGTCTTATGTGTTATAAATGCATTTTGAACATTTTTGGAAACCTGGAAATGTATGGAAATGTTAAGTTCAAAGTGAACATTTTTGGAAACTAGGAAATGTAAGGAAATGATTTAGAAATGTTAAGTTTAAAAGAGGAAAGTGAACATTTTTAGAACCTTAGAAATGTAAGGAAATGTCTTGGAAATGTAAGGAAATGTCATGGAAATGTAAGGAAATGTCAAGTTTACAGAGCCGATCGAAAATTTTTAGAAACTTAGAAATGACCTAGAAATGACGAGTTTTAAGGTTTAAAAGGGGAAATTACGGCAAGGTGGCCTTAAAAGAAAAAGCTTGTGAAATTTGACACACAAACAGGCTTGGAAAAGTGGCCTGAAAATGGCACTTAGGGCCTATGGAAATGGCGCCATATGCAAGAGGAATGGGCCTGAGTTCGAGTCACTTGGGAAGCAAATAAAGGAGGTTTTATTTTTGCTTCCAGAAGACTGAGGTGGACGGCACATGGCTATAAATTAGGAGCTTTTATTATTTTATAAATAGTGGATAAATAAGGGATTTATTTATCATTATTTTCAAGAGATAATTGTTGGATTAAATTCTTTTAATTTGAATAAATAGATAAAGAGGAAAATAAGGAAGAAGTGATGGCCAAGTAAGGGACTTTGAGTTTAATAATTTCGGCTAAGTAAGGATAGTTGCTGAATTATCTTTTATTTTAAGTGATAATTAAAGGATAAAGTTATTAGATAGAGGAGTGGTGGCCAAGTAAGGGACTCCTTAGATGATAATTTTGGCTATAAAAGGAAGGAAGGAGGGCTACTCATCAATTTGTGCTTCCTCCTTTCTCTGCCAAATTCTTAGTGCTCTCTTCTCTTCTTTTCTTTCTTTTTTTTTGTCAAGTCGAGATTAAGTAATTGTTGGAACCTAGCCGAATATTTTCCTCTCCATTAGAAGCCATAACCGAATCCTCCATATTTATTCTTCCTTTTCTTTTCTTTCCAATCCATCAAAAGCCGAATCTTTAAGGGGCTTCAAGCATAGGTGCTGTCGAATTCTTCAAGGAGATCTTTCGGGATTTACTAAGTGTCGACTACAAGGAAGGAGAAGTTCTTTTCCGAAGGTACACCATAGGCGCGTGTTCCCTAGTTATTCGGTGAGTTTCGTGATTTAGAATCCACAAGGTAAGTGTCTATAGCATTCGGCCAAGGCCATGTTTGGTATTCTAGATCTATTTCTCATATGTTTTAAGAGCCGAAAAACTAACTAGTTAGGAGTTTTGGTGGCTAGCCGATTTCAAGAAGGAACTCAGCAAGTTTTCGGGATTTGATTTTTAATCCAATCGACACAAGGTAAGTTTAAGTATACTAATCCTACTAGGATTTGGATTTATGGCCGAATGGCTTTTTATTAAGGTAATAAGTGATAAATCAATGTAGGGATTTAGGATCTAAAGCGATAGATCGATTTTTCAGGATTTCAAGGAATTCGTTAAGCTAATCAGGTGTGTACCCCACACTAATTCTTAATATGTTTTATGGCTGTGTTTAATTAAAATATGTGATATTAAGAATATGAAAGTGGCTAATGTACCATGTTATGGTACTAAATACTCAGGTACGTTTCCTACTACTACTAGGAATATGAAAAATGTTATTTGTAACATGAGAATATGATAAGAATGTGAACTTTGGCATGTTAATGCATAATATGATATGGGGCATATGGGTTATTGAAAAAGGGGAAGTGAATGTGATGACTACGGTCTCACTATCTGAATGTGGTGACTTCGGTCACATTATCCGAATGTGGTAACCGGTTACATTATCTCGAATGTGGTGTCTCATGACACAATTATCTGAGTGGCTATGCCACGAATTTATATGGGCGATGAGCACGCCGTCATTGCAGCGATCGCCTTCGATGGTGTGTAGCGGATGGAGGGTTGACTTAGTAGTCCCCACGGTGTGGTACCGGCAGTGCGGGGTGTGTGTAGCGGATGGACAATTAGGTTTGGGTTTGGGAATGCATCATAACTTTGTATTCTATGTTTTGAATGTGTAATATGTGATATGCTGATTCTATTATGATTTAGTGTCGTGTACACATTGAGTCTGTTTGACTCACCCGTTGGGGAACATTTTTCGTGTGATGAGCAGTGATGGACCGACGCGAGAACTTGTGGTGGCCATGCTCAACATGAAGTTTATATTTTTGAGGACTCTTGAATTTATTTTAGTACTTTGAATTATTTTTGGAATTATTTGATGTAATAAGGCCATAAGGCCATAGTTGAATTACTTTACACTTATTTTTATTTATTATGATTATGAATTTTATCTATTAAAATTTAATTAAAATTTCTTTTAAACTAAACCCTAAATATTTTGTCACTTAAGATAAAAGGGATTTCAATATAAAACGAACTCATTTTCAACACAAGCCCAACCCAAAACAATATTTTTCTTAAAATCACACAAGTTTTCCTAAGAACAAAAGAATTTTGAACCGGTTTACTTGAGGAACATACCAAATCTGGTCAAAGCTCGTGGGCCGGGTTTGGGGTGTTTCAGTTTGGTATCGAGCCCGCTTTAAACTCTCGGCTACTGTGGGCTAAGGCCCAAAACATTTTCAAATCGTGCCCAAATGAGTTTTATGAAAGTATTTTTGAAAATGAGCGGGTTTTTCTCGGCATGGCACCTAAGTCTCCGACCATGCATCCACCGTAAGTACCCCTAACCATTTGTGTGATTATGTGATTTATATTATGATTTGTAGAAGGGTAGAAGTGGAATGGAACGTAGAATAGCATGATAGGTACTTGAACCTAGGACTAGTCTACCCCAACTATTGCATAAGACTTAAGGACCATTAAACAAACCTATGACTAAGACGCAGGAGTTAGGGTGTGGTAACCATTGTGCGCATGTCTAGGATTGGATCCTAAGAGCACAGTACTTAAGCGCAATCCTAGTGACTCACCTCCTCTTCATTGGAATCCTACAGTGCGTAGCTTCTGGTTCACCCTAACCAAGAGGACTCGGTCATAGGCTAAACACAATGACTAAAACCCGAAAGGGAACTAGCCGTGTTTTTATAAACCCTAGTTTTAAAACTCTTAAAATTACCTTTTTAATTTGTGAGAACTATTTTTACAAAATTCTTTTGAAAAATTTTTGATTTATAAAATTACAAAAATACCCCTAGTGGTAAATTACAAAAATACCTTTGGTTTATGAAATTCCCAAAATACCCATAGTTCTTATCAAAATTTTCATTACTTTATAAAATGTTCAAAAACCCTAATTTGCAAATTATCAAAAATACCTTGATTTGGAGAAAAATTACGAAATTGCCCTTAACTCACAAAATTACCAAAATGACCATGATTTTCAAAATTTTTGCAACATCACCGTTTTGGAAAGTAAAATTCTCAAAAAGAACCCTCAAAGTTTTGCAAATTTTGAAATATCCCTGATTTATTAAACTTTACAAATTTACCCTGGTTAATTACCAAAATACCCTCGAGTTCCAAAATTACCGAAATACCCCCGAATTTTAAAATTTTTCAAAATACCCCCGGGATTTCAAAATTACCAAAATACCCTTATTGACAAAATCACCAAGGAACCTTATTTTGACAAATTACGAAAATACCCCTAGGTAGTGGAAAAATAACAACAATGAAAACTACAACATTTCTCTGAATGAACGAAAGTTCATAATTGGTTGATGAATGTGAACGTGACTTTCTGAATAGTGAATTTGAGTTGAGAGCTTTGTTTGATCGAAAGAACCACTTTTAAACATCTCTTTTCATAAAACTGTTCGCGGTTAATAAGTGGAACAAAAAAAAATTCTGATGCATAAAACTCTTTAATCGGATTAAATCGTGACGTTAGAAATGAGTTCTAAGGGACGTGAACTTAGAGATTGTGCCTAGAAAGTATGATGGTTCTATTAAGATCAGAGTGCGCAGCGTAAGCATAGTGCGGTGAGAAGGATTGCACGACTGTGAGTAAGTAATTTCGAGGACGAAATTATTTTTAAGGAGGGTAGAACTGTAACATCCTGAAAGTGGGCCTATGCATTTTCGGTTTAACTGTACGAAATGACATGTCTTATGTGTTATGAATGTATTTTGAACATTTTTGGAAACCTGGAAATGTATGGGAATGTTAAGTTCAAAGTGAACATTTTTGGAAACTAGGAAATGTAAGGAAATGATTTAGAAATGTTAAGTTTAAAAGAGGAAAGTGAACATTTTTAGAACCTTAGAAATGTAAGGAAATGTCTTGGAAATGTAAGGAAATGTCTTGTAAGGAAATGTCATGGAAATGTAAGGAAATGTCAAGTTTACAGAGCCGATCGAAAATTTTTGGAAACTTAGAAATGACCTAGAAATGACGAGTTTTAAGGTTTAAAAGGGGAAATTACGGCAAGGTGGCCTTAAAAGAAAAAAGTTTGTGAAATTTGACACACAAACAGGCTTGGAAAAGTGGCCTGAAAATGGCACTTAGGGCCTATGGAAATGGCGCCATATGCAAGAGGAATGGGCCTGAGTTCGAGTCACTTGGGAAGCAAATAAAGGAGGTTTTATTTTTGCTTCCGTAAGACCGAGGTGGACTGGCACATGGCTATAAATTAGGAGCTTTTATTATTTTATAAATAGTGGATAAATAAGGGATTTATTTATCATTATTTTCAAGAGATAATTGTTGGATTAAATTCTTTTAATTTGAATAAATAGATAAAGAGGAAAATAAGGGAGAAGTGATGGCCAAGTAAGGGACTTTGAGTTTAATAATTTCGACTAAGTAAGGATAGTTGCTTTGAATTATCTTTTATTTTAAGTGATAATTAAAGGATAAAGTTATCAGATAGAGGAGTGGTGGCCAAGTAAGGGACTCCTTAGATGATAATTTCGGCTATAAAAGGAAGGAAGGAGGGCTACTCATCAATTTGTGCTTCCTCCTTTCTCTGCCGAATTCTTAGTGCTCTCTTCTCTTCTTTTCTTTCTTTTCTTTTGTCAAGTCGAGATTAAGTAATTGTTGGAACCTAGCCGAATATTTTCCTCTCCATTAGAAGCCATAGCCGAATCCTCCATCTTTATTCTTCCTTTTCTTTTCTTTCCAATCCATCAAAAGCCGAATCTTTAAGGGGCTTCAAGCATAGGTGCTGTCAAATTCTTCAAGGAGATCTTTCGGGATTTACTAAGTGTCGACTACAAGGAAGGAGAAGTTCTTTTCCCGAAGGTACACCATAGGCCACGTGTTCCCTAGTTATTCGGTGAGTTTCGGGATTTAGAATCCACAAGGTAAGTGTCTATAGCATTCGGCCAAGGCCATGTTTGGTATTCTAGATCTATTTCTCATATGTTTTAAGAGCCGAAAACTAACTAGTTAGGAGTTTTGGTGGCTAGCCGATTTCAAGAAGGAACTCAGCAAGTTTTCGGGATTTGATTTTTAATCCAATCGGCACAAGGTAAGTTTAAGTATACTAATCCTACTAGGATTTGGATTTATGGCCGAATGGCTTTTTATTAAGGTAATAAGTGATAAATCAATGTAGGGATTTAGGATCTAAAGCGATAGATCGGTTTTTCGGGATTTCAAGGAATTCGTTAAGCTAATCAGGTGTGTACCCCACACTAATTCTTAATATGTTTTATGGCTGTGTTTAATTAAAATATGTGATATTAAGAATATGAAAGTGGCTAAGGTACCATGTTATGGTACTAAATACTCAGGTACGTTTCCTACTACTACTAGGAATATGAAAAATGTTATTTGTAACATGAGAATATGATAAGAATGTGAACTTTGGCATGTTAATGCATAATATGATATGGGGCATATGGGTTATTGAAAAAGGGGAAGTGAATGTGATGACTACGGTCTCACTATCTGAATGTGGTGACTTCGGTCACATTATCTGAATGTGGTAACTTCGGTTACATTATCTGAATGTGGTGTCTCATGACACAATTATCTGGTGGCTATGCCACGAATTTATATGGGCGATGAGCACGTCGACTGCAGCGACTGCCTTCGATGGTGTGTAGCGGATGGAGGGTTGACTTAGTAGTCCCCACGGTGTGACTGGCAGGTACGGGGGTGTGTAGCGGATGGACAATTAGGTTTGGGTTTGGGAATGCATCATAACCTGTATTCTATGTTTTGAATGTGTAATATGTGATATGCCTGATTCTATTATGATTTAGTGTCGTGTACACATTGAGTCTGTTTGACTCACCCCGTTGGGAACATTTTTCCAGTGATGAACAGTGATGGACCGGGACGGCAGAACTTGTGGTGGCCATGCTCAACATGAAGTTTATATTTTTGAGGACTCTTGAATTTATTTTAGTACTTTGAATTATTTTTGGAATTATTTAATGTAATAAGGCCATAAGGCCATAGTTGAATTACTTTACACTTATTTTTATTTATTATTATTATGAATTTTATCTATTAAAATTTAATTAAAATTTCTTTTAAACTAAACCCTAAATATTTTGTCACTTAAGATAAAAGGGATTTCAATATAAAACGAACCTGTTTTCAACACAAGCCCAACCCAAAACAATATTTTTCTTAAAATCACACAAGTTTTCCTAAGAACAAAAGAATTTTGAACCGGTTTACTTGAGGAACATACCAAATCTGGTCAAAGCTCGTGGGCCGGGTTTGGGGTGTTTCAACCTTATAGCTCCCCAAGTGACGCCAACTTGCCACTGGACCACAGGCCCAATTGTGTCCTATTTTCCCTTGATCTGCTTAAGAGGCCTAATACCCGAGACTAGAGTTCCACTAAGGCAAAAATTAACTTTTTCCCTACGGTCATCCCTATCGCTAAGACTTCAAATAAGCCTGGTAAAACCTTAAAATTAATATTCTAGGTGCTACTCATACATACCAACTTTAGTGCACAAAAATTAGGGTTTCAGGATTTTTGGGGCCTTGCACCGCGTGCATAGGTACCACGTCACAAAGGACTTCATCTTGGTATTTTCCAATAGAGAATGGGACGAGGGCTTGTTTGGTTACCTTTAATTCAACACCTTCATTAAGCCATTGTAGCTTGTACGGGCTCGGGTGTTTAGTATTCGGCAAAGCTAACTTTTCTATCATGAGAGTGCTTGCAACATTTGTATAACTTCCTCCATCGATAACCAAACTACGTACCTTTCCTTGTACATGGCAGCAAGTATAAAAAAGATTTTCACGTTGCGGTTTGCTTCTGGTGCCTTGAGTACTTAGGCTTCTTTTCACTACGAGCATCTCGCCTTCCACCGCATATTCTAACTCGTCATTTTCATCGGAAGGGTTTTTGTCCTCATTTTCGTTATCTTCGTCTTCCTTTTCTGATTCTATGTCTCCGTTGGGTCGAACCACCATCGCACTCCGATTTAGGAATTGACTCGCGATGTGACCTCTTCCAAGACACTTAAAGCATTTAATATCACTTGACCGATTTTGATTATTGTCAATGGCCTTACCTTTGCTGGTTTCAGCCACGGGCTTGGTTGCTTTTGCGGGCACCATCGGTTCCTTCGCTTGACTTGCCGAAACGTTCGTACTCGTGCCTTGATTCCACTTAGACACATTTAGGGTCGAATAGCCACGAACATCACCTTTCTTTTTGAGTTGCTTTTCGACCTTAATGGCTATATGAACCATGTCGACGATCTCCACATAATGTTGCAACTCCACGACATTAGCTATCTCACGGTTGAGACCAGCCAAAAATCGAGCCATAGTCACCTCGCGATCTTCTTGTACGTCCGCACGTATCATAGTGGCTTCCATTTCTTTGTAGTAATCCTCCATGCTTTTCATCCCTTAGGAGAGATTTTAAAGCTTTTGATACAACTCCGGTGATAGTATGAAGGAATAAATCTTCGACACATCACGGCGTTCATCTCGGCCCAAGTATTGATAGGGCGCTCACCATTTCGTCTCCGGCTCGACGTGAGTTGGTCCCACCAAATCATGGCGTAATCGGAGAATTCTATAGCCGCCAATTTGACTTTTTTGGTCTCAGAGTAATTGTGACATTCGAACACGAGTTTAATTTTCTTCTCCCATTCGAGATAGGCTTCTGGGTCCGAACGGCCTTGGAATGGAGGAATGGATAACTTAATACTTTTGAGGTCGTCATCGTACCTCTCTCGATCTCGTTGGCCACGGTGATGTTGGCCTCTCCGTCGATCGCTTATGTTCGAACCTTGTTCACTTTTGGCCTCACTCGGTTCGGATAATTCATCGTCTTGAACTCGTCGTTGGCCTCGATTTCTCGGTGGACTTAGGGGAGTCCTTTCTCGTTGGGCTCTTCCTTCCACATGATCAAGTCTTTCTTAAATTGGTTCCAACTTCCGGTCAAATAGGCGTTCAACCTCGCATAGTAAGGCTTGTAGATTCAAGTCCGGGACGTTCTGAACAGGTTGCCTCTCGGGTCTATCGGCCATATTCCTCTCCGGGCTTCTTGACATAAGAAAATAAAACCTCACCACAAAAGCTTCACAATTTCACTCAGAAAGAAAATAATTGATTTTCGCTCTACTCGTGTTTACACTCGTTTACAGGCTTTTCTAACACTCTTTTGTGCTCTCACACTCTTTGCCTTTTTCCACTCGACCTCTCTCTCACAATTTTGTATTTTGTCTTGAAAAGACCTATTTGCTGCTTAGGGGTCGGTTTCAAAGTGGTTACAAAGGATAAAGTGTTTGGATGTAGGGTAGGCTGAACAAAAAGAAATTTCGGGTATAAGTGTGGCGTTGGGGAGGAAAAATGATGGTAGAATGAACACTTCGATGATCGAAAATTCAATCGATGAATAAACAAAATTTTCAACACTTCACACACTTTTTTTTTAATTTCGTATTTTTTTAAACTTCAAATACAATATGCTGAATACAAATTGAATACACTTCGAGTTTTTTTTTAATTTCAAAACTTTTTTTAATACGAACCTACTCCGGGGTTGCTACGTATGTCGACGCTCCTCGTTTTCAAGCTCTGATACTAAATGATGTGATCTTGCTCGGTTTAATGGAGTCATTTCACTTGTTGCCCGATCGCCGACGAGGAGATTGTTTGAGATGTTGAAGAAAGGTTTAGTTTTGGTTTCGGTAGCAGAATTTTAGCAAAGTGGTTTAAAATGAAAGATAAGTTTATAGGATTAAGTAGGCTCGGTTTAACAAAGAAATAACGATGGATAATTTGAATAAGTGGTGGGAATGGAAATACGAACTTAACTTAAGAATGATTCAACACTGTATAACAGTGTCACCCCGATTCTTATAACGTTAAGGTGGAAAGGTGGTTTGATCGATAGATAGGTGAATGCCACACCGGTTAAGGTGATAAGTTCAGAAAACAAGTTCAGAAACGCCACTAGCAAGCTAGATAAGTCACACGAGACTCGTACGAAAGTATGAAATGAGGAAACCTCACAAAGAACACAAAGTTCATATAAAATTTGTCAAAAAGTTCCTTACAAATGAAAACAGCTAACTATTTATAGCTACTAGCTAGGATAGCCGAATGGACAAATTCACAAGCTTAATGGCTAAGGAAATTCGGCTAGAATAGTCTAGAACTAACTAGAATAAAATCATTAAAAGACTAAGTCCATGTTCAGCCGAATGGATCTTTAATGGTCAGCTTCATGCTTAAGCAATTCAACTTGAAGGAGGATGAATGCATGGGAGACCAATTGGCTTTGTCTAGGTTCGGCCATGTGCTTAAATTAACTTATTTAATTTGCAACTCTTGGCTAAATAGATATGAGCATTGAAGATGGTCTTGAACAGCGAAATGAAGTGTGAATGGATGGCCTTGAAGAGTCTCCTTCATGTGAACACCAAGCCGAATGGACACTAGGTGTGAACACTTTGTGTGAACGGAATGATGCTGCCTTGGGGAGGTAATCGGCCAAGCTTGGGGAATTAAAGAAGAAAGTGTCTCTTGGTCAAATAAGCATCTTGAAAAGCTAATAGACCAGCCACCATTCATTGAACTAGCCGTACATGCACCTTCCCATGCTTTGAACCCAAACATTCATGAACCGTAGCATTTACTCCCCTTCACATTCGGCTGCACCTATTAACACAATGCACCAAATTAAATCAAGTAAAATTTGGTTGAGCATAATCAAAACAAAATCTAGACACTTTAATTAAACACATAATTAAACTAGAACAAATTTAATATAGTCTAGACAAGACATATTAAATTCGGCTATGACAAGACACAATAAAAACATGTAATAATTTTAGACATATTTATGAGCTGTAACAATATTAACTAACTTAATTAAATACTTAATTTAGTTTAACAACAAAATAAATGAGCTGGAAAGAAATAAAAACGAGCTCAAACGAGCTGAATTGAGCTCAAGTGAGCTGATTCGAGCTATATGGAGCTCGGGGAGCTGAATTCGAGCTAAAATTAGCTTGCAATAGGGTGCGATGAATTCTTGAATTGCTGGCCCAAGCTGGTTTCAAAGGCATTTCGCACGGCCTCGTATATTCCTTGCTCGAATTGCAACAGTCAATGATTGTGCTCACATCACATCGGTTCCTCGAAATATGTACTTGTGGGAATAGAAGAATCAGATACGTGCGACGGTGGTGCATAGAGCGATGCTTATGAAAAAACACGGGGTTAGTGAAATGAATAGGAATAAGTGAAGTGAACTGATCCGGATATTGAGTAGACATAAGCGGCACTGCTTTGGGTCAAGCCGGTGATGAACCTATCGTGCGACCATGTCTGACCCTACTTTTCGCATACTCTTTGCCTACTCTGATAGCAAATACAGCTTGCCGATGACTCTAAACCACAGTAAGTACTCCAAACAGGTCATCGCATCCACTGAGACTAATGGTTTGCAGATGGGTAAGAATTCGACCCTACGATCCTAAGCCTCGATGTAGTCCTTGTAAACCTCTCACCAATCCTCGTCATTCTTCCCCCGCATGTCCACCTTGTGCAACGCCTTCAAGTCCGGCGGTGGTGGCAAAATTTGTTGCCTCCACCCGAATTGTCGTATCAACTGGTTTGATTCATGCATTTCCACCACCACGTACACTATCAACGACACCTTCGTATCCCACATCCCCTGATTGGTCAACACTTTCGGCAAGATGCAAGATATGATATGGGTGTCGGCGTATGGCATCCATTCAAACTGAAATGCACAATTGTAAATTTCGTTATGTATGAAATTTTATTTTACAAATTATTGCATAATCAATATAGGTTTGAAAGAATAAGTAACTAACCCCGGCTTCCGAGCATTGATCTGACAGTAGCCTAATATCTTCAAGCTTCTCGGGTAGTCCCATGTAACTCAACCCATTGTTCCACTATAAACTCAAAATTATATAGGATTTTTCTAGTAATTTTTACCACCTTTTTACTTCAAAATAATATTAATCTTGAGTATTTGTGTAACAGCCCGGTTTTAGCTAAATCAGAACAGTGGTTTCAGAACCATAAATTTGATGTTGGAAAATTGTTTTTAATATTATTTTATGCGTTTATAGCATGAAAGTATGAATGTGTGAAATTTTCGTGAAGTAATTTTATCGTTTAATTAGTCAATTTGAGAAAAAGGACTAAATCGCGTAAAATGCAAAAGTAGCATTCTACTTGTTAAGGGTGTCAATTGGCTTTGGCTTTTAAATATGATGGCCTTAAATGGTAATTAGGCCATTTTAAATGACAGTGGACTATTATGGACAGCCATTATATGTTTTTAATGTTTATTCATTAAGGTTATATTGGTAAATTAGTTAATAAGGTTAATATTAAAACAAAACTAAGATTTAGTTTGATTATAATCTTTCTTTGGCTGAATAAGAGGAAGAAGAAATCATATTAGGGCTTATGATATTCGGCACTTGCAAGGCTTGATTGATCAAGAAAGAAAGAATTCGGATTTAGATCAGGGGAAAAGCAAAGTTAACGAGTAGTCGATCCGTTTCGTCAATTCCGAATACGAGGTAAGTTTGTATAATTGAACTTAAATGCGTACCTATCTATTTGATGGATGAAATTGATATAGTAATTATTCTATTGGATAAATGTTGAGATATTAAATGAAATGTACGAATTGAGTAAGGCAAGTTGCCGAATAAGACCTTAGCTGGGCTATGGCAATCGAATAATAAGACCATAACTGGGTTATGGCATGTGAATGAAAGACCAAGGCAGGGCCTTGGCAATATATGTGAAATACCATAGTTGAACTATGGCATCGGAAAAATTGATGAATTTGTCTCAAAAGCATTTGTAAACCGGAAGGGTTTGATAAGAGTATTGATGAGAAATAGATATGTATCGATACAGGTACGTACGGAAGATTATTCAAGTATCGAGATATACGAAGTTGAGAACTTATGAATGATGATATGGATAAATTTTATGATAGTTCATGAATTGATGTTTCAAATATTTATGTTATAATCCATTTTGAATTGCTAATGAATGTTGTGATTATTTCATGTTCACATACGGACTTACTAAGCTTTATAGCTTACTTTGTTTAACTTTCGATGTTTTATAGTTCTGGGAAGCTAGCTTGGATCCAGGGATCGTCAGAGACTTCATCGCACTATCGATCATCTATTTTGGTACTTTTGAAGCTTTGTATATATGGTATATGGCATGTATAGGCTTGTGTCAAAATGGTTTATTTGATGGATGTGTATTTTGGCCATTTGTGTTGGCATAAAATGATGAACTTGATGATGTTTATGAATATGCAAATAGTTCTACTTTTAATGTTTGGAAATAGACCTATCTTGAATGAATGGAGTTGAAGTGATTATGTATATTTGAATTGGTTTAGTTAGATGAATTACAATATGAAATATGCTTGGAAAAGCAAGTTAAATTGCTTGGTATTTGAATAGGTAAATGATATGGAATTGAGTATTGAATTTAGTTGAAATGGATATGGTATGATTATGTATTCGTTGATGAATTTTGGCTGCATAATTGTGTCTTAAAATGATACTATATGAGCTTCTGTAGGTATGTGCAAAAAGGGTGGCAAATTGGCTTTGCAAATGGCCTCTTTTTGTCCACACGGGTAGAGACATGCGCGTGTGTCTTAGCCGTGTGCGACACACGGTCATGCTACACGGCTGTGTGTCCCCTGGTTTTGAAATTGAAGTGAAGTCAGTATGCTCCACACGGTCTCACACACGGGTGTGTGACTGGCCGTGTGGTATAATTCAGTATACCCCCTGAATGGCACACGGCCTAGCACATGGGCGTGTGTGGCCATTTCAAAGGGTACACGGGTTGGACACACGGCCGTGTGGGTGGCCGTGTGACCTAAGTCAATATACCCTCCAGTTTTCACACGGCCTGGCACACGGGTGTGTCCTCGGCCGTGTGATGCAAGTTAGTATGTATGCCCTATTTCCACATGGCCTAAGACACGGGCGTGTCTACTAGCCGTGTGAGGTACACGGCCTGTTCACACGGGCGTGTGACCCTTATATGATTGAAAAATTTCTAAGTTTTCCAACAAATTTGTATGTTATCGATTTAGTCCCGAACCACTTCTAAAGCATGCATAAGGCCTCTTAGGCCCTTATAAGGGACAATGTGTGTTGAATGGTATTTGAATATAAATGCTTAAATGTATGAGTTATGTTTGATAAATGATGTGTATTGATCGGTAATACCTCGTAACCCTATTCTGATAGTGAATACGGGTGAGGGGTGTTACAATTTGTTAATTAATTAAGTGAATTTTGCTTAAATGTTAATAATGGACATGAATTTATAAAGTATGCGAATTTGCATTTTTTTATATAATTTTGTGCATAAAATTAAAGTATTTCATGTTATTTATTAATATGTTAAATTTACTTATGCAGTGGGACCATAGAGTTGAGTTTTTATAATGTTGCATGGACATGAGCTATTATTCTCATGTGTTGAATGGCAAGACCAAGCTTAATGGGTCATCAAGATGCCACCTTGAGCAAATAAAAAAAGATGATACATGTTGGTCAAGTCTACAAGCTAGTTGGGTCATTAACCGTCCAGTTCAATAGAAGAGAGGCACAATTCGGCAACCACAATTGAGCAGCCAAGAAATCAATTTTGGGAAAATTATTTGAAGGTCCTCACACTTGAAAGAACATTGGAAATCGACACACAAGATTTACTTGAGAAACCGTTCACCCATTGCATGATTTCATGCTTGAATCAAGCAACCAAGCCACTTTCTCTTCCACATATCATGGTCGGCCATAGGAGGGAGAAATCCAAGGGATTGTTTCTGTTGTTTTTAGTAAACACCCTACCTACTTCAATTATAAATACCACACCTATCTCACCTTTTCAATCATCCATTACTCATCCCTTCATCCCTTATTTTAACAACATTCTGCATTCCCTCTCTTGCTCTCTTCATCCACCACGCCAATTATTGCATTTTTCTCTTAGTTTTTAGCAAGCAAAAGCCTTGAAGAGATCATCTCTTGGCTGGCCACCTTGAGGAGCCATTAGCAAAGGTGCAACAAGAGGAGCAGAGGAAAACACCTTCAATCAAAGTTCGCGAGACTTCCGACTTGAAATAGATTTTATCCTTCCCTTACTTGTTGTTTTAAATTAATTATGTTTGCAACGTGTTTTGTGATCTTGACATCAATAATGGTAGCTTAAATCTGTTTAGCTAGGTTAGTTGCATTAATTCAATGAGATTTGTTTGATTCATGTTTAAAGTGTTTGTGCCTCAGTCGATCATCTTTTCAATTAAATTCAAGTATGTATTCTATTCATACATGATTGGATGCATTAGAATTGGCTGAGCGATCATAACCAGACGATGGCTAGTGGACACATTAATTGAAAAGTGCATGCTTAATTTAGATCCTAACCCGACTAAATTGAAGGTTCATAATAACTTTAACGAGCTCTATTATCTTGCATAGTTTTTAAGTTTATGTGATTAAATTGTTTCAAACCTAACCCGTCCCTATTAATTCACATAAATACTAAGAAACCATTAGTTTAATATGATCACTAAAATGCATGTTTCACTAAGTAAAGGATTTCGAAAGGACTTAATTTGGTTTCCAAATTCATGAAAGATCGAGTTGCCATGGAATGTTTTCTGAACACTGTTAATGTAACAGCCCGATTTAGGGCCTAGTCAGAATAGTGGATGCGAGACCACAAATTTGAAGTAGAAATATGTGTTTTATGGCTTTTATAAGGTATATGACATGTTTGCATGATTTTTGTGAAAATTACATGAAGAAATTTTACAATTTAGTGATCAATTTATCTAGTAGGACTAAATTGCAAAGATTGAAAAATATGAGATTCTAGAAGTTTCAAGTATGAGATAGCATTAGAAAATTTATTAGAGGTCCTTATTTAGTAATTAGACCATTATATCTCATGATGGATAAAAATGGACATGGAAGGAGAAAAATCTCAAGGAAGGGCCTTAAGGGCATTTTAGTCATTTGGTTAATAAATTAATAAAAAGGGAAAAAGAAGTCAAAAAAATGGTGTCCATCTTCCTCCCTAAGTGCCAAAATTTTGAGGAGAAGCCATAGCTAGGGTTTTTTTCATTTTCAAGCTCAAAGTGAGTGCATCCTAGCCCTACTTTTGATGTTCTTCGTATTTTTGAGATCCTCGTAGCTCGATTTAGCTATTTCTACCGTTATTTTGAGCTAGAGTTCATGTTAAAAAATTTACCCATGTATGACATACATGTATTTTGATATTTAATGGAGGAATATGAAAGTTTGATATGTGATGAACTTCTTTTTCTAAGTGATTTTCATGGAAAACTCATAAAAAGGACCTATTCGTAAAAGTGATAAAATGTGTAGTAAAAATTAGTTTTGAAGGAAAGTGTGAGCTATTATAAGCTTAAGATAGGTTCGGCTAGGCTTGGGTAACCAAGGAAATGAGTACATTTCATTATACGAGCCTAGGGACCATTTTGTAAATATGTGAAAGTTTAGGGGCAAAATTATATTTTTACGAAAGTGTGATATATGGGCTGTTTTAGTCAATGTGATCATTAAATAAGTGAAATTGTCATTATAGATCAAGAAACACGAAGCCCGGACCAAAACCGAGGAAAGAACAAGGTGGTGGACTAAATTGAACAATTATACATATTTTGGTACCGAGGTAAGTTGGTGTGTAATAGTTCAACATTAAGTTACTATGCTTTTAAATGCTTGACGTTTCGTGAGATGTATATTATTTCTATGAAAGTGGTTATTAAGGTCTCGATGAAAGTATGATGAAGTTATATTATGTTGAAATCCCGGATGAACCTTATGAATAGAAAGGATACCCTTGTCAAGACATGAGATTTATAAGGTCCCGTATAAGACCATATCTAGGATATGGCCTCGGCATCAAATTGAGATCCCGTGTAAGACCATATCTGGGATATGGCATCGGCATCGAATAGTGATTTCGTGTAAGACTACGTTTGGGACCTGGCTTCGGTATGAAATCGTGTAAGACCATGTCTGGGACATGGCATCGATATACGATCTCGTATAAGACCATATCTGGGACATGGCATCGACATCGATAAGAGATCCCGTATAAGACCTGTAACATCCTAAAAATTAGAGTATCATCTTGTTATTTGTGTTGGCTCGGGTATGAATTTTGTGTGTTAGCATAGTCTTGAGAAGGCTTGATTTTATTTATGAAGCTAGAATAATTCTTAGTATTAAAATTTAGTGAAGTGGATTAGGTGAACTTGACACTTAAGTTAATTTAAGTGTTAAATTTAGCACATGAGGAGTTGTGGCAAGGTGGTTATGGCGCATGGATGGTTGCCCGAGGGAAATGGTTTGAATAGCATGGATTGCATTTGGAAGACTTTATTTTTATGCATCCTAACATTAAGTGTCGGCCAAGCTCTAATTATGGAAGGTTGGACTTTCAATTTTATGACAAGTTGAATATTAGTTTAGGAAAGCTTGTATTTTGGGATAAGAATCTTAAGATTTATGGAAGGATGGGGACAAAGGGCTTGGATGATGGAGAGTGTTTTGGAAACTAATCTAAGGCCATTAGTCCATGAATGTGGACGGCATGTGTGGCTAGGGGTGGCCAATGTTGATAGGAAGTTGGGGGAATTGGTTGGTCAATTTTAGCATTTTGTGCACCATTTGGCATTTCTTCTTTTCCTCTCCAAAAATTTTCTTCCTTAGACGAATGTACCCTAGGCATTAGGTGCAATTTTGCTTTTGGTTTAGCTCTCATTTTGTTTGAACCAAATTCTATTTTCTTTCTTTCATTTTTCCTTTTGAAACCGAAACCACACTTAGCATTTTGTGCACCTTTCTTTTTCGGCAAACAAGGTGTTTGGCCGAACCTCTTTCTCCCATCTCTCTCTTTTCTTTCTTTTGATATTTGCTCAAAACCACATTTCCTTTTTACTTTTTCTTGGCCGAATCTTCCTCCTTCCCAAATCTCATTTCTTTCACTTTTGCTCAAAATTAAAAACATCCATCCTCATTCTATTTTCTCCTTCCATGTTCTTCTTTCTTTTATTTTCGAATCCTCCTTCTCCTATTTCATTTTCACTTTTATTTTCCTTTCTTTTTCTCCACCATAGCCGAATCTTCTTTTTCTCTTTTGGTGTTATCTTGGCCGAAAATCATTGAGGGTAGATTTTCTTTGGGTTCTTCTATAATCGGTTTTGGAAGATAGGTAAGTGTCTTAGCCGATTTTCCTTTTCTTTTTTCTATAGTTTCTTATGAGGGAAAAGGTCGAATTTTTGGGCATTTGTTAGCAAGGTTCTAACTATTCATAGGAACCGATTTTCTTTTAGGCTCTTCGGGATTTTGGAAGCAATCGATCTAAGCCCTATTTCTTTAGCAATCGAAGTTGTTAAGTCAAGTGGTAAGGATTCATGTTGGTTCAATATTCTTTAAGTTGTTGAGAAAAACCAAAGGTTAATGAGACTAAGATTTATTGGTATGGCCGAATGGCCTTGTTAATGGTTTTGTGGTTTGGCCGAATGTAGGACAAGGAGATCTAGTGCGGTAGATCGGGTCTTCGGGATTTAGAACTTTCGTTAGTGACAGGTGTGTATCTTACACACTTTATAATTTGGTAATATATATTTATTTATATACTAATCATGTTATTAAAGTTGGAAACTGTGAGATCTTGATATGATACCGTAAGGGTATGAGCAATGAATCGGGTAAGTCCGTTTCGATATGACTTTTGCAATATGATTCATGATGATATGAATTATGATATATTTGCTAAGTGAATTCTAATAAAGTATAATGGCATGATTTGTTTAAATGTTACATTGGTTTGGGTGATATGAGAGGAGGGGGAAGGGTTTGATATCCGTGTCTTTGGGACACCAGAGGTTTGGCACCTCCAGTGGTTTGGTACCACAGTTATTTCGTGTCTTTGGGACGCCAGAGGTTTGGCACCTTATAGCGACTCATCCTAGTGGCTTAGTACCACAGTGGGTTGGCCCCACATTCGATATTATGGGATCGTCGCCAGTGATTTGGTATCACACGTGGGTTGGCCCCACAACTTTATTATTCGTGACTTTGGGTCACCAGTGGTTTGGCACCACAACATTAGATATCGTGACTTTGGGTCACCAGTGGTTTGGCACCACCAGTGGTTTGGTACCACACGGGGTAGAAAAGGGAGTTATGGATGGCTAGGTTTGGGTGCATTATATTTATATACTGCTTGGTTATAAATTGTGTAAGTATGATGTATTAATCGGGGAAAGGATATATGCACTGAGTCTTGGTGACTCACCTTCTCCCTTATCTTTTCAGGTGATTCATAGATCGCGGATGAGGAGCCGGGTAGACTCGAGGTGGCCATGCATTAAATAAATTCGGTTCTATATGAACTTTGGTTTGGATACTTTACTTTATTTAAATTTGGTTCTATTTTTATTTTGGGTTTGTAATAAGGCCATTTAAATTACGTTTTTGGATTATTTATATGCTTTGGATTTATTCTAAACATGATTAAGTATATCACTTGATTAATTTAATAATATGAGCGCAAGGTTTTCTAAACTACAAGTCGTAATGGTTTTCAATCCCTAACATCGGGTAATACAAATCTCTTGTTAATAAATGGCAACTTAAGTGTTTTCGATAACTCATACTATTTTTCAAAAGTTAAATTTCCAAATTTCAATTAGAAACGGTTTTCAAAATAATTGTTTGGGTTTCTTTAAAAATTATAAAAGGTTTTCTAATCTATGGATTTGCAACATAGTTTTAAAGATTTATTTACAGAATTTCAAAGTAAATTATTAGTTTTAAATGTATTATACACCTGATTTCTACAAACATAGAACAACAAAGAGTTTTTCACTAAAATTTAATCGTTAACTCAATTTTTTTCAAAACGTTTTCCTTCGTGGCATGCCAGATTCGGTTGTGTCGTATTGACCGGGTCTGGGGTGTTACAAATTGGTATCAGAGCCAAGTTCAAAAGCTCAGCTGTGGCCCGAGGCCCAAAATGATTTAAAGTATGGTCTTAAAATGTTTTGTTTAAATTTATATGGTTGGAAAGGCATGGCACCGAGTCTTCGGCACCGATCCGCCCAGGTAAGTATCTCAAACTGTTGCTTTTGATGATATAATTATAATGATGATGGCATGACCGTATAGTAGTAGAAACTACTCTAGAGACCCAAAACTATAGGTTGAATGTACTCGCGAAACAACCTCTTATTAAATTTTTTTCATAAAACTGTGCTTTAAAGAAAGTGGAATAATGACTAATGCATAACACTTTTAAATCAGATAAGTCGAGACTTTAGACATGAGTACTCGAGGCCGGGGTCGTATTACTCGTGGACGCGGTCGAGGTAGGATGGCTGTGTCTGAGCCAGTGAGGTCTGGTCAAGGATCCGAAAATGAGGTACCACCACCCCCACCACCAGCGGTTGGAATTGAGCATCAGGATCAAACGGGGGATGATGTAGTATCTCGGGCGATGCTGTGAGTTCTTGAGAGGGTAGCTGGAATAGGTAGAGGCGCGGGAGTTCAAAAATCAGATATCGAGCGACTCCGAGCCAATGGAGCCGAGGTATTTCGAGGTGTTTCGTGTGGCTCCCAATGACGGCAGTAGTATTGGTTAGAGGCGACGGAGCAAATCATGGATGACTTGGATCCGAATGCCGAGGAAAAGTCAGGGATAGTGTCGCTTCTTCGGGATGAGTCATATCGGCAGGTGGCTCACGGTGCGGAATAGTGCTTTGCAATGGAGGATCTCACTTGGGATTATTTTAAGGCAGTCAGATCGTAAGAAATCTGTTGGGTCTAGTTACATTGATGCGCAGCGTAAGGCATTTCGAGTTTGGTCCAGGAGTAAGTCCGTGATCGTAATAATATGAGGCGAATTTTTAAGATTGAGCCGGTATGCTGGAGGTATCGTGGCTTCGGAGCACGAGCGATGTGTCCGGTTCGAAGATGGATTGAGGGACGAGCTGAGATTGCTGATTGCTCCACATCAGGAGCGAGAGTTTGCTGCGCTAATTGAAAAGACTAAGATAGCTGAAGGGATAAAGGAATCTGTAAGGCAGAGTCACGACAGGAATAAACATAAGAGAGGTTTTGGATCATCCGGGTCAGCCGGTAATTCTCAGAAGAGGGTTAGGCAGAGTGGGCCGAATCAATCTGGGAGGCCTGTTACTGCTAATCGGGACCAAGGACAGTGTAACCGATGTGGAAAATTTCATTGGGGCGAATGTTGGACCGGAGGGAAAGGATGTTTTGAGTGTGGCTCGCTGGATCATCGTGTGAGGGACTGTCCACGTAAGCTAGCCGGAATCGGTCGAGGTCAAGGTCGTGCTCGGTGTCAAAATGAGGGACCATCACCACAGAGAGGTCGTGGTAATGGTAGAGGAGGTAATGGTTCTCGTCGAGGCCGCGAGCATCGGCAGAGGTGCAGGCAACACTGAGGCAAGACAGCCTGGTTTGGTGTATGCAGCGAGGCGTCGAGAGGAGGGCGACGCACCGGACGTCATAATCGGTACGTTCTTAATCTTTGGTGTACCATATACGGCTTTGATAGATGTGGGTTCGACACATTCGTATGTTGCTAGTAGCATAGTAGAGACTATGAATCTAGACTCGAGACTACTTCTAGGAAGATGACAAGATTTAGCCCTCTAGGTCACTCAGTAGAAGTAAATAAGTCAGTATAGAGATGTACCCTAGAACTCCAAGGGGTAATGTTTGTAGTCGATCCGATGGAACCGCCGCTTGAGGAGTTCGATCCGATTCTTGGGATGGACTGGTTGGTCAAGTATCAAGCAAGTTTGGATTGCACCGCTAAGCGCATGGTTTTGAAGTCACCGTGAGCGAAGAGGTGGTTATGATAGGTAATAGAAGAGATTATCTATCCAACGTAGTATCTGCGTTGAAAGTCGTGAAGTTGGTCGTAAAGGGTCGTGAGGCATTTGTGGTTCATGTGTGTGCGTTGGAAGCTAAGGAGTCTCACCGGGGGAATGTCCGAACGGTAAAGGAATATGTTGACGTATTTCTAGAAGAACTTCCGGATCGCCTCCGAATCGTGAAGTTGAATTTGGTATAGATCTGTTACCCGAGTCGCGCTGTCTATTGCTCCGTATAGGATGGCGCCAAGGAATTAGTGGAATTGAAGGCTCGGTTTAGGAGTTGTTGGATCGAGGTTTTATCCGACCAAGTGTTTCGCCTTGGGAGCGCTGGTACTTTTGTCAAGAAGAAGGATGGTTCGATGCGATGTGTATAGACTATCGCCAGCTTGAATAAGTCGACGATCAAAAACAAGTATCCTTTGCCGAGGATAGATGACTTGTTTGATCACCTTAAGGGGCGATGGTTTTCTCAAGATTGATTTAAGGTCCGGTATCATCACTAAAGGTGAAAGAGGTCGATATCCATAAGATGGCATTTCACACTCGGTATGGGCACTACAAATTTCTCGTAATGCCGCTTGGGTTGACTAACGCGCCAGCGGCATTCATGGACATGATGAATCGGGTATTCCAAATAGCTTACGGATCGGTTTGTCGTAGTATTTATAGACGATATTTTGGTATACTCAAAGTCGAGGAGGAGCATGATGCGCATTTGCGAGTAGTGTTGCAAATTCGAGGAAAAGCGACTTTATGCCAAATTTAGTAAGTGCGAGTTCGCTTAGGAGGTGACTTTCTTGGGTCACGTAGTATCAGCTGAGGGGATTAGAGTGGATCCTCGGAAGATTGAGGCAGTGTTGGATTGGAAGCCGCCTAAGTCAGTGGCTGAAATTCGGAGTTTTCTAGGTCCGCGGGTATTACCAAGATTTGTAGAGGGATTTTCTTTAATCGCAGCACCTATGACCAAGTTATTGAGGAAAGGAGTTCCATTTGTGTGGATCGAGAAGCAGCAAGGAAGTTTCGACAAGTTGAAGAAGATTCTAACTGAAGCTCCAGTTTTGATTCAACCTGAGGCAGGCAAGGAATTCACGGTTTTCTGTGATGCATCACATACTGGTTTGGGATGTGTGTTTGTAACACCCCATGCTCTAAGTGGCGCCCCATGCCACTCCACCAAAGCCATTCTTGCGTCTTAACCTTCCAAATTTTTCTCTTAAGACCTCCAAAGCCAAGCTCCCCTTCTTACACTAAAATTCAAAAATTTCCTAAGTCATCCCTTGCCTTCTAGGGTTCTCCAAACCCCTTAAAATTCATCCAACCTCACCCTAAGCCTTCCATCCCCTGAGTTATGCACTAAATGCATAACCCCTAGACCGGGATGTTACAATTCTACCCTCCTTAAAAATAATTTCGTCCTCGAAATTACTTACTACCAAATAATCCTAACTCGCTACTCCACGCCTCCAGCAAGACTGATCTTAGTAAATCTATCCCGCCTCTCTAGACACAGCCTTAAGGTTCACATCCAAAGTTCCTACACTTAACTAGCCACACAAGCATGAGCTAACTTCACATCAACAAGACAATAAATGGTGTCCCAAAATAAAGAACGTACCTGATATCAAGTCCTTGGCTGACTTGCATCCGATCCTGTAGCACCTCTGCCGGTACCATTTCCTCCATGGCTCGAACCTCGGCCTCTCGTTGCCTGAGGGCAGTTCTTAACCAAATGGGCCTTCGACCCACACCGGAAACATTTCTTACTATTTCCCCAACATTCTCCTAAATGAGCTCTCCCACACTCAACACATGAACGGTTCCGATCAGCTGGTACAAGTGCACGTACAGGATTCTCGATCCTTGGTCTTTTCTGGACATTACCAAGCGATGCTGATGGTCCAAAACTTCTCTTATTCTCGTTCCTATTCTTCTCTCGATTTTCTCTTATAGTCTTCTTAACCTCTTCAAATGATCCGAGATTTCTCCACCGTAATGGCGAAGTCCCTTTCTCTCTGCATGAGCGATCAACTCCCGCAACTCATCTCGCAGCCCATCTTCGAATCGAACACACCTTTCATAATCGTGAGCCACGATTCCTTTGGCGTCATCGACTTAGCCGCACAAATTCAGCTTCATACTCGCTACCGACTTATTCCCTTGTACTAGATTTAGAAACGCTTTCCTTTGCGAGTCCAAATAACTGGCTCCTACGTACTTCCCTTCAAACTTGGCCTTAAAGTAATCCCAATCCAGTCGATCTGCCGGTACACCTTGTTTGACAGTGAGCCACCAACGATAAGCTTTCACGACTGCAGCAAAACAAAGACCCTTCACTTTTTCTTCATTGGTGCACCCAAATCGCCCATGATTCTTTCGATCGCTTCTAGCCAATACTCCGCTACGCTCGAGCTACTCCAGATACCCTCTAAATATCTCACCCGCTTCAATCTAAGCCTTTCCAATACCGACTTTCGAGTTCCGCTTTCCCTACTAGCTCCTCGCTACTCGCTCTAGCACTCGTAACATGGCCCGCGATCATCGCTGCGCCATCTTCACTTATCCGATCTTGCTCTCTCGCGCCCACCGCCGGGTGGCGACACTTCACTTTCGACCCATGGCCAGACCCTATCGGTTCCGGTGCTGCCAATCTACCTCTACCAAGTCCCTAGAACTCATCTCTATCGTCGCGATTTAACTGATTAAGGAGTTTTATGCATTAGTATTTGTTCCATCATTAACCATGAACAATTTTATGAAAAGAATTTCTAGAGGTAGTTCTTTCGATCACACCAATTTTCAGTTCAAGTTCCCTATTCTATTTCAGAATATCACGTTCATCCATAAGGACACATCCATTCATCAACAAAAACACATTCATCACTAGTTTAGACTTATAACTCGGGGTTTAACCAGTTTATCTGATTAAGCATTTTAATGGAGGCCAATACCAGTCAAGGAGGACAAGGGAAAGTCCCTATCCCGAAGTTTAAGAAAAGAGCTGTCTCAGCGGTTCGGGATTGGCCACCGGGGTGTGGGCCAGCAACAGAAAGCTATAGGCAGATAGCCGTAGTCTCGCTTAGTGATAGCGTCGGGGATCGAGAGTCTAGAACTCCAAGTAATAAGGTGTGTAGTTAGCCATTGTTTCCGGGATTTGCGTGATATTTGTATGTGTAATGTGTTTACTAACAAGTGCAGTGATAATCGTGATATTGATACCCTTCAAGGGTATGACGAGGATCAGGTTAGTAACTAAGTGGTTGAAATATGATTATTGTTTTGTATGTGTGAATATGCCTATGATTACGAATAAAACATGTGCATGCATTATCATGACTGTATTTTATGTTGCATGTGCATGGGTGGGCTATGAAAGAAGGTACGGGTGTACTTCGAGTACGTGGTTGATGAGTAGCTGTGTGCCTCATCGTGATTGATATAGGCTATGTGCCATATCGTGGTTGATGAGTGACTATGTGTCCCATCGTGGTTTTGGTGTTAGCTACGGCTACATCGTGGATTGGCGCTGACTGAGGTCGCGTTGTGGATTATTGTGCTTAATTGCACGTGGATGGCATTTGTTGCCATATTGGAGTAAAAAGGAGAGGGTGATTTAATAATCCCCTGGTGTGTGGTAGGCTGGATAAGGGGGTGTGTAGAGGATGGACCCTAGGCTGGGCTGGGCTTCATAATTGCATAACTTTGCATGTGAAAATATGTGGAAATGGGCCAAGCCCAATATGTGACGTGGATTAATGTGAAATGGGCCAAGCCCAGTATGTGAAGTGGATTCAAAGTGGTAATGGGCCAAGCCCGATGATGTGGAAACATGTGGTTAATTACACTATTATAAGAATGTGATATGGTTATGGGCCAAGCCCAATATGTGAACTCTATTGATGTGAATATGGGCCAAGCCCAATAAGTGAACTCATGTAAATAATGTTGCATTAATATCTGACATGTGGGTAATTATGTGGTTAACATGTGGGTGGAATTCAGTGGATTAATTACACACGAGTCTGTGTGACTCACCCAACTTTTTAACCATCGCAGTGATTCGTGATTAATGGACCGGGTTGGAGTGGATACAAAGGTGGCCATGCATATGATTTTCATGCATAGATGTTTTACTTGTTTAGTTAATTAATAGTGATTTTTATATTATCCGTATTTTGGGAATTTATTTGATGTAATAAGGGCCACTTTTGATTAAAGTACTCTATTTATAGTTGATAAAGGTTATATCGTATTTAGTAATATTTTTACGAAGGATTTATATTATAATAAATTATAATAAAGTTTTAATTCAAACCAAGCTTATATTATTTAATAATTTTAATGGACTTACCTCCCCAAAAGTTAACAAAATTTTCAAGTTTTACTCTAAAGACAAAGATTTTTAACCGTCATTCCGCAGTGACATAACCAGATCCGGACGAGACTTGTGGGCCGGGTTTGGGGGTGTTACAGTGTTGATGCAGGAAGGGAAGGTAGTGGCTTATGCATCTCGACAGTTGAGACCACATGATGTTAACTATCCGACGCATGCCTTGGAATTAGCTGCAGTGGTTTTTGCTTTGAAGATATGGAGACACTATTTGTATAGAGAGAAATCGATAGTCTACACGGATCACAAGAGTCTTAAGTATCTTTTGACTCAGAAGGATTTGAACTTGAGGCAGCGTAGATGGATTAAGTTGTTGAAGGACTACGACTGTTCGATTGAGTATCATCCGGGCAAGGCTAACGTGGTGGCAGACGCGTTGAGCCGTAAGGTTGTATCAGACTTAAGATCGATGTTTGCACGTCTTAGCTTATATGATGATGGGAGTCTTTTGGCAGAATTACAAGTCAAGCTGACTTGGTTAGAGCAGATCAAAGAGAAACAGTTAGAGGATGAGGGTTTGAATGATCAGAGGTTGCAGGTTCAGAATGGTGGTTTAGAGGATTATAGTTTGTCCAGTGATGGAGTATTGTGTTTTCAAGGGAGAGCTTGTATGCCGAAGGATGTTGAGTTGAGGCAAAGGATTCTTTGGGACGCACATAGCAGCCCATACGCTATGCATCCTGGAGGTAGCAAGATGTATCGGGATTTAAGAGAGCAGTTTTGGTGGCTGTGTCCGGTGGGAGAGTAACTGAGTTTGTGGGTAAATGTCTGACGTGTCGCAGGTCAAGGCGGAACATCAGTTGCCATCCGGGTTACTTCAGCTGATGAAGATTCCACAGGTGGAAGTGGGAAAGGATCACTATGGACTTTGTCAGTGGATTACCCCTTACGCCAAGTAAGAAGGACTCGATTTGGGTGATTGTGGATCGTCTGACTAAGTCACCATTTCATTCCAAAGAAGGGTAGATTACTCACTTCAGAAGTTAGCTAAGTTGTATGTGGCGGAGATAGTAAGGTTGCATGGTGTACCAGTGTCGATCATCTCAGACAGAGATCCTAGATTTATGTCGAGGTTTTGGAGAGCGTTACATCAAGCTTTGGGTACGCGGTTGGATTTCAGTACGGCATTTCATCCACAGTCTGACGGGCAGTCGGAAAGAGTTATACAGATTTTAGAGGATATGTTGAGAGGTTGTGTTTTGGATTTCAGAGGCAGCTGGGAAGAGTTTTTGCCATTAGCTGAATTCGCATACAACAATAGTTATCAGGCAAGCATTAAGATGGCACCATATGAGGCGTTGTATGGTAGGAGGTGTCGCACACCTACATGCTGGACAGAGTTGGGTGAGCGTCAGATGTTAGGACCAGAGTTGGTTGCAGAGACTGAGGATAAGGTTAAGATGATTCAGGCTCGTCTGAAGGAAGCTTCGGATAGGCAGAAGTCATATGCCGATCTCAAGCGGAGGGATATAGAGTTTGCCGTGGGTGACAAGGTTTTTCTGAAGGTCTCACCATGGAAGAAAGTGTTAAGATTTGGGAGAAAAGGCAAGTTAAGTCCAAGGTTTATTGGGCCGTATAAGGTGTTGAGACGAGTGGGACCAGTAGCCTATCAGCTCGAGTTGCCATCGTGAGTCGAGTCGAACATGATGTGTTCCATGTCTCCATGCTTAGACGCTATCGTTCTGATCCATCGCATGTCGTGGCAGTAGAGGAAATAGAGGTGAGTCCAGATCTGACGGTGGAAGAGGAACCAGTGCAGATTCTAGATCGAGATGTGAAAGTGTTGCGCAGGAAGTCAGTTCCATTAGTGAAGGTATTATGGCGGAACCATGGCGTAGAAGAAGCTACGTGGGAACCGGAGGATGTGATGAGACAAAGAGCTTCTCAACTCTTTTGATCGTGTAATTTCGAGGACGAAATTTTCTTAAGGGGGTAGAATTGTAACATCCTAAAAATTAGAGTATCATCTTGTTATTTGTGTTGGCTCGGGTATGAATTTTGTGTGTTAGCATAGTCTTGAGAAGGCTTGATTTTATTTATGAAGCTAGAATAATTCTTAGTATTAAAATTTAGTGAAGTGGATTAGGTGAACTTGACACTTAAGTTAATTTAAGTGTTAAATTTAGCACATGAGGAGTTGTGGCAAGGTGGTTATGGCGTATGGATGGTTGCTCGAGGGAAATGGTTCGGATAGCATGGATTGCATTTGGAAGACTTTATTTTTATGCAGCCTAACATTAAGTGTCAGCCAAGCTCTAATTATGGAAGGTTGGACTTTCAATTTTTATGACAAGTTGAATATTAGTTTAGGAAAGCTTGTATTTTGGGATAAGAATCTTAAGATTTATGGAAGGATGGGGGGACAAAGGGCTTGGATGATGGAGAGTGTTTTGGAAACTAATCTAAGGCCATTAGTCCATGAATGTGGACGGCATGTGTGGCTAGGGGGGTGGCCGAATGTTGATAGGAAGTTGGGAGGGGGGAATTGGTTGGTCAATTTTAGCATTTTGTGCACCATTTGGCATTTCTTCTTTTCCTCTCCAAAAATTTTCTTCCTTAGCCGAATGTACCTTAGGCATTAGGTGCAATTTTGCTTTTGGTTTAGCTCTCATTTTGTTTGAACCAAATTCTATTTTCTTTCTTTCATTTTTCCTTTTGAAACCGAAACCACACTTAGCACTTTGTGCACCTTTCTTTTCGCAAACAAGGTGTTTGGCCAAACCTTTTCTCCCATCTCTCTTTTTTCTTTCTTTTGATATTTGCTCAAAACCACATTTCCTTTTTACTTTCTCTTGGCCGAATCTTCCTCCTTCCCAAATCTCATTTCTTTCACTTTTGCTCAAAATTAAAAACATCCATCCTCATTCTATTTTCTCCTTCCATGTTCTTCTTTCTTTTATTTTCGAATCCTTCTTCTCCTATTTCATTTTCACTTTTATTTTCCTTTCTTTTTCTCCACCATAGCCGAATCTTCTTTTTCTCTTTTAGTGTTATCTTGGCTGAAAATCATCAAGGGTAGATTTTCTTTGGGTTCTTCTATAATCGGTTTTGGAAGATAGGTAAGTGTCTTAGCCGATTTTCCTTTTCTTTTCTCTATCGTTTCTTATGAGGGCAAAGGTCAAATTTTTGGGCATTTGTTAGCAAGGTTCTAACTATTCATTGGAACCAATTTTCTTTTAGGCTCTTCGGGATTTTGGAAGCAATCGATCTAAGCCCTATTTCTTTAGCAATCGAAGTTGGTAAGTCAAGTGGTAAGGATTCATGTTGGTTCAATATTCTTTAAGTTGTTGAGAAAAACCAAAGGTTAATGAGACTAAGATTTATTGGTATGGCCGAATGGCCTTGTTAATGGTTTTGTGGTTTGGCCGAATGTAGGACAAGGAGATCTAGTGCGGTAGATCGGGTCTTCGGGATTTAGAACTTTCGTTAGTGACAGGTGTGTATCTTACACACTTTATAATTCGGTAATATATATTTATTTATATACTAATCATGTTATGAAAGTTGGAAACTGTGAGATCTTGATATGATACCGTAAGGGTATGAGCAATGAATCGGGTAAGTCCGTTTCGATATGACTTTTGCAATATGATGCATGATGATATGAATTATGATATATTTGCTAAGTGAATTCTAATAAAGTATAATGGCATGATTTGTTTAAATGTTACATTGGTTTGGGTGATATGAGAGGAGGGGGAAGGATTTGATATCCGTGTCTTTGGGACACCGAGGTTTGGCACCTCCAAAGGTTTTGGTACCACGCTTATTTCGTGTCTTTGGGACACCAGAGGTTTGGCACCTCATAGCGACTCATCCTAGTGGCTTAGTACCACAATGGGTTGGCCCCACATTCAATATTATGGGATCGTCGCGGTGATTTGGTATCACACGTGGGTTGGCCCCACAACTTTATTATTCGTGACTTTGGGTCACCAAAGGGTTTGGCACCACAATATTGGATATCGTGACTTTGGGTCACTGGTGGTTTGGCACCACCAGTGGTTTGGTACTACACGGGTAGAAAAGGGAGTTATGGATGGCTAGGTTTGGGTGCATTATATTTATATACGCTTGCTTGGTTATAAATTGTGTAAGTATGATGTATTAATCGGGAAAGGATATATGCACTGAGTCTTGGTGACTCACCTTCTCCTTTATCTTTTCAGTGATTCATAGATCGCGGATGAGGAGCCGGTAGACTCGAGGTAGCCATGCATTAAATAAATTCGGTTCTATATGAACTTTGGTTTGGATACTTTACTTTATTTAAATTTGGTTCTATTTTTATTTTGGGTTTGTAATAAGGCCATTTAAATTACGTTTTTGGATTATTTATATGCTTTGGATTTATTCTAAACATGATTAAGTATATCACTTGATTAATTTAATAATATGAGCGCAAGGTTTTCTAAACTACAAGTCGTAATGGTTTTCAATCCCTACCATCGGGTAATACAAATCTCTTGTTAATAAATGGCAACTTAAGTGTTTTCGATAACTCATACTATTTTTCAAAAGTTAAGTTTCCAAATTTCAATTAGAAACGGTTTTTAAAATAATCGCTTGGGTTTCTTTAAAAATTATAAAAGGTTTTCTAATCTATGGATTTGCAACATAGTTTTAAAGATTTATTTACGGAATTTCAAAGTAAATTATTAGTTTTAAATGTATTATACACCTGATTTCTACAAACATAGAACAACAAAGAGTTTTTCACTAAAATTTAATCGTTAACTCAATTTTTTTTCAAAACGTTTTCCTTCGTGGCATGTCAGATTTGGTTGTGTCGTATTGACCGGGTCTGGGGTGTTACAAGACCATATCTGGGATATGGCATCGGCATCAACAGTTGGTCCCATGTAAGACCATATCTGGGATATGGCATTGGCATCTTATTATGTGTATGACGAATTCCGGGTATCCTTCGATATTCCAAGTGGTTCAACGGGGTAAAGAGCTAAGTTTATGTTCAAGATGGTAAAAGTGCTAAAGTTATGTGATGAAGTGATACAGGTACATATGAGAACTCACGAGAAATGAGTCTGAAATGTGTTATGTGATTGGTAAGAGTAAGCATGAGTAAGCTATATCAATGTGCTTGAGAACTTGTGTTATTACTTAAAGTAAAGTATGAATGTATTACAAGGTTTTTATGTTGCTATCTATTACATGCAAACTTACTAAGCTTTATGCTTACTCCCTCTCTTTTCCCTTTCCTTGTATTATCGCCAAGCTAGCTCGGGGATCGTAGGACGTCGGAGCTCGGTTCACACTATCAAGCTATTCTTTTGGTATAGTAAAGTTTGATTATTCTGGGTATGGCATGTATAGGAACTTGGTCATTTTGTTATATGTCATATTGGTTAGCCAAGGTGTTGGCTATTAATGTTACTCAATTCATTTTGTAAGTGGCCATTGAAATTGGCCAATACTAGTTAAGTTATATCCATATAATAAGGATGAAATTCATGAAGTGTAAGCTTGTGCAATTGAATGAGTAAAGTGTGAAGTATATGCATGATGAACGTAGTGTGAAGTTAAGGTGTGGATGTCTTAATTGTGAATATTAGAGGTGCATTATGGTTATGTTATGTGTTACTAGAAATGGTTTATGTGTGGATGCTTTTTTTTAGGGTGGCAAATGGCTTGGTAAATAGCCTTATAATTGTCCACACGGGTAGACACACGGGTGTAACACCCCTTACCTGTGTTCAATGCCGGAACAGGGTACAAGGCGTTACCGGACAATAACATTTGTGACTGAACAATTTCAAGGCATAAATTTTCGTTAAAAAATTTTAAACTTTTATCTTATATCATCAAGTCCCTAAAATGGGTCTAAGAGGCCCAAAATAGGCTTTGGGAGCGATTCAGGACTAAACCGAAAACTTTTAAAACTATTGAAACATTTAGAAAATTTCCTTGTTTTGGAGAGTCACACGCCCTTGTGGGTAGGCCGTGTGCTTACACCCGCCCGTGTGGCCCAGGACACGCCCGTGTCCTCCACCCGTGTAACTCTCTGTTTATGACGTCATCATTTGTTTTGGATCACACGACCAAGTCACACACCCGTGTGCTAGATCGTGTCCTCCACACGGCTGAGACACACGGCCGTGTCTCTGCAGTTGTGGTAAAAAAGTTGGCTATTTTCCAAGCCAATTTCTACCCTATCATGCCCATACTTGAGTATAACTTGAATGACACATTTCATGACATATTAAAGCTACCAAAACATACACCAAACACACGTAACGAGTCATAGCATACAATTTACTCAACCCTGGAATGCATCCTCATGGGTTTGTAGCATAACCAATTTATTTGGTCACATTAAATGACCTTATACAACAATGAACTCTGAATATCAAGGTTCATTATTCTAGGACAACTCAAAGTAACATACACACATGACCAAGTTCCCTATACATGCCATAACCTTAAGTATAACATCATCGATATCTAAATTGTAAGCTTGATAGTGTGATAGATTCTCCGACGACTTCCAACCCGAGCTAACCTGAGTACATTATAAACACGGAAAACAATGGAGTAAGCTATAAATCCTAGTAAGTACATATGTAAATAATAAAAAATTGATTACAATGCTTTTAATAATCCTCATTGTAAGCTCTCAAGATAATACCATCATTATTACATAAAATTTCACAATTCATTTTTGTTCATCTTGAGCTATTTACTTGAGTTATAGTCACTAAATTATTTTTATCCGGAGCTACAGAACTCCAAATTAAGATCTGCTAATTTTCCCTGAAACTAGACTCACATATATTCTTACCATAAAATTTCTAGAATTTTTGGTTCAGCCAATTGGTACAGTTTATTCTTTAAAGTCTCCCCTATTTCGCTGTCTGACAATTCCGACCCCTCTTCACTAAAAATTAACTATCTCATTGTACAGAACTCGAATGATGTTCCCCTTTGTTTATCTTAAAAATATACTCATTAAGAAATTCAAACATATAAAATTTATCCCATGATTATTTTTTTACAATTTTTAATGAATTTCCCAAATCAGAACAGGGGATTCCGAGATCATTCTAACCCTGTCTCACTAAGATCCAAATATCTCACCATATGAAATTCTTTTGCTTATCCTATTTCTTTTATGTAGAAATAGACTCAATAATATTTAATTTCATATCTTATTCAACCTCTAATTCAAATATCACCATTTTTGGTGAGTTTTCAAAGTGATAAACTGCTGTTGTCCAAACTGTTCCATTGCTAATTTAACTCTTTCATGTTTCCTTTATATTAATTTTTCATTTACACACATATAACACCAAAGTATATCCATGGTTAGCCATTCCAATAACTAGTCATTATCAAATATTTACAAGCCAATCATTGGCCAGTTTAACCTATTCATCAACCACAAAGACTTAAACATATCATTTCTTAATTTAATTTGGCCTAAAAGCCTCACACACGATCATCAATCACATTTACTACGTATTCATACCTCATAAGCATGGACTTATAATCACAAGGTCATTCTCATAGGTGTAACTTACTCGTTTACATTCTTACTAAAATTCGATTACATACCGAGCACATTACTCATGAGTGTATACATACATATACCTACACTTAATCGTTAGATAATCACATTCATTTACACTTTAGTCATTTTCCATCTTTAACATAAACTTTAATTCTTTACCCCGTTGAACCATTTGGAATATCGAAGGATACTCGGAAATTTTCATACACGTAGTAGGATGCCAATGCCATATCCCAGATATGGTCTTACACTGGCTCTCATAATGTGGCCGATGTCGTGTCCCCGACATGGTCTTACACTAGCACACATATCACCCAAATGTCATGGCATTTGTATCCTATATATTCCTAAGGTTCAACCGGGATTCTCATTCTTGATTCTTTGCCAAATCATCATCAATTGAATCCGTAGAAACATATATATACAATTCATGCAATATCAAAATATTAATTACATAATATAATGTTGTATTATTTACACACAAACTTACCTCGACTTAAAATGGCGAAAAGGACCGAGTCGTCCAATATTCGTCTTTCCCTCGTTCTAAGTCCGAAACTCATTTTTCTTTATCTAAAATATCACATTTGACTTATTTAGTTATTATACTATTCAATTCAGTCCAAAAATCATATTATGGTAAAATTATATTTTTGCCCCTAAACTTTGTCATATTTACACTTTTTCCCCTAGGCTCGTAAAATTATTTTTATTCAATTTCCTTGTATTTTAGGCCTTGCCGAACCATTTTCATTACTATAGCAGTCCACAATTTGCATTATTTCACATCTTTACCACCTATTTTACAACTTTTACAAAATGGTCCATTTTAGGTGTTTTCATGAAAATCACTTAACAAAAGTTGTTTATTTAACAACCAAGATTCATTTTATTCCATAAAAATGCAGCAAACAACATAAATATTCTCATGGAAAAACCCTAGACTTTCAACCATTTAGTAAAATACTCCCCTCATTAGCTAGATTAAGCTACAAGGGTTCCAAAAATACAAAAATCATCAAAAATAGCCATCAAAATCACTTACTTGTGAGAGTTAGAAGTTGCTAAAATTTTCAAGCTTCCATGGCCATCTCCTTGGGTAAGAATCGATGGAGAAGAAAGAGAAATAAAAAAGATGGTAGCTTTTGATATTTTGTCCTATTACCTATTAACTTATTTACCAATTAAACCTTTTAATAACTTCACCAAATCCACCTACTACATGTCCATCTTTGTCTCCTCACTTTTCTATTGGTATAATTACCATGCAAGTGCTCATACTTTCAATTCTATAGCTATTTAGTGCCTTTATCAATTAGACTTCAAGTTTTGCACCTTACGCGATTTAGTCTTTTTTATCAAATTGAGCACTCAAACGAGGAAATTTCTTTATGAAAATTTCACACAACTTTAGTATCATACTGTAGACATCAAAATAATAATAAAATAAATTTTTTGATATCAAATTTGTGGTCCCGCAACCTGTAACACCCCAAATTTGGGCCTAGAAGAATTGGGCCCAATAGGCCTTGGGAATGGGAGCGTTTAAATTATTTTTGGGATATATGTAGCACTTAGAATATTAATATTAAGGTATTATCGGGATTATTTGAAGCCTGAGAGATAAGGGAGGCCATAGGGAAAAAAATTATTTTTCTTTCTCAGCGGACCCTAGTCTCAGGCATGAGGCCTCTTAAGTAGATTAAGAGAAAATAGGACACAAATGGGCTTATGGTCCAGTGGAAAGTGGCGTCACTTGGGAGTTATGAGGTGGCGTGTGTGGAAGCTGAGGAGGTCCAAGGTTCGAGTAGGAGGAGTGCATTTTGTGGAGTGTTTTATTTTGCATATGTGGACGGCAAGAGTTGTGTGGATTTTGAACTCTTGCCGTGGAGAGTTTGAAGGAAGCAGGACTGATGGATGTGGAGGAGATTTTGGATAAGATGAAGGTATTATCAGAGAGAAAAGATAGGAGATGAGGAGGGTGAAGTGTTGGGGCCGAATAGGACTGTGGGGGGAAGGCAGTTCAGCTTTGGCTATAAAAGGGGGGTGCCGAAATCCTTAGAAGGGGTTCTTAAAGTTTCCATCTTTTTTTCTCTTCTTTTTTTTCCCTCATCCTTATTTTCTTCCATTGCCGAATACCACCATCCCTGTTTGCCAAAATCCCTGTTTGCCGAAATCTCTATTTGTCGAAATCTCTGTTTATCGAAATCCCTGTTTACCGAAATCCCTATTTGCCGAAACCCCTGTTTATGCCGATTATTTATTGTTTGTTCCTCAACCTCAATCGATTATTATCTACTCTTAGTCACGTTTGGAAGCCGAATCTTGTTCAAGTAGATATTTAAGCCGCATGATCAAAGGAGAATTTCGGTAAGAGCTTAGTTGATTTTTTAGTGTGTTTTCTTAAAAGCCGAAAGGCTATCTAACCCCTCTTTGCCGTTACCATGTATTAACAAGGGTGAGGCTCAGCAATCGCAAGCGCGGTAGGTAAGGATTATTATCAAGGTAGTAAGTATTCTCGATTCAGTTAGAGTTTTAATAAGTGACCGAATCTATTGTGGCTCATAGGGGTGATTTATGATCTATATGGATCACTTGGTTTTGATGATATAGATGTTGGATGCAGATTTAGAGGATAATCGCCAATAGTAGCAAAGGAAGGGCTACTAGAAAGTAAGGCACACGGTAAGGTTACGGTGAGGTTTCGGTTTCTGATAAAGTGCATCTTAAGTTATGATTAATCGTTAGGTGATGTCAATTGTAGGTTCGTGACTAAGGGGTTCATAGCACGCAAGGTTACCAGGTGTGTACAAACACTACACACACGATATCGGCAATGCCAAAAAGCCGAAAAGCCGAAAGTGGCTAAATGGGCTCGATGGGCCCTGAGGCTAAGTTTGATTAAATGGTTTGGCTTGTTAAACATATTCAGTTAGTCCGAGTGACCCACCTCCTCTTTTCTGAGATCCTACCTGGTGCATAGTGTTTGTTCACTTTAACCGCGAGGACTTGTTTATGGGCCAAAGTTTATAACTAAAACCCGAGAGGGACTAAAATACCCTTATATTGGAAAATTACTAAAATACCCTTATATTGGAAAATTACTAAAATACCCTTATGTTGGAAAATTACTAAAATACCCTTATATTGTAAAATTACTAAAATACCATTATATTGTAAAATTACTAAAATACCCTAATATTGTAAAATTACTAAAATACCCTTATATTATAAAATTACTAAATACCCCTGTTTGTAAAATTACCAAGATACCCCTAATTTGCCAAATTACCAAAATACCCTGTAGGGTTGAATTACTAAAAATACCCCCGGTAGTGAAATGACGAAAATACCCCTATGTGATGAATATGGGTTTGTGGATGTTACTTTTGTGTTTGATGCATTCATATGATATTCTGCTTAGGATGCATATGAGTAGGAATTATGGTACGGAGGAAGATTTGAGGATCGCATGGCCGTATGGTATGGATCCGGGATCGCAAAGCCGTATGGTATGGATCCACCACAGGCTTTTTAGCCACCGAGCAGCCATGCTGCACCGATAATGTTATCGAGGGCTGTGTGCCATTAATATGGGCTTCGTGCCGTAATTATGGGCTTTGTGCCAATATCAAAGGCTTTGTGCTGTTATTATGGCTTTGTGCCAATCATATTTACCGTGGCTATGTGCCTAATATATATATATTGATGACTCTGTGTTAATATTTGAGGATCGTATGGCCGTATGGTATGGATCCAGGATCGTATGGCCGTATGGTATGGATCCACCGGAGGCTTTAAGCCCAATGTATGTGATTAAGCAGCTTTGCTGCAACGTTCGGTAGTACCGCAACCGGGCTACCCTTGGTGTGTAGCAGAGGGGTGGGTCGAGCTAGAATTCCCCACAGGAGTCATAAGGTTGGAAGGGAAATGGTGTGTTTAGCGGATGGATTTTTGGGGTGGGTTTTGCATTATCTGTTTATAAATGATACGATATGATATGATATGAGGTCATTGTGGGCTAAGGCCCAAGACCACCGATTTTGTTAGGGCTTAGGCCCAATGTGAATATTTGTATTGGATTTGATTGCCAAGGGTTGTACACACTGAGTTTCGAAACTCACACCCTTAATTTTAAATATTTCAGGTAATCCTAAATAGGCGGCTCGACGAGGGAGAGGACTCGGAGATGGCCACACTACAAGTTGTTCAAATGTTTTAATTTATTCAAATGATTCTGTTTAAATACTTTGTTTTTTTTCATTGGATTGTAATAAGGCCTTGTAACTCCTATTTGACTTTGAATTTTGGGTTTATTATTATTATTGTTTCAACTGCCCACTTAAGAAATTTCATAAAATTATTAAAGTGTTAATATGGTTTTCGAAATAATCTTTTGTTTTGGGCTTTTGGGCCTTAAATGGTTAACTAGTAAATTATTTTGAAGTGCACCTTTAATGCGACACTCCAGATTCGGGCCTAACTTCTAGGCCGGGTTTGGGGTGTTACATTTAGTGGTATCAGAGCCAAGTTACAAAGCTCGGGCTGTGAAATGGGCCTTAGATTTTGGGTTTTTTAAAACAAGTAGATTGAAAAGTTTTTGCAGGATTCTTGAAGTGTGGTTCACCGAGCCCTCGACGTCGAGCCAATTAAGTTCTCTGTACTACAATTGCTTAAATTAATGAACTGCGTAGGTAATGGGCTACTTAAAAAAGGCTTTTAGAGACTAAAGCCCGTAGGGAACTTAAGCCTGTAGTGGATTCTCGACCGCGGAATAACTTTAAGAAAAGTGTTAATACTTACATAAGACATGTGTTCTAAACAAGTGGAATTAAGTACTAATTTCATAAAATTCTTAAATCAGAGTGCGCAGCGAAGCATAGTGGTGTGACTTGAGCGGTGCGATTAATAGTTAGTTGGAAATTTCGAGGATGAAATTTCTTTAAGGAGGGTAGAATTGTAACACTCCAAATTTGGGCCTAGAAGAATTGGGCCCAATAGGCCTTTGGAATGGGAGCGTTTAAATTATTTTTGGGATATATGTAACACTTAGAATATTAATATTTAGGTATTATCGGGATTATTTGAAGCCTGAGAGATAAGGGAGGCCATAGGGAAAAATTTATTTTTCTTTCTCAGCGGACCCTAGTCTCAGGCATGAGGCCTCTTAAGTAGATTAAGAGAAAATAAGACATAAATGGGCTTATGGTCCAGTGGAAAGTGGCGTCACTTGGGAGTTATGAGGTGGCGTGTGTAGAAGCTGAGGAGGTCCAAGGTTCGAGTAGGAGGAGTGCATTTTGTGGAGTGTTTTATTTTGCATAGGTGGACGGCAAGAGTTGTATGGATTTTGAACTCTTGCCGTGGAGAGTTTGAAGGAAGCAGGACTGATGGATGTGGAGGAGATTTCAGATAAGATGAAGGTATTATCGAGAGGAAAAGATAGGAGATGAGGAGGGTGAAGTGTTGGGGCCGAATAGGACCGTGGGGGAAGGCGATTCGCTTTTGGCTATAAAGGGGGTGCAAAATCCTTAGAAGGGGTTCTTAAAGTTTCCATCTTTCTTTCTCTTCTTTTTTTTCCCTCATCCTTATTTTCTTCCATTGCCGAATACCACCATCCCTGTTTGCCGAAATCTCTGTTTACCGAAATCCCTGTTTGTCGAAATCCCTATTTACCGAAACCCCTGTTTATGCCGATTCTTTGTTGTTTGTTCCTCCACCTCAATCGATTATTATCTACTCTTAGTCACGTTTGGAAGCCGAATCTTGTTCAAGTAGATATTTAAGCCGCAGGATCAAAGGAGAATTTCGGTAAGAGCTTAGTTGAATTTTTAGTGTGTTTTCTTAAAAGCCGAAGGGCTATCTAACCCCTCTTTGCCGTTACCATGTATTAACAAGGGTGAGGCTCAGCATTCGCAAGCGCGGTAGGTAAGGATTATTATCAAGGTAGTAAGTATTCTCGATTCAGTTAGAGTTTTAATAAGTGACCGAATCTATTGTGGCTCATAGGGGTGATTTATGATCTATATGGATCACTTGGTTTTGACGATATAGGTGTTGGATGCAGATTTAGAGGATAATCGCCAATAGTAGCAAAGGAAGGGCTACTAGAAAGTAAGGCACACGTTAAGGTTACGGTGAGGTTTCGGTTTTTGATAAAGTGCATCTTAAGTTATGATTAATCGTTAGGTGATGTCAATTGTTGGTTCGTGACTAAGGGGTTCGTAGCACGCAAGGTTACCAGGTGTGTACAAACACTACACACACGATATCGGCAATGCCGAAAAGTTGAAAAGCTGAAAGTGGCTAAATGGGCCCGGTGGGCCCTGAGGCTAAGTTTGATTAAATGGTTTGGCTTGTTAAACATATTGAGTTAGTCACGCATGATACACGATTTGGACTTGTTTTGGGCCTAATAGGCCATATGATAAGCTTTGGGCCTAATGGGCCGTAAGGTTGGAATTTTGGGTTTGATGGGCTTTATGGGAACGTAGACAAATATGCTAGGGTTTATGGACTTAGGCCTAGTTTGAACAACTCTTCAATTTCATAAGACTTAATCTAATTAAACATGTCTGTGAACAAGTCGATTAGTTAGAGTGTGGTAACCGACATATGCATGTCTAGGATTGGATCTAGTGAGAGCTTGGTATTTAAGCGGTCCGAGTGACCCACCTCCTCTTTTCTGAGATCCTACCTGGTGCATAGTGTTTGTTCACTTTAACCGCGAGGGCTTGTTTATGGGCCAAAGTTTATAACTAAAACCCGAGAGGGACTAAAATACCCTTATATTGGAAAATTACTAAAATACCCTTATATTGGAAAATTACTAAAATACCCTTATATTAGAAAATTACTAAAATACCCTTATGTTGGAAAATTACTAAAATACCCTTATATTGTAAAATTAATAAAATACCCTTATATTGTAAAATTACTAAAATACCCTAATATTGTAAAATTACTAAAATACCCTTATATTGTAAAATTACTAAATACCCCTGTTTATAAAATTACCAAGATACCCCTAATTTGCCAAATTACCAAAATACCCACTGTAGGGTAGAATTACTGAAAATACCCACAGGTAGTGAAATGACGAAAATACCCTATGTGATGAATATGGGTTTGTGGATGTTACTTTTGTGTTTGATGCATTCATATGATATTCTCGCTTAGGATGCATATGGGTGGGAATTATGGTACAGAGGAAGATTTGAGGATCGCATGGTCGTATGGTATGGATCCGGGATCGCATAGCCGTATGGTATGGATCCACCACAGGCTTTTTAGCCACCGAGCGACCATCTTTGCCCGATAATGTTACCGAGGGTCAGTGCCATTAATATGGGCTTCGTGGCCAGAATTATGGGCTTTGTGCCAATATCAAAGGCTTTGTCTTTGTTATTATGGCTTTGTGCCAATCATATTTACCGTGGCTATGTGCCTAATATATATATTGATGACTCTGTGTCAATATTTGAGGATCGCATGGCCGTATGGTATGGATCCACCGGAGGCTTTAAGCCCAATATATGTGATTAAGCGACTTTGCTACAACGTTCTGGTAGTCACATGGCAACCTACCCTTTGTGTGTAGCGGAGGGGTGGGTCGAGCTAGAAATTCCCACGAGTCATAAGGTTGGAAGGAAATGGTGTGTTTAGCGGATGGATTTTTGGGGTGGGTTTTGCATTATCAGTTTATAAATGATACGATATGATATGATATGAGGTCATTGTGGGCTAAGGCCCAAGACCACCGATTTTGTTAGGGCTTAGGCCCAATGTGAATATTTATATGTGATTTGATTGCCAAGGGTTGTACACACTAAGTTTTGAAACTCACACCCTTAATTTTAAATGTTTCAAGTAATCCTGAATAGGCGGCTCGACGAGGGAGAGGACTCGGAGATGGCCACACTACAAGTTGTTCAAATGTTTTAATTTATTCAAATGATTCTGTTTAAATACTTTGTTTTTTTTCATTGGATTGTAATAAGGCCATGTAACTCCTATTTGACTTTGAATTTTGGGTTTATTATTATTATTATTGTTTCAACTGCCCACTTAAGAAATTTCATAAAATTATTAAAGTGTTAATATGGTTTTCGAAATAATCTTTTGTTTTGGGCTTTTGGGCCTTAAATGGTTAACTAGTAAATTATTTTGAAGTGCACCTTTAATGTGACATTCTAGATTCGGGCCTAACTTCTAGGCCGAGTTTGGGGTGTTACACAACCACTGTTCCGACTAGGCCCAAAATTAGGATGTTACAACAGGCGTGTGTCTAGGCCATGTGTGACACACGGTCTGTCTCATGGGTGTGTAGCCTGGCCGTGTGTCCCCTACATCTAATTTGCGAAAAATTCAGTTCGTCACATGGGCTAGCACACGGGCGTGTGGCTTGGCCGTGTGACCCTAAGTGTCTGCTAACGTCATAAACAAAATGTCAAGGTTTTTACACACGGGCTAAGACACGGGCGTGTCATGGCCGTGTGAGGGACACGGGCCATAGACACGGGCGTGTGCCAGGCCGTGTGAAAACCCCTGTAGGTTCGAAATGAAAAATAAAATTCGCACGGATTAGGGACATGGGCGTGTATGACCACACGGCCTGCCCATACGGGCGTGTTCCTTTCTACATGGGTGTGTGGCCCTATTTTGAGTAATAATTTTCTAAGTGTTTGTAAGCTTCCGGTACTGTTCCGATTCACTTTATTTGTATTTCTCGGGTCTCGTAGGCTCGTAATAGGGACTATATGATCATGAATGAAGAGTTTTAAAGTTCAAAAGAAATTTATAGTCGATTTTGGTATGATTTAAGTAAGTTAAGTCTGGTAAAGCCTCGTGCCCGGTTCCGACGTTGAATACGAGTAAGGGGTGTTACATTTAGTGGTATCAGAGCTACAGTTTAGTTGATTCTCGGACTAACGTAGCGTAAGCACGAGTCTAACTATACATGCCATACGTATGGGTATTTATATAATGATAGTGTGACGACTCCTGACGGTTTAAATTATGTTTTCATATAGCAAATGGATCCCAACAGAGCAGTGGCGGATGATGTAGAAAGTAACGCGCCGGCTCCCGCCCAAGGGACAGTGCCAACTGAAAATAAAAATAAACCAATGACTGTGAGTCAGAGAGGAGGAGAAGAGGCTAGGGAAGCCTTTCTCCATATGATGAATGCTTGGTATACGGAGTTCGTTCGAACGAACCCGAACGCTCAACCCCCTCCACCCCCTGATATCCCTCAGCCTACCCCTGTAGCTCCCCAAGTCGTAGAAGTGGTAAGAAGGGAAAAGCCCCCAGTTGATAGAATTCAGAAACAAGGAGCTGAGGAATTTCGAGCTAATAAAGATAACGATCTGGAAAGAGTAGAATTTTGGCTTGAAAATACAATCAGAGTATTTGATGAACTATCTTGCACACCCGAAGAGTGTATGAAGTGTGTAGTGTCTCTCTTAAGAGATTCGGCTTACCAGTGGTGGAACACCCTTATGTCGGTCGTACCAAGGGAGAAAGTTAATTGGGAATTTTTCCAAGAAGAGTTTCGAAAGAAGTATATTAGCCAAAGGTTTATCGACCAGAAAAGAAAGGAATTCCTTGAGCTAAAACAAATTCGAATTACGGTAACCGAATATGAACGTGAGTTTGTAAGGCTCAGTAAATACGCTCGGGAGTGTGTATCCACTAAAGCCATCATGTGTTTCTAGAACTGAAGGAATTTGTTGTGTTAGTAGAGAGAGCTTGTAAGGCCGAGGAATTGGCCAAAAAGAAAAGAAAGGCTGAAATTGAGTCTCGTGACTTGAGGAATAGACAATTGGGTAAGTCATTTCAATCCTCGTCCAAGAAATCAAGAGAGTTCATTACTCGATCAGCTGCTTAAAGTTGGGTTCTCTAACAGAAGTAAAGGTAAACAGTACTCGGGTCCTAAAGCTCAGACCACTTCAATTGCTAGTGTTGGTAATGCTCGACCAAGTAGACCGAAATGTTCATAGTGTGGCAGATGTCACCCCGGTGAGTGCCGAGCAAACGAGAGAGCTTGTTTCAAGTGTGGATCCCAAGATTATTTTATTAGAGAATGCCCCAAGATGGTTGAAAAAGAGAAATTTCAGAGTGCAAGATCGGGAAGTACTACTAGAGGGAGACCACAGAGAAATCTAGGAAATGGAACGAGTAGTAAGGATACACCTAGAGAGCAGACTGCAAGATCTAAGGGTAGAGCACCTGCGAGGACTTATGCCATTTGCGCTCGCGAAGAGGCGTCATCCCCTGATGTGATTACGGGTACATTTTCTCTCTATAATACTTCAGTTGTTGCTTTAATTGCTCCGGGATCTACCCACTCGTATGTTTTTATAAAATTAGTAACTAATATGAGCATGCCTGTAGAGTCTGCAAAATTTGTGATAAAAGTGTCAAATCCCCTAGGCAAATGTGTGTTAGTTGACAAAGTGTGCAAGAATTGTCTGTTGATGACTAGAGGTCACTGTTTTCAAGCTAACCTTATGCTTTTGCCGTTTGACGAATTTGATGTAATACTTGGTATGGATTGGTTGACCATTCATGATGTGGTAGTAAATTGTGGAAGAAAATTTATTGAGTTAAAATGTGAAAGTGGTGATATTCTTCGGATTGAATCAGATGAATCGGGTAGCTTGCCTATAGTGATTTCTTCTATGACTGCTCAGAAATGTATAAGAAAGGGTTGTGAAGCTTACCTTGCCTTTGTGATGAATGCCAAAGAGACTGAGTTAAGAATTGAATCAGTGCCGATAGTATGTGAGTATCCAGATGTAGTTCCGGAAGAATTGCCCGGGTTGCCTCCGGTTAGAGAGATTGAATTTGGTATTGAGTTAGCCCCTGGTACTGCGCCTATTTTGATTGCTCCGTACAGAATGGCTTCGACCGAGTTAAAATAATTGAAGGCTCAGTTACAAGAGCTGACAGATAAAGGTTTTCCTAGACCGAGTTATTCTCTGTGGGGTGCTCCCGTATTATTTGTGAAAAAGAAGGACGGTTCTATGAGGTTATGTATAGATTATCGGCAACTTAATAAAATAACCGTAAAGAACAAGTATCCCTTGCCAAGGATCGATGATTTGTTTGATCAATTGAAGGGAGCTACCGTGTTTTCCAAGATAGACTTGAGGTCCGGTTATTACCAGTTGAGAATAAAAGACTCAGATGTGCCAAAAACCACATTTCGGACAAGGTATGGTCACTATGAATTTTTAGTTATGCCTTTTGGTTTAACCAACGCCCTTGCTGTGTTTATGGATTTGATGAACCGCATTTTTCAGCCATATTTGGATAAATTTGTTGTAGTCTTTATTGATGATATATTAATTTACTCCCGTGATGAGAACGAGCATGCTGAGCACTTGAGGACGGTTCTACAAATTTTACGGGATAAACAATTATATGCCAAGTTTAGTAAAAGTGAATTTTGGTTTAAAGAAGTCGAATTTTTGGGGCATATTGTTTCGGGTGATGGTATTAGAGTTGACCTGGGAAAGATTTCGGCCATTGTTGAATGGAAACCGCCGAAGAATGTATCGGAGGTTAGAAGTTTTCTAGGCCTAGCTGGTTATTACAGACGGTTTGTCAAGGGATTTTCCATGATAGCTACTCCGATGACGAGGCTATTGCAAAAAGATGTTAAGTTCGAATGGACAGAAAAGTGCCAACAGAGTTTTGAGAAACTAAAGGCATTGTTGACTGAGGCCCTGTTTTAGTGCAACCTGAACCGGGAAAAGAATTTTTGGTTTACAGTGATGCATCCTTAAGTGGATTAAGTTGTGTACTCATGCAAGAAGGCAAAGTAATAGCTTATGCCTCTAGACAGTTAAAGTCGCGCGAGAAGAATTATCCGACCCATGATTTGGAATTAACCGCCATTGTATTTGCATTGAAGATTTGGAGACACCATTTGTATGGTGAGAAGTGTCGAGTATTCACTGACCATTAAAGTTTAAAATATTTGATGACTCAAAAGGAATTGAATCTAAGGCAACGAAGATGGTTAGAGTTTATAAAGGATTACGAGCTAGTGATTGACTACCACCCGTGTAACACCCCAAACCAGGTCTATGCGTTAAGACGAGATTTGGTTTGTCACACCGAACGAACATCCAAAATTTCTCTAATGATTTAAGTAAAACAGTAATGCAAAACCTTTAGAAATAAGGTTTAATAAAAACTAAGTACAATGATTATGAATTAAGAAAAATACTTGTTTGAAATCTTATATATATATATATATATTAGTCAAAACCTTAATGTAGTTTTAAAAGAATTTGAAAGAAATTGAAAAGTAATTTAAGTGTCCAAAATTGTTATAAAACACAATATTTTTAAGAAAACTTTATAGATTTAACATAAGCCCATATTAAGAGTCTTAAAATAAAATTAAATCCATCCACACATAAAAATCCATAAAAATATAATTAGAGGCCTTATTACATCATACCCAAAATAGTAATTAAGATAAGTAACTTAAATAAAGTTCATAATTTATATAACCCAAGCTCGTAGTATGGCCTCCACCAAGTCATCCCCGGCCCAAGTCCACATCAATTTCCATTACCTGAGATGGATAATAAAACGGGGTGAGTTACAAAGAACTCAGTGTGTAACTCACTTACCACCATTATTGGGCCAGACCATCAAGGCATTAATTTGGGCTTGAGCCCAATTACAAAATTTCAACGATATAAATATGAAATAAATATATAAAATGCATGTAAAAATGAATTTCCCAAACCAAGCCTAATTTTCCATCCGCTACACACCCCCGTACCAACTAGCACACCTGTGGGGATCAAGTCAACCCACCCCGCCAAACACACCAATCGTAGGCATTTAGCCTTTTAAATAATATTGTAGTGCACTACCGAACTAGATTGTGACATAGTCACCGAACTAGAGGCATTAAGCCAAATTTTGTGGCAGAGCCACCGAACTAGATTCATGGCCACAGGCCTTACTTCTCTTCATCATGTATCCCATCCCATGCAATTATGTATGAATAACAAACTTTAATCATAAATAATTTATCAAGTAACCCATAATACAAATGAGTTTTTAATTAAACTTTTCATTTGGGCCTATTAAACAAAATAGTATTTAGCCCGTAAGGCAATCCAAATGAACTTTGACCCATATTTCCGAACTAGAAGGTTTTTAGCCCATTTTATCGATCTAGCGTTTTTATGGCCCAATTTATCGATCTAGCGCTTTATGGCCCAATTTATCGATCTAGCAGTTTTATGGCCCAATTTATCGATCTAGCAGTTTTATGGCCCAATTTATCGATCTAGCAGTTTTATGCAAATTTCTCGGTTTAGCCGTTTTCATGCATTTACACAAAAGTACTAATTACTACAACATTTCCGATTTGGCCATTTTTACGATTTATCAAATTTCTTACGGTTTAGTATCTAACCCGAAAGATAAGTGTGAAGTTACACACCTGGTTATAGTGAGAACTAGACTTTCCGCTCGTCAACAACACCTATACGTATCACGATAATTAGAACACTATAATTTATTAATGAAACCGATCTAAAAATATAACGATCTAAAATTTTACCCTCGGGTTTTCGAACTACTTCTACTTGCGGTTTCTCCCCGATTGATGGTTCGTCAACCGAATCAAATCCACAAACAAATAATGGTTCGGGAGTACGAACGAATTCGAACAGCTTGATTCTCCTCGGATGAGCGTCCGCAACCCTGGAAATCCCGATTGTTTGAAACAGATCCTTTGTTTATACTTAGGGGAATAACGGAACCACCCCTCTTACGAACACTATTCAACGCCCTTTTCTTCCCTATTTTGATTGTCTTCAAAGACAAAAGATCGTTAATCAATCTAATATTACATCGAAATATGACTAAGGGTTTAAGGGTGAAATTAAACACCACAAAGATCCTTGTTCCAAAATATGAGAATCGATCAAACGTTCCTTTATCACCTTAAATCGATTCCAACGTTCTAAGATACCCACGAACACTTGATTTCCGATCTTCCGCTATCGCACTAAAATATAACCATTGAAATGTTTAATAGATGGAATGGTAAAATTTCTATCCAAGAAATCCTTTTACCATCATCAAAATTCGCCAACATATTTATTAACTAATCGTAAAATAAAAAGAACCCTTACCTATTATCCACGATTGGAAAGAGACGATTGAGAAAGATGTTTGTGCAAGATGGAGGATTCGGCTATATGACCAAAGAAAATAGAAAAATGATTCGGCTATGGGTACATCAACATTCGGCCATGAGAGAAAATAATAGAGAAAGTATAAGTATCAAGAATAAAAGATGAGAGAAGAATGATGATGATGTTGTTTCAATTTTCAAAGTGAATAAAAGAGAAAGAAAGAAAGAGATGAGTTTTGGGAGCAATGTATATTCGGAAATGGGGAGAAGAAAAGTAAAGAATGGCTTTTTGGTGTTAGTAGAATCGGCACTATGAGAAAGGCACAAAATTGAACACTAAAGTGAAAGCAAAAATGACCAAATGGTCAAAATAATCAAGGCTTACCAAAAGATCAATTTCGGCCAAAGGGAAAAGTTGAGAAGAGGAATGCAAAATTTTGCACAAAAACTAAAATGACCAAAAGCAAACTCCTAAACCTTACCAAGCTACTAGCAAAATTCGGCCAACCTTCCCCCTAGCCATATTGCCGTCCAAATTCATTGGTCAAATGACCATGAATTTGTTTCCAAAACACTTTCCTTGATACTTGCCCTATGTCTCCATATCTTTCCATATTTTCTTGATTCCCTACCATAAATTCACTCTTACCTTATTCCTTTGATATACTAACCAAAAATAACAAGGTCAACACTTACCATAAATAAGCTTGGCCGACACTTACCATAGAAGAGCAAAATAAAAGTTGTCCAAATGTTATACAAGGGATTCGAACCACTCCCCTCATGCAATATCTCATGCGCCAACACCACCTTGCCATTTACTCATCTTATGCTACTTTTTAACACTTAATTTAACTTAAGTGTCAATGCCACTGCTCCACTTCAATAAATTCTCAAACTAAAAATTATTCCATACCCGAATAATTCTATACTCTTCTTCATGACTATAATAGGCACGAAAAGAAATAAGAAAATTTTCCTTCATAATCTAAACACCAAAACATGCAATAAATCGATACTTGAATTTTAGGGTGTTACAACTCTACCCTCCTTAAAGAAAATTTCGTCCTCGAAATTTACCTGGTTGAAAGAGGTGAGGGTATTGTTGCCGAATTGCATCCTCAGGCTCCCACGTAGCTTCCTCCGCTCCGTGATTACGCCATAAAACTTTGACCAACGGCACGGTTTTCTTTCTTAGCACCTTAACATGTCGGTCTAAGATTTCCACTTTGGTTCTTCCTCAAAAGACAAGTCTCGACTTCAACTCCACTTCTCCTACCAGGCACTAAGTGCGAAGGATCTGATCTATAAGCGCCTCAAAGATGGAAACATGAAAAACATTATGAATTTGGCTCAACTCAGAAGGTAATTCGATCTGATAGGCCACTGGACCAACACGCTTCACCACACGATATGGTCCAATGTATATAGGACTCAATTTGCCCTTCTTCCCAAACCTGAAAATCTTCTTCCAAGGTGAGACCTTCAAGAAAACTTGATCCCCCACAGCATACTCGATACTTCTACGCTTGGATCTGCATACGACTTTTGTCTATCCGAAGCTTCCTTTAACCGCGTGCTCGAATAGCTTTTACTTTTCTTCCGTTTGAGAGATCACTCGAGGACCTAACATCATCGTTCGTCAAATTCAGTCCAACAACTAGGAGAACGACACCTACGACCATATAATGCCTCGTAGGGTGCCATCTGAATGCTAGACTGATAGCTATTGTTGTAAGCAAATTCTGCTAACGGTAGAAAATCCTCCCAACTACCTTTGAAGTCGATTACACATCCCCTTAACATGTCTTCCGAATCTGAATTACTCTTTACGATTGACCATCAGACTGAGGATGAAAAGCCGTACTGAAGTTTAGCTTTGTTCCCAAGGCTTCATGCAAAGCTTTCCAAAACCGTGACGTAAACCTAGGATCCCTATCTGATATAATAGACACAGGTACCCCATGCAACCTCACAATTTCGGATACGTACAGCTTAGCCAACTTCTGTAACGAGTAATCCGTACGAACTGGTAGAAAATGAGCAGTCTTCGTCAAACGATCAACAATTACCCAAACGGAATTTTTCTTAGTAGGTGTTAAAGGTAACCCACTAACAAAATCCATTGTTATCCGCTCCCATTTCCAAAGAGGAATCTTTACTGGTTGTAATAATCTCGACGGCAATTGATGCTCCGCCTTCACTTGGCGACAAGTTAAACATTTTCCCACAAATTCGAAAATCTCACGCTTCAACCACGACCACCAATATTGTTCACGAAGATCCCGATACATCTTATTTCCTCAGGTGCATAGCATAAGGGCTACTATGCGCCTCCCGTAGAATCATTTGTCTCGATCTCGAGTCCTTAGGCATACAAACTATCCCACGAAAACATAACACACCTTCCGTGTTTATGCTAAAATCCTCTATTCCACCATTTTCAACTTGTTGAATTAAAAGTCCCAACTTCTTATCTGATATCTGTTTTTCCTTGATTTGCTCTAACCACAGAGGCTTCACCTGAAGTTCCGCTATCAGACTACCATCCTCGTACAAACTCAAATGGGCAAACATTGTTCTCAAATTAGATACCACCTTACGACTTAACGCGTCTGCTACCACATTAGCTTTTCCAGGATGATACTCGATTGAGAAATCATAGTCCTTTAACAGCTCCACCCATCTTCGTTGTCTCAAGTTTAATTCCTTCTGAGTAAGAAGATACTTAGGACTCTTGTGATCCGTATAGATGATAGACTTTTCACCGTAGAGGTAATGCCTCCAAATCTTTAGAGCAAACACTACTGCAGCTAACTCCAAGTCATGAGTAGGGTAGTTTACTTCGTGCGGTCTCAGCTGACGAGAAGCATAAGCCACCACTTTCCCACTTTGCATCAATACACATCCTAAGCCCGTGTGTGTGCGATCGCGATAAACTATAAACTCCTTTCCAGCCTCAGGTTGAATCAGTACTGGCGCTTCCGTTAAAATCTTCTTCAATTTCTCGAAACTTTCTTGCTGTTTATCGGTCCATATATATGGTACTCCCTTTCGCAATAGCTTAGTTAGGGGTGCAGCAATCAACGAAAACCCCTCAACAAAGCGTCTATAGTAACCAGCCAAACCCAAGAAACTCCGAATCTCAGCTACTGACTTTGGTGGTTTCCAATCCAATACAGCCTCAATCTTCCGAGGATCCACCCTTATTCCTTCGGCTGATACCACATGACCCAAGAAAGTCACTTCCCTTAACCAGAATTCACATTTACTGAATTTGGCATACAGTTGATTATTTCGAAGTAACTGCAATACAATTCGCAAATGCGAGTCATGCTCCTCTTCATTCCTTGAATATACCAGAATGTCATCTATGAATACCACCACAAACCGGTCTAAATATGGTTGAAAGACCCGGTTCATCATATCCATAAATGCAGCTGGTGCATTGGTCAACCCAAACGGCATCACCAAAAACTCATAATGTCCATAACGAGTTCGGAAAGCCGTCTTGTGAATATCCGCTTCTTTCACCTTAAGCTGGTGATATCCTGATCTCAAATCAATTTTGGAGAAAACGGAAGCTCCCTTCAATTGATCAAACAGGTCATCAATTCTCGGCAGAGGGTACCTATTCTTGATCGTCAATTTATTTAATTGCCTGTAGTCAATACACATACGCATTGACCCATCTTTCTTCTTAACAAACAAAACCGGTGCTCCCCACGGAGACACACTCGGTCGAATAAAACCCCGATCCAACAATTCTTGAATTTGAGCTTTAAATTCCGCCAACTCCTTTGGTGCCATTCTATAAGGAGCAATGGACACTGGAGTCGTTCCGGGCAAGAGCTCAATACCAAATTCCACTTCCCGATCTGGAGGTATGCCAGTAAGTTCTTTAGGAAATACATCTGGAAATTCCTTCACTGTTCTCACATCTTCCACTGACAACTCTTTGGCATCTAAAGCACTAATAAAAACTAGAAATGCTCCATACCCCTTCCGCATCAACTTTTCTGCCTTTAACGTAGATACCATATTTGCCAAGTAATTCCTTCGTTCGCCTATCATAACTATTTCTTTATCCTCCACCGTCCTTATTGACATCCGCTTTTCAGCACAATCCAATTTCGCCCGGTGCTTAACCAACCAATCCATGCCCAAAATGATATCGAACTCGCCGAAAGGCAATTCCATCAAATTTGCCAAAAATATTACTCCTTGAATTTCTAAGGGCACATCTCTAAACAGTTTATTTACCAATACCGACTGTCCTAAAGGACTAATTACCTTCATCTCACTATCGGAAATTTCAAAGTCTAAATTCAAGTTTCCAGATATGGTGCTAGCAACATACGAATAGGTAGAACCAATATCTATCAAAGCAATAACAGGTACATCAAAGATGAAGAACGTACCAGTTATCACATTAGGTGCATTGCCATCCTCACGGCGCCTAACTGCATATACCAATCTCTGGCCGTCTTGCATCCGTGTTGCCTCTAGGACCATTGCCTCGACCAGCGCACCTTGACCACGTCCACCCCATTACCACCACGACACGGTCCACGACCTCTCGATGGTTGCTGAATTCCTCTTGCCGGTGGTGCATCGATATTACGAGCTTCACGAGTTGTATCCATTCAACGAGGCAATTCCTATATTGATGATCCATCGACCGCATTTATAGCAAGCACCGTTTTCTTCCAAAGACTCTCTAGAATGCCTTTTCCCACAATCATCGCACAATCTCGACTCGATTCACGATTCTGGTGTTCTACCTTGAGTGGTTCATCATTCCGAGGCCTCTTGAAACCTTTTTGAAGAACCCGAATACTTCATATCTCTCTTGCCTCTAGCTTCGTTCCCGATTCGGCGTTAGAGTTCTTAGCCTCTTCGGCTATCTTGGCCTTTTCCACAAGCGTGGCAAAAGTTCTAACTTGTTGTGGGGCTATCAAAACCCGCAATTCATCGTTCAAGCCATCCTCAAAGCGTACACAACGCTCATGATCCGTTGCCACTATTGTTCGAGCATAGCGACTCAAGCGCAAAAACTCGGCTTCATATCTTTGCCACCGTCTTATTCCCTTGGACCAGATTCGTGAATTCCTTCCTTCGGCATCAACATAACTTCGTTCCTACATATTTCCCTTGGAAGGAAACTTTAAAGAATTCCCAATTAACTAATGCGACTTGGTGCCTTCTCGACACGATAAGCCACCATTGGTATGCTTCGTCCCTTAACAAGGACACCGCTCCTTAGTTTTTGTTCCACGGTGCACTCAAGATCGTCCATAATTCGCTCCACCGCCAAGCCAATATTCAGCGACATTTGGAGCTACACTGAGACACCTCTCAAAACCTCAAAGCACCACTTGATTTCAATTGTTCCGATATTGACCCACGAGTGTTGGCGGTTCTAGCTCCAAATGACCCTTTCAAGGACTCGCAGCATTGCTCGTGTCACCGCATTATCTTCTTCCATATGATCATGTGATCCCGTCTCACTTTCGAGTGACGCAGGTGCATCCATTTCCGGCATATGATCCGGCGCTTCAGTTGCGCCTCTAACACCTCGTCCTCTACCACGGCCACGTCTACCGCGTCCACGACCACGTCCTCTAGTGCTCATAGTGACTGATTTAATCTGATTAAGAGTTTTATGAATCAGAATACTATTTCAGTGTTTATTAACGATGTTTTATGATATGAAAGAGATAGAGTTGTTTTCGCAACCATATCCTATTGTCTCAATCTCTACGATTTTCAGCACCTAAAACTAGAAGTTCTAGAGTGTTTCTTATGCTCATATCACAATGATAATAAACAATCAATATACAGATACTTACTTGACTTGGCGCGGGATGCTCATGGTGCCATACTACCTTTAAATCAAAAAGTCTAGAAATTTGAGTTGTTTCTCAAACAAATATCTTTGTTGAACCCAAACCACAGCCGAGTTTTGAAACTAGCTCTGATACCATTTAATGTAACACCCCAAACCAGGTCTATGCGTTAAGACGAGATTTGGTTTGTCACACCTAACGAACATCCAAAATTTCTCTAATGATTTAAGTAAAACAGTAATGCAAAACCTTTAGAAATAAGGTTTAATTAAAACTAAGTACAATGATTATGAATTAAGAAAAATACTTGTTTGAAATCTTATATATATATATATTAGTCAAAACCTTAACGTAGTTTTAAAAGAATTTGAAAGAAATTGAAAAGTAATTTAAGTGTCCAAAATTGTTATAAAACACAATATTTTTAAGAAAACTTTATAGATTTAACATAAGCCCATATTAAGAGTCTTAAAATAAAATTAAATCCATCCACACATAAAAATCCATAAAAATATAATTAGAGGCCTTATTACATCATACCCAAAATAGTAATTAAGATAAGTAACTTAAATAAAGTTCATAATTTATAAAACCCAAAGCTCGTAGTATGGCCTCCACCAAGTCATCCCCGGCCCAAGTCCACATCAATTTCCATTACCTGAGATGGATAATAAAACGGGGTGAGTTACAAAGAACTCAGTGTGTAACTCACTTACCACCATTATTGGGCCAGACCATCAAGGCATTAATTTGGGCTTGAGCCCAATTACAAAATTTCAACGATATAAATATGAAATAAATATATAAAATGCATGTAAAAATGAATTTCCCAAACCAAGCCTAATTTTCCATCTGCTACACACCCACATGTACCAAAGACACACCGTGGGGATCAAGTCAACCCACCCCGCCAAACACACCAATCGTAGGCATTTAGCCTTTTAAATAATTTTGTAGTGCACTACCGAACTAGATTGCGACATAGTCACCGAACTAGAGGCATTAAGCCAAATTTTGTGGCAGAGCCACCGAACTAGATTCATGGCCACAGGCCTTACTTCTCTTCATCATGTATCCCATCCCATGCAATTATGTATGAATAACAAACTTTAATCATAAATAATTTATCAAGTAACCCATAATACAAATGAGTTTTTAATTAAACTTTTCATTTGGCCCTATTAAACAAAATAGTATTTAGCCCGTAAGGCAATCCAGCGAACTTTGACCCATATTTCGAACTAGAAGGTTTTTGGCCCATTTTATCGATCTAGCAGTTTTATGGCCCAATTTATCGATCTAGCAGTTTTATGGCCCAATTTATCGATCTAGCAGTTTTATGGCCCAATTTATCGATCTAGCAGTTTTATGGCCCAATTTATCGATCTAGCAGTTTTATGGCCCAATTTATCGATCTAGCAGTTTTATGCAAATTTCTCGGTTTAGCCGTTTTCATGCATTTACACAAAAGTACTAATTACTACAACATTTCCGATTTGGCCATTTTTACGATTTATCAAATTTCTTACGGTTTAGTATCTAACCCGAAATATAAGTGTGAAGTTACACACCTGGTTATAGTGAGAACTAGACTTTCCCTCTCGTCAACACCTATACGTATCACGATAATTAGAACACTATAATTTATTAATGAAACCGATCTAAAAATATAATGATCTAAAATTTTACCCTCGGGTTTTCGAACTACTTCTACTTGCGGTTTCTCCCCGATTGATGGTTCGTCAACCGAATCAAATCCACGAACAAATAATGGTTTGGGAGTACGAACGACTTCGAACAGTTGATTCTCCTCGGATGAACGTCCGCAACCCGGTGGGAAATCCCGGATTGCTGAAACAGTCCTTTGTTTATACTTAGGGGGAATAATGGAACCACCCCTCTTCCGAACACTATTCACCGCCCTTTTCTTCCCTATTTTGATTGTCTTCAAAGACAAAAGATCGTTAATCCAATCTAATATTACATCGAAATATGACTAAGGGTTTAAGGGTGAAATTAAACACCACAAAGATCCTTGTTCCAAAATATGAGAATCGATCAAACGTTCCTTTATCACCTTAAATCGATTCCAATGTTCTAAGATACCCACGAACACTTGATTTCCGATCTTCCGCTATCGCACTAAAATATAACCATTGGAAACGTTTAATAGATGGAATGGTAAAATTTCTATCCAAGAAATCCTTTTTACCATCATCAAAATTCGGCCAACATATTTATTAACTAATCGTAAAATAAAAAGAACCCTTACCTATTATCCACGATTGGAAAGAGACGATTGAGAAAGATGTTTGTGCAAGATGGAGGATTCGGCTATATGACCAAAGAAAATAGAAAAATGATTCGGCTATGGGTACATCATCATTCGGCCATGAGAGAAAATAATAGAGAAAGTATGAGTATCAAGAATAAAAGATGAGAGAAGAATGATGATGATGTTGTTTCAATTTTCAAAGAGAATAAAAGAGAAAGAAAGAAAGAGATGAGTTTTGGGAGCAATGTATATTTGGCAATGGGGAGAAGAAAAGTAAAGAATGGCTTTTTGGTGTTGGTAGAATCGGCACTATGAGAAAGGCACAAAATTGAACACTAAAGTGAAAAGCAAAAATGACCAAATGGTCAAAATAATCAAGGCTTACCAAAAGATCAATTTCGGCCAAAGGGAAAATTTGAGAAGAGGAATGCAAAATTTTGCACAAAAACTAAAATGACCAAAAGCAAACTCCTAAACCTTACCAAGCTACTAGCAAAATTCGCCAACCTTCCCCTAGCCATATTGCTAGTCAAATTCATTGGTCAAATGACCATGAATTTGTTTCCAAAACACTTTCCTTGATACTTGCCCTATGTCTCCATATCTTTCCATATTTTCTTGATTCCCTACCATAAATTCACTCTTACCTTATTCCTTTGATATACTAACCAAAAATAACAAGGTCAACACTTACCATAAATAAGCTTGGTCGACACTTACCATAGAAGAGCAAAATAAAAGTTGTCCAAATGTTATACAAGGGATTCGAACCACTCCCCTCATGCAATATCTCATGCGCCAACACCACCTTGCCATTTACTCATCTTATGCTACTTTTTAACACTTAATTTAACTTAAGTGTCAATGCCACTTGCTCCACTTCAATAAATTCTCAAACTAAAAATTATTCCATACCCGAATAATTCTATACTCTTCTTCATGACTATAATAGGCACGAAAAGAAATAAGAAAATTTTCCTTCATAATCTAAACACCAAAACATGCAATAAATCGATACTTGAATTTTAAGGTGTTACAACCCGGGAAAGGCGAACGTGGTCGTCGATGCCTTGAGTAGGAAATATTTGTTTGCATTTAGAGCCATGGAAACGCGGTTGGCTCTATCGGATGATGGTTCTATTCTTGCTGAATTGAGAGTGGAAACACGAAAATTTATACACTTTTTCATGCCCTTTTTAACTCAAATTTATGTAGTTTCGATTAAATTCTTGTCGGAAAATAATTAATTTTTATAAAATAATTAATTTGTGTTAAAAATATGAACTTGATGAATTTTAATTAATTTTATAGTAAATTTTGATTAATTTTGACTATTTTCGATAGATTCGCACAAAAAACAAAAATTGGCTCGGCAGACACTGCTCGAAGAATAAACCCGAGAAGCAATTTGAAGTATCGAGGCACATTTATTTCCAGCCCAAGACGGTCCAATTATGAATATTAAATCATAAATTAATTAATTTTAATTTATTCCCAATTTAATTTGGGCTAAATAAATTATTATTAATTAATTATGGAAAAAGGGCCCAGTTGAACCGCACTGGTTGAACCAAATTCAGTGAACCGAACCAGCCACCAATTGGGCAGCTCAAACCGTCCATATGCTGACCCAAATCAGCCTATTAGCTGATTAATTAAGCTTGCAAAGAAGCCCTTGAAGACTTGTCAAAGTTGCATTCAACCCCCTCCACAATTAGAGGCTTTGTAGATTTGCCCCAAGCCATATTTAGCAAAGTTGAAGCCATCAACTTTGCCACATAGGTGGCTGGCTAAGGTGTGGCTCTTTGGCTGCTATTTTTAGCAAATTTCAGCTGCCACATTCAGCTATAAATACACCCCTTGGCTGATCATTCAAGGCATCCCTCACACCAACAACATTCTCTCATTCTCTCTTCTCTTCTCTCAAGTTTTCTCTCTTCTTTTCCATTCCATTTCCCCTTTCTCTTGTGCCGATTTCTCCTCTTGGGAAAGAGGTGTTCTTCAGCCATCTTGGGCAGCAATCAAGTATTCATAAAAGCCTTTCTCGGCGAGGACAACGGAGACGAATAACGGAATAACCAGTCAGGCCTCGGAGAAACACCGGATTTGCCTCTTGTTCCCTATCTTTTTAATTTCTGTTGTTTATACGATGAACATATCTATGAATATTATTGTTGTTGAAATGGTTATTTTAATCAATTTAGCTTGAATTTAATTCGTGTTGGGTTGATTGCATGACGTCCTTTTGAATTATTAAAATTATGTTTATGTTGTTATAGGTCTCGGTAAATTTCTTGATTAAGTAAAATCATGATTAAGTTATTCTGGCATTATAATTTTTTAGATAACTATAGGATTAATTATTTAAACGCATTGAAATTGTAATTAATGGACACGATGATTTAATCGATTGCATGTTTAATTCTTCTAAGGTAGTTTGAAGATTAAATTAGCATTGTATTTGGCAATACATATGCCTTGCATAACTTGCAAGATTGTTGTGATTAAATTGTTTCAAGGTAATGACACTTTGTTACTTCACAAAGTCTTTTATATGCTTATTAGGTTGAAATGATCGTTTGAATCGACATAGAAATATGCGAAAGATTGTTTAATTTAATAAGTATGTATGTGCAATAACATGTCTACCTTTATAAATCTGTTTAATCGGTCGAATGAACATAGAAATATGTACGATAGATGAATGGATTTGTGATTTGTAAATATGTTCATAAGTTAGCAAATTACCGAGTTGCCGTGAATTTATTCGTAACAAGTATAAGCATAGGTTTAATAATTCTAAGGTAAGAAATGTAATTAATCTAACATAATTATATCATCTTGATTAAAATCAGCTTTGAAATCGTGCATTAGAACTCTATTTTATTTTATTTTACTTTGCTTTCTAGTTTTTAATCATTTTTCTAAACCAAATATTTTTCCTTCACCAAAGTGTTTGAAATCATTTTCATAAATAATTCTTTTACAGTCCCTGTGGGTACGATAACTCGACATTTACTTGTCACTTTAGTACTTGTTGCGATTGTGTACACTTGCACATTTCCACCATTCCAAGTTTTTTACTTTGCTTTCTAGTTTTTAATCATTTTTCTAAACCAAATATTTTTCCTTCACCAAAGTGTTCAAAATCATTTTCATAAATAATTCTTTTACAGTCCCCGGCAACGGCGCCAAAAACTTGGAATGGTGGAAATGTGCAAGTGTACACAATCGCAACAAGTAATAAAATGACAAGTCAATGTCGAGTTATCGTACCCACAGGGACTGTAAAAGAATTATTTATGAAAATGATTTCAAACACTTTGGTGAAAGGAAAATATTTGGATTTAAGAAATATTTAAAAACTAAAAAAAATAAAGTAGAATAAAATAAAATAAAGTTCTAATGCACGATTTCAAAAGCTAATTTTAATCAAGATGATATAATTGTGTTGGATTAATTACATTTCTTACCTTAGAATTATTAAACTTATGCTTATACTTGTTACGAATAAATCACGACAACTCGGTAATTTGCTAACTTATGAACATATTTACAAATCAAAAATCCATTTATCTCTTGTACATATTCATATGTCAATTCGACCGATAAAACAGATTTATAAAGGTAAACATGTTATTGTACATACATACTTATTAAATTAAACAATCTCTCGCATATTCCTATGTCGATTCAAACGATTAATTCAACCTAATAAGCATATAAAAGACTATGTGAGGTAACAAAGTATCCTTACCTTGAAACAGTTTAATCACAAAAATCTTGCAAGTTATGCAAGGCATACGTATCGCCAAATACAATGCTAATCTAATCTTCAATTACCTTAGAAGAATTAAACATGCACTGATTAAGTACTGTGTCCATTAATTAAAATTTCAATGTGTTTAAATAATTAATTCTTTAGTTATCTAAACAATTATAATGCCAGAATAACTTAGGCATGATTTTACTTAATCAAGCATTTTACCAAGGCCTATAACAGCATAAACACAATTTTAATAATTTAAGAGGACGGAATGCAATCAACCCAACACGAATTAAATTCAAGCTAAGCTGATTAAATTAACCATTCCAACAACATAAATATTCATGGATATGTTCATCATAAAAACAACAAAAATTAAAGAGATAGGGAACAAGAATCAAATCTGGTGTTTCTCCGTGGCTTGACTAAGTTGCTCCGTTATTCCATCTTTGTTGTCCTTGCCAATCAAGGCTGCTACGAACACTCAATTGCTGCTCCAAAATGGCTGAAGAAGACCCCTTTCCCAAAAGGAGAAATCGGCACAAGAGCAAGAAATTTTGAATGGGAAAATGAGAGAAAAAGTGAGAGAGGATAAAAGAGTTGTGAGAGAAGAGATGTGAATTGAGGGATGCTTTGAATGGTCAGCCAAGAGGGGTTTTTATAGCTGAATGTGGCAGATGAAATTTGCTAAAAATAGTAGCGAAAGAGCCACCCCTTGGCCGGCCACGTATTCATAGAAGCCTTGCTCGGCAAGGACAACGGAGGCCTCCCTGTGCCGCTACACTTGCTGCTCTAGCCCAGCTACCCAGGCAGTGTCCTATGGAAAAAGGGCCCAGTTGAATCGCACTGGTTGAACCAAATTGTAACACCCCAAACCCGGTCAACACACCACGACCGAATCTGGCATGTTACGGGGAAAATTGCGTTTGAAGGGTTAGGTTTCAGGTTAAAGATTCGATGAAAAACTCCTTGTCATATTTTATACTTGTCGAAATCTTGGGCATGATTGCTTTGTCATATTTTAATGTTTTAGGGTGATACCCGATGGTAAAGTTTAAAACACATTGCGTTATAGTTTTGAAAACCGTTGTCCTTCCAAGTTTTTAGCAATTTTAACTCAATTAATTTGTTAAAGCATATTTGAAAGCTACTTTAAGCATAAACGTAGTAAAACCAAATTTAAAGGCCATTTACAACCCAAAATAAAACCAAATAGTAATAAATAAACTAAAGTACCAAATTTTGTAAAGTCTGAGCAAATCTTTATTAAAGCATGGCATGAGCACCTCGAGTCCATCCCGGCTCCATGTCCGCGCCTAAGTGTCACCTGAAATGTCAAAGGAGAGGGTGAGTCGCAAGACTCAGTGCATAAATCCCACTCCCGATAATACAACATGCTAGCACACATCATATCATAGCAACATAATCAATGCACCCCATCCTAACCATCCATATCACCTTTCTACCCCGTGTGTGTACCAAACCACTTTGTGGTGCCAAACCACCGTGACCCAAAGTCACGATATCCATAAGTGTGGTGCCAAACCACCGTGACCCAAAGTCACGAATAATCCAATGATGGGGCCAACCCATCGCGTGATACCAAATCACTAGCGGGCGATCCCATATCTCAAAGTGGGGCCAACCCACGGTGGTGTTAACCACGTGGACGAGTCGTAATGAGGTGCCAAACCTCTGGTGTCCCAAAGACACAGTGTGATACCAAATCACTGGTGACCGCATCCACAAATCCGATGATGGGGCCAACCCATCGCGTGATACCAAATCACTAGCGACGATCCCATATCTCAAAGTGGGGCCAACCCACGGTGGTGTTAACCACGAGGGACGAGTCGCAATGAGGTGCCAAACCTCGGTGACCCAAAGTCACAAAATATCATCTGTGGTACCAAACCACTGGAGGTGCCAAACCTCTGGTGTCCCAAAGACACAAAGTGCCCCCAAAGACACGGATATCATATTCCCCCTCCTCTCATATCACCCACACATGTCATACTAATGCAAATGATATAAAACATGCAATCATGCTAACATGCTCAAATGGCATCTCATGGTATTTACATCATAAAACATGTTATCACATATATCACTACTGAGATCTCGAATTTAAACGGACTTACCCGTGTATCCGTGCTTATACCCCATCGGTACCAAATCCATCAATCATATTGTTGCACTTTAATAAGTAATTAGGTTATTAATCATATTACTAAACAGTATGTGTTAGTTTACACACCGCTAACACGAAAGCCTTAGCTCCAAAGAACCGGTCTAAATCCCTCGATAACTCTGCTCCTAAAATCGGTCAACCAAGGGATTAGCAATCTAGACCATTCGGCCAAAGCTATCAAACCAAAGGGGTTAATATTGAGCCATTACCTTGTAAATCGGTTTGGTTTCCTACCAAACCCGAACCAACAATGGTTCCTCTTACCAATCGGCCACCCTCTAACAAATGACAACGGTTAATCTTTTAATAACTTGACTTAATGAAACTAAAAGAATATACTAAAAGAACTCGTTCTTACCACCACTTACCAAGCGGTTAACAAGGAAAGAAGGCTCCACTTGACTGCCTCCCAATCCCGGATGCCCCTAAAGAAATCGGTTCAATGCCAAAAGGTTAACTCCTTTCACCAATCACCACAATCGGTTCTTAACCAAATCAAAATCGACAAGAGCACAGGAGAAAAGAAATAGCCATTCGGCCCTATGCTTACCTTCCCCGTAACCCGATTGGAACCAAGACTAGAACAACACCACACCAAAATTCGACCACAAGAACACCACTAGAAGAGAAAGAGATTCGCCAAAACTTCAAAAGAAAGAAAAGGGAATTCGGCTTTAGGTGTTTAACACCCTTGGGTTCGGCTTTGAGTGGGAAAAAGAAGATGATGTGAAATGGGAATAGAGTTTCGGCACAACAAGAATGGGAAGAACAATTGAAGAAAACGGCTAAAGAGTTTTGAAGCAGGAAGAGAATAAAAGATGGATAGAGAGAGTACTTACGGTTTTGAAAGAAAAAGAATTGATGAAAGTGTTTTGGAGGCTAGAGTTTCGGCTCAACACAACTGAACAAAAGAAAGAAAGAGAGAAGAGAACATTCGACTACCAAGAAAATTGAGAGAAAAACAAAGCAAAATTCGGCAACTAAATGCTTAGACTTTCGGTTTCAAAGTGGACAAAAGAGAGAGTTTTGCTTGACAAAAGAAGAAGTTTAGCTTACCTATTGCTTTTGGCCGAAAAATGCACAAAATTGCCTATTCAATTTCGGCATTCCCACTCCCCCACAAGCCAAGCCGTCCACTCCCCCCCAAACTCTCCCACAACCGGCCACTTCCACCATACACTCACAACCACTCATTCAAAACACTTTGAACAAGTCTCCTTCCTAAATTCACTCTCCACCCATCATTTGTGCATTTGACTTGGTCTTAGGCGAGTTTGAACCGCCTACAACTCCTCCCTTCCATGTCGTCAAAATGAAAGCCAAAATGGGGATTTTCGCACTTGAACTCAAGACCTCTCCCCTGCAATTGACGCCAAACACAAGCTCCAAGTGGCGCATACTTTGCCACTCCACCAGCTCCTCCTTTGTGCTATAAATCACCAATAAAATCTATAAGCCTCAGCTCCTTCACTCCTCTCCCTAAGCCTAGAATTAAATTTTTTCCATCTACTCAGCTTACTTCTAGCTTACAACTAAGCCCCTAAAACATCAAAACAAAGAACATAGCACACCGGACACATGCAAACAAAGTCAAAACAAAAATAGGCCCTAACCCGGGATATTACGCTTCTACCCTCTTAAAATAATTTCGACCCGAAATTACCCGATCGTAAGAGTTGAGGTATTGCTGTCTCATCATATCCTCGGGTTCCCACGCCACTTCTTCCACGCCATGATTCCGCCACGAGTACCTTTACCAAAGGCACAGACTTCCTACGCAGAACCTTCACATCCCGATCTAAAATCGCATGTGTTCTTCCTCCGTGGTCAAATCTGAATTTACCTCGATCTTTTCCACCGCTACCACATGCGATGGATCCGAACGATAACGCCAAGCATCGAAACATGGAAAACGTCGTGGATCCGACTTAGCTCACGGCAACTCAAGCCGATACGCCACTTTGGTCCCACTCGCTCAATACCTTATACGGCCCAATAAACCTCGGACTTAGCTTGCCTTTCTTTCCGAACCTCAAAACCTTCTTCCATGGCGAGACCTTCGAAAAACTTGATCCCCACGAGAAAACTCTATGTCTCTCCGCTTAAGATCGGCATAAAGACTTCTGCGCGGTCCGAAGCTTCCTTCAACCGAGCTCGAATCAACTTAACCTTGTCTTCGGTCTCACAGAACCAACTCGGGTCCTAACAATCGGCGTTCACCTAATTCCGTCCAACACGTAGGTGATCGACACTTCCTACCATACAACGCCTCATATGGTGCCATCTTGATGCTCGCTTGGTAAATCGTTGTTGTAGGCAAACTCACTAATGGTAGAAACTTCTCCCAACTACCTCTCAAATCCGAACACAACCCCTCAAATATCCTCCAAGATCTGAATAACCCTTTTCGATTGTCCGCCGATCATGGGTGAAAAGTCGTCTTTGAAATCCAACTGCGTACCCAGAGCTCGATGCAACGCTTTCCGAACCTTGACGTAAATCTGGGATCCCTATCCGTGATGATCGATCATCGGCACACCGTGCAACCTCACTATCTCTCGAAACATACAGCCGCCAACCTCTCAAGTGAGTAGTCAACCTCACCGGAATGAAATGAGCTGATTTAGTCGATCGATCCACAATTACCCAAATGAATCCTTCTTGCTTGGCGTAGCGTAACCCATCAAGAAATCCATGGTTATCCTTTCCCACTTCCATCGAGGAATCTTCACAGTGAAGCAACCCTCGACGGCAATCGATGTTCACCTTGACTGGACGACATGTCGACACTTCCCAACAAACTCTGTCACTTCTTTCTTGAGACTGTGCCACCAAAATCGCTACGAGATCCCTATACATCTTACTACCTCCAGGATGCATAGCATAAGGGCTGCTATGTGCGTCCTGAAGAATCCTCTGCCTCAGCTCAACATCCTTGGGCATACAAGCTTTACCTTGAAAACACAGCACCCCATCACTAGACAAGTTGTAACCTTCCAAACCACCACTCTGTACCTACAACCCCGCGCACTCAGAACCCCATCCTCTATATGTTTCTCTCTGATCTGCTCAACCCAAGTAGGCTTAACCTGTAACTCTGCCAGAATACTTCCGTCATCATACAAACTCAAGTAGGCAAACATCGCTCTTAAGTCCGAAACAACCTTACGGCTCAACGCGTCTGCCACCACGTTAGCCTTGCCCGGATGATACTCAATCGAACAGTCGTAGTCTTTAAGCAACTCAACCCATCTGCGCTGCCTCAAATTCAAATCCTTCTGAGTCAAGAGGTACTTTAGACTCTTATGATCGGTGTAGACTATTGATCTCTCTCCGTACAAGTAGTGCCTCCAAATCTTCAATGCAAAGACTACAACCGCTAACTCCAGATCGTGCGTCGGATAGTTGACCTCATGTGGCCTCACCACCGAGATGCGTAAGCCACAACCTTACCTTCCTGCATCAAAGACACAACCCAACCCCGTATGTGATGTATCGCAAAGAGACCGTGAATTCCTTACCACCTCGAGTTGAATCAAACCGAGCTTCATTAGAATCTTCTTAAGCTTGTCGAAACTCTCCTGCTTGCTTTCTCACCCGCACAAACGGAACCTCTTTCCTTAACAACTTGGTCATTGGTGCTGCAATCGAGAAACCCTCTACAAACCTTCTAGTAGTATCCTGCCAAACCCGAAAACTCCGAATCTCACCCACCGACTTAGGCGGTTTCCAATCCAAAATCGCCTCAATTTTCGGAGGATCCACTCTAATCCCCACGGTGACACTACATGTCCCAAGAAAGTCACTTCTCTAAGCCGAACTCGCACTTCATCGAACTTAGCGTAAAGTCGCTTCTCCTCAAAATCTGCAGCATTACCACACGCAAATGCGCATCATGCTCTTCTTCTCGTTCTTGAATACACCAGATGTCGTCAATAAAAACTACCACCAATCGGTCCAGATCATCTCACTGAAACACCATATTCATCATATCCATGAATGCCGCCGCGTAAGTTAGTCAACCCGAACGGCATTACGTAAATTCGTAGTGCCCATACCGAGTCCAAACGCTGTCTTGTGAATATCCGCTTCTTTCACCTTTAATCGGTGATACCTGACCTCGAGTCAATCTTAGAAAATACCGCTGCACCCTTCCAGGTTGATCAAACAAGTCATCTATCCGTGGCAACGGATACTTGTTTTTGATCGTCACTTTATTCAAATTAAGCGGTAATCTATGCACATCCGCATTGTACCATCTTTCTTCTTAACAAAGAGTACCGCGCACTTACGGTGAAACACTTGGCTTGATAAAACCTCACCAACAACTCTTGGATCCGAGCCTTAAGCTCCACCAATTCCTTTGGCGCCATCCTATACGGAGTAATAGACACTCGGCGCAGCCTCACAATAACAGATCTATCCCGAACTCTACCTCACGATCCGGCAAACCCGAAAGTTCTTACGAAACACATCAGCAAATTCCTTAACTGTTCGGACTTTTCTACAGCGACTCTTTAGCCTCCAAGGCACACACATGAACCACATACGCTTCACACCTTTTTCACCATCTTCTCTCGCTTTTAGAGCGGACACCACATTAGATAAGTAATCTCTCCTATTACCTATCATAGCCACTTCATCACCCTCGATCGTCTTTAGAACCATGCGCTTAGCCGCGCAATCCAACTTCGCTGGTACTTAACCAACCAGTCCATCCTAAGAATCAAATCGAACTCCCCAAATGGCGGTTCCATCGGATCGAGACAAACACTACCCCTTGGAGTTCTAGGGTACATCTCTAAATGACTTATCTACAACTACGGAATGACCTAGAGGGCTAATTACGGTCATCCGCCTAGAAGTAGATTCGAGTCTAAGTCCATGGTCTCTACTATACTCTCGGCCATGTAAGAATGCGTCGAACCCACATCAATCAAAGCGAGAAAAGGAGAACCAAAGATCAAGAACGTCTGGTTATGACGTCCGTGCGTCGCCGCCTCCTCTCGGTGCCTTGCTGCATACACTAACCCAGTATCCGCCCGGCGTCGAAACTACCCGCACCTCGCACGGTGCTCCACGGCCCCGACCGATCCATTACTACCTCTGCCATTACCACGGCCTCTGCGGTGGCGGTACATTATTCTGAATCGAGTACGGCCGACTCTCGGATCGAATCTGGCCAACTTACGCGGACAGTCCCTCACGCGATGATCCAGAGAACCACACTCAAAACAACCTTTTCCACCGGTCCAAAGAAATTTCCCAATGATATCTCCCACAATGGCTACACCGCGGCGGTCCCCGACTAGCAAGCAACAACCCTACTGGATCGATTCGGCCCACTCTGTCTAGCCCTTTTCTCGAGGATTACCCGGCGATCCGTAAGACCCAAAGCTCCTCTTATGCCTGCTCCTGCCCATGCCCGCCTCACGGACTCCTTAACACCCTCGGCTACCTTAGCCTTCTCAACCAGACAAAGAAACTCACGCTCCTGCTGAGAGGAGCAATCAGCGACCTCAACTCGTCTCTCGGACCATCCTCGAAACGAACACACCTCTCGTGTTCGGTGAGCCACAATACCCCTAGCATACCGGCTCCGCCTTCAAGAACTCACCTCGTGCTCGGAAATGGACTTACTCCCTGGACTAGCCTCAAAAATGCTTTTATTGCGCTGGCGTCGATGTAGCTAGCTCCAATGTACTTTTTTCAAATGCACTGAAATAATCCCATGTCGATCCTCTGCCACACTGTCCCGAACCGTGAGCCACCACTGGTATGACTCATCCCGAAGAAGCAATACTATGCCCTTCACTTCTCCTCGGCAGTCAAGTCCAGATCATCCATGATCCGCTCCGTTGCCTCCACCAATACTCGGCGATCTTTGGAGCAACACCGAAACACCTCGAAAGAATTCACCCCCATTTGCCCGAAGTCGCTCGAGCACCGATTTCCTAGCTCTGCACCACCACCTACTCCAACTACCCTTTCCAACACTCGCAAAGATCGCTCGTGACACTGCGTCATCCCCATCGATCTTGAAACTCACCACCTCCACCGTGGTGGCGGCGATGCTGCGATCTCATTTTCGACCACGACTGACCCTACGGGTTCGTAAATCGTCATCCTACCACGACCTGCGTCCACGACCACGTCCACCTCTAGCGCTCATGACTAAATTCTCTACGTGATCGGATTTAGGAGTTTTATGCATCGATATTTATTCCATCATTTTAAAGCAAAGTCTTATGAATAGTAAAGAAGCTTTGTTTTCGCGAGTTCACGAGAATCCTATCGATTTCGATTTCTAAAGTAATCCACTATTGCAATCATCCAATCACATCAATAAATCACAAGAAATAGTAAGGGTACTTACCTGGGCGGATCGGTGCCAGAGACTCGGTGTCATGCCTTTCAAACCATTTATTTCAAACAAAACACTTAAAACAGACTTTTGAAAACATCTTGGGCTTCAGCCCACAAAAACCTTTGAACTTGGCTCGATACCACAATTGTAACACCCCAAACCCGGTCAACACACCACGACCGAATCGGCATGTTACGGGAAAATCGCGTTTGAAGGGTTAGGTTTCGTGTTAAAGATTCGATGAAAACTCCTTGTCATATTTTATACTTGTCGAAATCTTGGGCATGATTGCTTTGTCATATTTTAATGTTTTAGGGTGATACCCGATGGTAAAGTTTAAAACACATTGCGTTATAGTTTTGAAAACCGTTGTCCTTCCAAGTTTTTAGCAATTTTAACTCAATTAATTTGTTAAAGCATATTTGAAAGCTACTTTAAGCATAAACGTAGTAAAACCAAATTTAAAGGCCATTTACAACCCAAAATAAAACCAAATAGTAATAAATAAACTAAAGTACCAAATTTTGTAAAGTCTGAGCAAATCTTTATTAAAGCATGGCATGAGCACCTCGAGTCCATCCCGGCTCCATGTCCGCGCCTAAGTGTCACCTGAAATGTCAAAGGAGAGGGTGAGTCGCAAGACTCAGTGCATAAATCCCACTCCCGATAATACAACATGCTAGCACACATCATATCATAGCAACATAATCAATGCACCTCGATCCTAACCATCCATATCACCTTTCTACCCCGTGTGGTACCAAACCACTGGTGGTGCCAAACCACCGGTGACCCAAAGTCACGATATCCATAAGTGTGGTGCCAAACCACTTTGGTGACCCAAAGTCACGAATAATCCAATGATGGGGCCAACCCATCGCGTGATACCAAATCACTAGCGCACGATCCCATATCTCAAAGTGGGGCCAACCCACGGTGGTGTTAATCACGAGGACGAGTCGCAATGAGGTGCCAAACCTCCGTGTCCCAAAGACACAAAGTGATACCAAATCACCGGTGACCGCGATCCACAAATCCGATGATGGGGCCAACCCATCGCGTGATACCAAATCACTAGCGACGATCCCATATCTCAAAGTGGGGCCAACCCACGGTGGTGTTAACCACGTGGACGAGTCGCAATGAGGTGCCAAACCTCCGTGACCCAAAGTCACAAAATATCATCTGTGGTACCAAACCACCGGAGGTGCCAAACCTCCGGTGTCCCAAAGACACAGTGTCCCAAAGACACGGATATCATATTCCCCTCCTCTCATATCACCCACACATGTCATACTAATGCAAATGATATAAAACATGCAATCATGCTAACATGCTCAAATGGCATCTCATGGTATTTACATCATAAAACATGTTATCACATATATCACTACAGATCTCGTGAATGTAAACGGACTTACCCGTATTCGTGCTTATACCCCATCGGGTACCAAATCCATCAATCATATTGTTGCACTTTAATAAGTAATTAGGTTATTAATCATATTACTAAACAGTATGTGTTAGTTTACACACCTGCTAACACGAAAGCCTTAGCTCCAAAGAACCGGTCTAAATCCCTCGATAACTCTGCTCCTAAAATCGGTCAACCAAGGGATTAGCAATCTAGACCATTCGGCCAAAGCTATCAAACCAAAGGGGTTAATATTGAGCCATTACCTTGTAACTGGTTTGGTTTCCTACCAAACCCGAACCAACAATGGTTCCTCTTACCAATCGGCCACCCTCTAACAAATGACAACGGTTAATCTTTTAATAACTTGACTTAATGAAACTAAAAGAATATACTAAAAGAACTCGTTCTTACCACCACTTACCAAGCGGTTAACAAGGAAAGAAGGCTCCACTTGACTGCCTCCCAATCCCGTATGCCCCTAAAGAAATCGGTTCAATGCCAAAAGGTTAACTCCTTTCACCAATCACAACAATCGGTTCTTAACCAAATCAAAATCGACAAGAGCACAGAGAAAAGAAATAGCCATTCGGCCCTATGCTTACCTTCCCAGTAACCCGATTGGAACCAAGACTAGAACAACACCACACCAAAATTCGACCACAAGAACACCACTAGAAGAGAAAGAGATTCGGCCAAAACTTCAAAAAGAAAGAAAAGGGAATTCGGCTTTAGGTGTTTAACACCCTTGGGTTCGGCTTTGAGTGGGAAAAAGAAGATGATGTGAAATGGGAATAGAGTTTCAACACAACAAGAATGGGAAGAACAATTGAAGAAAATGGCTAAAGAGTTTTGAAGCAGAAGAGAATAAAAGATGGATAGAGAGAGTACTTACGGTTTTGAAAGAAAAAGAATTGATGAAAGTGTTTTGGAGGCTAGAGTTTCGGCTCAACACAACTGAACAAAAGAAAGAACGAGAGAAGAGAACATTCGGCTACCAAGAAAATTGAGAGAAAACAAAGCAAAATTCGCAAACTAAATGCTTAGACTTTCGGTTTCAAAGTGGACAAAAGAGAGTTTTGCTTGACAAAAGAAGAAGTTTAGCTTACCTATTGCTTTTGGCGAAAAATGCACAAAATTGCCTATTCAATTTCGGCATTCCCACTCCCCCACAAGCCAAGCCGTCCACTCCCCCCAAAACTCTCCCACAACCGGCCACTTCCACCATACACTCACAACCACTCATTCAAAACACTTTGAACAAGTCTCCTTCCTAAATTCACTCTCCACCCATCATTTGTGCATTTGACTTGGTCTTAGGCGAGTTTGAACCGCCTACAACTCCTCCCTTCCATGCCACAAAATGAAAGCCAAAATGGGGATTTTCGCACTTGAACTCAAGACCTCTCCCCACAATTGACGCCAAACACAAGCTCCAAGTGGTGCATACTTTGCCACTCCACCAGCTCCTCCTTTGTGCTATAAATCACCAATAAAAATCTATAAGCCTCAGCTCCTTCACTCCCTCTCCCTAAGCCTAGAATTAAATTTTTTCCATCTACTCAGCTTACTTCTAGCTTACAACTAAGCCCCTAAAACATCAAAACAGTAACATAGCACACCAGACACATGCAAACAAAGTCAAAACAAAAAATAGGCCCTAACCCGGGATATTACACAAATTTAGTGAACCGAACCAGCCACCAATTGGGCAGCCCAAATCGTCCATATGCTGACCCAAATCAGCCTATTAGTTGATTAATTAAGCTTGCAAAGAAGCCCTTGAAGACTTGTCAAAGTTGCATTCAACCCCCTCCACAATTAGTGGCTTTGTAGATTTTCCCCACACCCCCAAAATTAATTCATTGCTCGTCCCGAGTAATGCACAAAATTGAAAAGAATTTTCTCAGAAACACTTTTGAAAAACTCCTTCAGAACAACATTCTTCCCAAAATCATGAAATCAATATACTTATGCTCAAAAACAAGAAATTTGATAATTATGCTACTCAAGTATATATGTCGTTCAAATTAATCTCAACAATTACTATAATAGCAAAATTAGACTAAATGTTTCTTAATAAAGACATGTTAATCCCTACCATTTTGATTTTAATCCCTTATTCAAAATTAAACTGCAATCATTAAGCTTAACTGATGTCTTCATATGTTGAACAGAGCAATTTCTCTCCACTAATGTAGGTAACATTGGAACTTTGAATCAATAGGTCTTTAACCGGGTTGTAACGTTGCTGGGCTTAGGGGTAGGTAAAAGATAGATAATTTTAGGTTTTAAAACCCTAGACTCAGCGTAAAATCAAACCTTCGGAATTTTTACCCTTGATACACCAACTTATGCTCTTTCGTACATCTATTTTATTTCGAGTGCATGCTTTTTTTATTAAAAAAATTCAATTTCGAGCACTAGCTTCATGTACTACAATTTTCGAGCAATTGATACTTCTTTTCAACTCCCTCAAACTTATTTTCAAAGAAAACTCTGAATAGTACTGAGTCTAGTGTTTGGGACATTTTTAAGATAATTAAGAGAAAAGTGATGGCTAAATATTGCAAAGGTCCAAATAAAACTAGGCCATATAGTCTCAAAGTTGGGTTTCAAAGGATAATTTTATCAGGGTTGGCTTGAAAGGCTCAAACGGTCCAAACAACAGTTGCCTAAATCATTTTCAACGCTCCATGCTTCCTAGGATTTCGCCTCAAGAAACTACTAAGTCAATTCTAAAGGCTTAATCTTTCATGCATGTCTAATTTTTTTTTCATAGGGAACTAAAAATTTTATGGTACGGATTTGCATGCTTTATTAAAAATACATTCATATCATTATTAAGCTAACATAATAACTTATTGAAATAATAGAACTTTATTAATACTGAATTTTAGCATACTTAACAAAATTTCAAATTATTGAACAAAATATATCCTAATCATAATTAAAAGAAAATTTTATTCTAAGCGGAATTAATTCAAATTTTCAGTCCCCCTACTTAAAGTGAACAATGTCCTCATTGTTTAAAGTGAATAGATACTATACACCAGGTAGGATTTTAGGAAAGAGGAGGTGAGTCAAATTGACTACTTAAGTACCAAGCTCTCTCTAAATCCAATCCTAGACATGTATATACCTATTGCCACACTTTAGCCTTTGTGACTTGTTCAGATTTTATTCATGATTCCTATCTCTTATTTTATTGTGCAAAAATAAAAATTCCTAATTAACCTAATCCTAAAATATTAAATAACCTAGGAAAGAAAATGAAATAAAGTAAAGGTCCCCCCTTTTTATTTATTTGTAGATCCCTCAGAATTTGACTCATCTTTTTCCTTCCATGACATTGGAGTCCATGGTTCGAGTATAAAGTCTGGAAATTCAGGCACAAAAATAAACGGGTTATGAAATATATATTTTAAATGCATATCTGATTGAGTCATCCCGTATTTTTGAGTATCTCCAGTAATCTTGTTACTGCAACTACATGTGTTGTAGCATAGCCATTATACCAAACTGTTCACTTCGTGGAATGGTGCTAGATAAAGAGACTCTCAGCGTCAAACTTAGGAAATTTGTTAAGGGTGGTTTCAGTTTTGGGCAGGTGGGTGAGTAGCTGAGGGTAAGGTTTAGAGTTGAAGAGGGTGGCAGTTTTCAGGATAGTTTGGGTGCGGTAGTTGGTGACTTCGAATGAAAGTGTTTGGGGTGGTGATTCAGGGAGTTAAGGGTTGCAACATTAAGGGATTAAGTGAGATGCACAATTGGGCTACTTGGGAGTGGTGGTGGAGCAAGGCAAGGGCTATAGGTTTGTGCGGAAAAGGGTTGAATATTTCCCTTCTTAGTAGTGTCTTAAGCCCAATGGCAGCTCCGTTTTGGATCCTAAGCTCCTATACTGAGAAAAAAAACTCAAAGAAATTAGTGCTTGGGTTAAAAATTGACCCTTTATTTAACAAAACAAATACTTAATTTCTTTGGGCAACTTAGAAAAATATTTTTTTGAAAAATTACATTAAATTAAACTCCCAGGAAAGACTAGAGGGGTCACGGATGGTCCCGCTTAAATCTCGATCTCCTAGATAGAGTTTTAATTAATGTAATGAACTAAAGAAAAAATTATCTAAGCCTACCATTTTATTCAAATGAGAAAAAAAAACTAAAAATATAAAATAACGATAAAGAAAGTGAAGAGAACTCCCTCCATTTTATTTAGGATCGTCATTGACCATGGTGGTGTCAAATGGCCATTTGTCATACCAACCATAACCATCTAAGAAGTAATTATATTCTTTCCCATCAAATCTGTCCAACATCTTATTAGGGAAAGAAAATCCGTAATGATCTTTCCTGGTGGCCTTATTTAACTTCCTGTAATTCCTAAAATCCTCCAACCCGTGACTTAAATATCTGTAATAATCCATCCAACACCCTTCTTGTGCCTTTCCAAAATCACAAGTGCCTCTTCTTCTTGATCTTTGGTGAACTCAACTGAAATAATGATAGGTAAAGTAGAGGATAGACCCAAATAGTCATATTTCAAATGAGGAGACAAAATATTCAGTTCCAATTTAGCTGGCTCTTCAATCAATGACTTTGGTTGCGTATACTCTTGAGATGATAACTCTTTTGATTCGAGTGGAACTTCTTGAGTGAATTCCTTCGTATTAGCTTCTAACCAAGCCAAACATTCCTTGTCTTCATCATCACTTGGTGAATCCTCCAGTAGAATATGTTCTAACGGATCGTCTAAAGAATTGAGCTCCAATTCTGTAGAAGCCAGCGATTCCATCTTGGAAATAGCAGAACAGTCTTCAACTACATCTGGGGATTTAGCAACATCGAAGTCATTAAAAGTCACCTTGTCATCAAAAATTTCTTTCAACTGAGTATCTCGTTGCTGCTTCTGGAATCGTTGAGGATATGGCAATGGTGGAATCTTAGCTTTAACCGGACAACTCTTCCGTGGAAATTTTTCTGCATTTGACAAGGGTGTTAGATAATCAGAACTAACTGGTTTAGAGTTTACCTCATCAAGGATCACTGAATCTGACTTCTGTGATATAGGAGTTTCAACACTTGGTTGAACTTCCTCTTTGTCTTGAACTATAACAGGCTCATCTTGAACCTCAACCACCTTGGGCTCCAATATCTTTCCACTTGGTAAAGAGACTGCTTTGCAATGTTCTTTGCCTAAAATTTTTGGATTTTCTGTGTCGCTTGGCCAAATACCTTGGTGTTTATTTCGAATTTCATTGGTTAGCTGACCCATTTGATTCTCCAGATTTCTTAAAGTGGTATCATTCTTCACTATGTATGCCCTCAGCAGATTCTTAAGATCACTTGAAGATTCAGTTGGTGGGGGTTGTTGCACTTCTTGAGAATATTTCGACGGATAATTTGGTCGAAATGGCATAACAGCATCACTATGGTTCGCCCATTGATTACTCCATGCAGAAATTGGATGATTCTGTCATGAAGAGTTGTAAAAATTGCGGACCATTCCAATTCTGATTTCCCATGTAATAATTTGACTCTTGATTCGATGGGCAATTTTCAAAGAAATGGCCATCTCCACATGATTCACAAGAAATATTCTCGAACTGGTTCGGCTGTTAACCTGACAGAGTACCATTGAAACCATTAACAATTATGTTCTTAAGCATAGAAGATATAGAGGATACCTGGGCTGCCAAAGAAGCAAGTGTGTCCGCTTCATGTACTCCTGCTGCTCGTCTTTCTAAGGCTGCTCGGTTGGTTGGCCACTGATAGTTATTGCTGGCAATTCTTTCAATAATCTCGTAAGCATCGTTATAAGAATTAGAAAGAAGGGCTCCGTTTTCTGAAGCATCCACCATCATTCTAGTATGAATATTGAGACCAATATAGAAAGTCTCCATTTGAACGCAGTAAGGAATGCCATGATGAGGGCACTTTCGTAGTAACTCCTTAAACCGCTCCCATGCCTCATATAAAGATTCTTCATCAAGTTACTGAAATGAAGTGATTTCATTTCTGATCTTGGCGGTTAAAGATGGAGGGAAATATTTCATTAAGAAATGTTCAACCAACTCTTGCCATGTAGTTATGGAACCGGACGGTAGGGAGTTCAACCATGCTCGTGCTCTATCTCTTAAGGAGTATGGAAATAATCTTAGTCTCAAAGCGTCTTCAGTCACTCCGACTAGTTTAAATGAGTCACTCACTTCCATGAATAGCCGAAGATGAAGATGTGGATCTTCATTAGGAATCCCACTAAATTGACCCATATTTTGCAACATTTGGAACATGACCGGCTTTAGCTCGAATTGTTGTGCCTCAATTTTGGGTCTCTTAATACCCGGATTAAGCTCGTTGAATGGAGGAATGACATATTGTTGAATGGCACAGTTTCTATCATCGGCAACAATGATCGGATTGTGAGTATTATAAGCGAATGTTCCTACTGGATTTTGGTTTTGATTTTTGAAATTCATATCTTCGGTCCTTCTTTGGTTCGCTTGTCGTCTCCTTTGTCAGAAAGTCCTTTCAATTTCAGGGTTTACAGGAAGTAATTCAATAATTTGACAAATACTCTGAAACAAACACACAAAAAAATGGAATTAAAATTTAACAGAAAAAAATAGACCAAAATGCAAAATTAACAATTCCACAAATAATGTCTTTTAAAACAGTCGCCGGCAATGGCGCCAAAAACTTGGAACGGTGGAAATGTGCAAGTGTACACAATCGCAACAAGTAATAAAGTGACAAGTAAATGTCGAGTTATCGTACCCACAGGGACTGTAAAAGAATTATTTATGAAAATGATTTCAAACACTTTGGTGAAGGAAAAATATTTGGTTTAGAAAAATGATTAAAAACTAGAAATCAAAGTAAAATAAAATAAAATAAAATAAAATAGAGTTCTAATGCACAATTTTAAAGCTGATTTTAATCAAGATGATATAATTATGTTGGATTAATTACATTTCTTACCTTAGAATTATTAAACCTATGCTTATACTTGTTACGAATAAATTCACGGCAACTCGGTAATTTGCTAACTTATGAACATATTTACAAATCACAAATCCATTCATCTCTCGTACATATTTCTATGTCCATTCGACCGATTAAACAGATTTATAAAGGTAGACATGTTATTGCACATACATACTTATTAAATTAAACAATCTTTCGCATATTCCTATGTCGATTCAAACGATTAATTCAACCTAATAAGCATATAAAAGACTTTGTGAAGTAACAAAGTGTCATTACCTTGAAACAATTTAATCACAACAATCTTGCAAGTTATGCAAGGCATATGTATTGCCAAATACAATGCTAATTTAATCTTCAGCTACCTTAGAAGAATTAAACATGCACTGATTAAGTACTCTGTCCATTAATTACAATTTCAATGCGTTTAAATAATTAATCCTATAGTTATCTAAACAATTATAATGCCAGAATAACTTAATCATGATTTTACTTAATCAAGCAATTTACCGAGACCTATAACAGCATAAACATAATTTTAATAATTCAAAAGGACGCCATGCAATCAACCCAACATGAATTAAATTCAAGCTAAATTGATTAAATAACCATTTCAACAACAATAATATTCATAGATATGTTCATCGTATAAACAACAAAAATTAAAAAGATAGGGAACAAGAGGCAAATCCGGTGTTTCTCCGAGGCTTGACTGGTTGTTCCATTCTTCGTCTCCGTTGTCCTCGCCGAGCAAGGCTTCTATGAATACTTGATTGCTGCCCAAGATGGCTGAAGAACACCTCTTTTTCAAGAGGAGAAATCGGCACAAGAGAAAGGGGAAATGGAATGGAAAAGAAGAGAGAAAACTTGAGAGAAGAGAAGAGAGAATGAGAGAATGTTGTTGGTGTGAGGGATGCCTTGAATGATCAGCCAAGGGGTGTATTTATAGCTGAATGTGGCAGCTGAAATTTGCTAAAAATAGCAGCCAAAGAGCCACACCTTGGCCGGCCACCTATGTGGCAAAGTTGATGGCTTCAACTTTGCTAAATATGGCTTGGGGCAAATCTACAAAGCCACTAATTGTGGAGGGGGTTGAATGCAACTTTGACAAGTCTTCAAGGGATTCTTTGCAAGCTTAATTAATCAGCTAATAGGCTGATTTGGTTCAGCATATGGACGGATTGAGCTGCCCAATTGGTGGCTGGTTCGGTTCACTGAATTTGGTTCAACCAGTGCGGTTCAACTGGGCCCTTTTTCCATAATTAATTAATAATAATTTATTTAGCCCAAATTAAATTGGGAATAAATTAAAATTAATTAATTTATGATTTAATATTCATAATTGGACCGTCTTGGGCTGGAAATAAATGTGCCTTGATACTTCAAATTGCTTCTCGAGTTTATTCTTCGAGCAGTGTCTACCGAGCCAATTTTTGCTCTTTGTGCGAATCTGTCGAAAATAGTCAAAATTAATCAAAATTTACTATAAAGTTAATTAAAATTCATCATGTTCATATTTTTAACACAATTTAATTATTTTATAAAAATTAATTATTTTCCGACAAGAATTTAATCGAAACTGCATAAATTTGAGTTAAAGAGGGCATGAAAAAGTGTATAAGTTTTCGTGTTTCCAAAGAGCTAGACCGATATTTCTTCAAGAGATATGTGAAGCTCAGAAAGACGACAGTGAATTGCAAGCCAAAAGAGTTCAATGTGAAACGGGTATGGAGTCAGACTTTCGGATTAGTTCTGATGGATGTTTGATGTTCCGAGATAGGGTCTTTGTACCGAGAGATGATGAGCTTATTCGGAAAATTTTGCACGAAGCGCATATTGGATGTTTATCTGCTCATCCAGGCAATACGAAGATGTATAATTATTTGAAGAAATGGTATTTGTTGCCAAGCATGAAGAAAGACATTTTTGAGTTCGTATCGAGATGTTTGATTTGTCAGCAAGTGAAAGCTGAACACCAAGTACCTACTGGTTTACTTCAGCCTATTATGGTTCCCGAGTGGAAATGGGACCGTATTGCTATGGATTTTGTGACAGGTATGCCTTTGACATCGAAAAAGAAAGATGCCATGTGGGTTGTGGTTGATAGGATTACAAAATCGGCTCATTTTATACCGGTACGCATTAACTATTCGCTTGATAAGTTGGCAGAATTGTATGTTTCAGAAATATTAAGACTTCACGGAATACCATTGTCGATTATTTCGGATAGAGATCCGAGATTTACATCACGATTTTGGAAAAAGTTATAAGAAGCTATGGGTACAAAGTTGAATTTTAGTACGGCTTTCCATCCGCAAAACCGGCTGCAGACGATCGAGAGAATATCTGAGATACTTGAAGACATGCTTCGATGCTGTGTTTTGGAATTTCAAGGAAATTGGGAGAAGTATTTACCGTTAGTGGAATTTGCCCACAATAACAGTTTTCAATCGAGTTTGAAAATGGCGCCTTATGAGGCATTATATGGATGAAAGTGCCGAACGCCCTTGTATTGGACTGAACTTAGAGAGAACCAAATTCATGGAGTCGATTTGGTCAGAGAAATCGAAGAGAAAGTAATAGTGATTCGTTATTGTTTAAAGACTGCTTCGGATAGACAAAAATCCTACGCGGATTTGAAACGGAAAGAGATTGAGTTTCAAGTTGGTTACAAAGTATTTTTGAAAGTGTCACCATGGAAGAAGGTTCTCAGATTTGGCCAGAAAGGCAAATTGAGTCCACGCTTTATCGAACCGTACGAGATTACCGAGAAGATAGGGCCAATAGCCTATCAGTTGGATTTGCCATCTGAGTTGGAAAAGATCCATGATGTGTTCCACGTGTCTATGCTACGTCATTACCAATCAGACCCTTCGCATGTGATTGTACCGACAGAAGTTGATATTCAACCCGATATGACTTATGGCGAAGAGCCGGTTAAGATTTTGGCACGGGAAGTCAAACAGTTAAGAAATAAAAGTATAGCTCTTGTGAAATTATTGTGCCAAAGACACGGGGTAGAAGAGGCTACATGGGAGCCTGAGGAGGCTATGAGAAACAAATGTCCAAACCTTTTTTACCGGTAAGATTTTCGGGGACGAAAATCCCTAAGGGGGAGAATTGTAACAGCCCAATTTAGGGTCTAGTTAGAATAGTGGTTGCGAGACCACAAATTCGAAGTAGAAATATGTGTTTTATGGCTTTTATGAGGTATATGACATGTTTTCATGATTTTGTGAAAATTACATGAAGAAATCGTACGATTTAGTGATCAATTTATCTAGTAGGACTAAATTGTAAAGATTGAAAAATATGAGATTCTAGAAGTTTCAAGTATGAGATAGCATTAGAAAATTTATTAGAGGTCCTTATTTAGTAATTAGACCATTATATCTCATGATGGACAAAAATGGACATGGAAGGAGAAAAATATCAAGGAAGGGCCTTAAGGGCATTTTAGTCATTTGGTTAATAAATTAATAAAAAGGGAAAAAGAAGTCAAAAAAATGGTGTCCATCTTCTTCCCTAAGTGCCAAAATTTTGAGGAGAAGCCATAGCTAGGGTTTTGTTCATTTTCAAGCTCAAAGAAAGTGCATCCTAGCCCCACTTTTGATGTTATTCGTATTTTTTAGATTCTCATAGCTCGATTTAACTGTTTCTACCATTATTTTGAGCTAGAGTTCATGTTCAAAAATTTACCCATGTATGACATGCATGTATTTTGATGTTTAATGGAGGAATATAAAAGTTTGATGTGTGATGAACATCTTTTTCTAAGTGATTTTCATGGAAAACTCATAAAAAGGACCTATTCGTAAAGGTGATAAAATGTGTAGTAAAAATCAGTTTTGAAGGAAAGTGTGAGCTATTATAAGCTTAAGATAGGTTCGGCTAGGCTTGGGTAACCAAGGAAATGAGTACATTTCATTATACGAGCCTAGGGACCATTTTGTAAATATGTGAAAGTTTAGGGGCAAAATTATAATTTTTGCCAGAGTGTGATATATGGGCTATTTTAGTCAATGTGATCATTAAATAAGTGAAATTGTCATTATAGATCAAGAAACACGAAGCCCGGACCGAAACCGAGGAAAGAACAAGGTGGTGGACTAAATTAAACAATTATACATATTGTGGTACCGAGGTAAGTTGGTGTGTAATAGTTCAACATTAAGTTACTATGCTTTTAAATGCTTGACGTTTCGTCAGATGTATATTATTTCTATGAAAGTGGTTATTAAGGTCTCGATAAAAGTATGATAAAGTTATATTATGTTGGAATCCCGGATGAACCTTATGAATAGAAAGGATACCCTTGTCAAGACATGAGATTTATAAGGTCCCGTATAAGACCATATCTGGGATATGGCCTCGGCACCGAATTGAGATCCCGTGTAAGACCATATCTGGGATATGGCATCGGCATCGAATAGTGATTTCGTGTAAGACCACGTCTGGGACCTGGCTTCGGTATGAAATCGTGTAAGACCATGTCTGGGACATGGCATCGATATACAATCTCGTATAAGACCATATCTGGGATATGGTGTCAACATCGATAAGAGATCCCGTATAAGACCATATCTGGGATATGGCATCGGCATCAACAGTTGATCCCATGTAAGACCATATCTAGGATATGGCATTGGCATCTTATTACGTGTATGACGAATTCCGTGTATCCTTCGATATTCCAAGTGGTTCAACGGGGTAAAGAGCTAAGTTTATGTTCAAGATTGTAAAAGTGCTAAAATTATGTGATGAAGTGATACAGGTACATATGAGAACTCACGAGAAATGAGTCTGAAATGTGTTATGTGATTGGTAAGAGTAAGCATGAGTAAGCTATATCAATGTGCTTGAGAACTTGTGTTATTACTTAAAGTAAAATATGAATGTATTACAATATTTTTATGTTGCTATCTATTACATGCAAACTTACTAAGCTTTATGCTTACCCCCTCTCTTTTCCCTTTCCTTGTAGTATCTCCAAGCTAGCTCAAGGATCGTAGGACGTCAGAGCTCGGTTCACACTATCAAGCTATTCTTTTGGTATAGTAAAGTTTGATTATTCTGGGTATGGCATGTATAGGAACTTGGTCATTTTGTTATATGTCATATTGGTTAGCCAAGGTGTTGGCTATTAATGTTACTCAATTCATTTTGTAAGTGGCCATTGAAATTGGCCAATACTAGTTAAGTTATATCCATTTAATGAGGATGAAATTCATGAAGTGTAAGCTTGTGCAATTGAATGAGTAAAGTGTGAAGTATATGCATGATGAACGTAGTGTGAAGTTAAGGTGTGGATGTCTTAATTGTGAATATTATAGGTGCATTACGGTTATGTTATGTGTTGCTAGAAATGGTTTATGTGTGGATGCTTTTTTTTTAGGGTGGCAAATGGCTTGGTAAATAGCCTTATAATTGTCCACACGGGTAGACACACGGGCGTGTATCTAGGCCGTGTGTGACACACGGTCTGTCTCATGGGCGTGTAGCCTGGTCGTGTGTCCCCGTATCTAATTTGCGAAAAATTCAGTTTGTCACATGGGCTAGCACACGGGCGTGTGGCTTGGTCGTGTGACCCTAAGTGTCTGCTGACGTCATAAACAGAATGTCAAGGTTTTTACACACGGGCTAAGACACAGGCGTGTCATGGCCGTGTGAGGGACACGGGCCATAGACACGGGCGTGTGCCAGGCCGTGTGAAAACCCCTGTAGGTTTGAAATGAAAAATAAAATCCGCACGGATTAGGGACATGGGCGTGTGTGACCACACGGCCTGCCCATACGGGCGTGTTCCTTTCTACACGGGCGTGTGGCCCTGTTTTGAGTAATAATTTTCTGAGTGTTTGTAAGCTTCCGGTTCTGTCTCGATTCACTTTATTTATATATCTCGGGTCTCGTAGGCTCGTAATAAGGACTATATGATCATGAATGAAGAGTTTTAAAGTTCAAAAGAAATTTATGGTCGATTTTGGTATGATTTAAGTAAGTTAAGTCCGGTAATGCCTCGTGCCCGATTCCGGCGTCGTATACGGGTAAGGGGTGTTACAGTTAAGCATCATGAAAATGAATCAAGTTTATTAATATAGTTATCCTATCCTATTCATGTTATTAATTGTTGAAGTTGTGTTTCTGCTACTAAATTCATTCATACATTTAGATAATTTGCATACTTAGATTAAACTTGCATTAGGGATCTACTTTGCATCTAGTTAAATTAATCTAGTTTAGTCATCATCACTCAAATTATTGTGTTTTTGTCACCAAATTGTTAACTTATAATTTTACAATTAATCAATTAACATACACAGTCCCTGTGGAGATGATAACTCATTTACTTACTTATTACTTCAACGACTGTGTACACTTGCACAAACTGAGCATTACGTCCACCTGTAAAAGCAATATATTAGTTTAAACATATAATAAATAAAACATTTACTGTACGAACTACATATTTATTAATAAATAATTTTTACCTTGTCACCAACGGAAATGTAACGCCCCGAATTTGGGCCTAGAAGTATTGGGCCTATTGGGCTTTGGGCTTTAGATCTCAGAAAATTTTTAAGTAAGCACGAAAAAGACAATTGGCATGTGGGCTTTGAGGGTAATGAATTTGGAGTGTCTAGGGGTGTTAGAGATGTTCTGGGATCAAGTAAGGGTATAGGAAAAATTTTAGTTTTAGCCCAAGGGAACTGTGACTTCAGTTAGTAGGCCTTTTAAATAAATGAAGAAGAAAAATGACACAAAAGAGCTTGTGGTGTAGTGGCAAAGTGGCGCCACTTAGGGAGCAGGGAGGTGGCGTCATTAGCAGGCAAGGGAGTCCAAGGTTCGAGTAGTGGCATGGTATTTTGTTGGGGATTTAATTTTTGCCTTCTAGATGGTTAGTAGTGGCGTTGGATGTGAACTCTGAAGGAAGTGTTCATGAGAGAAAATTAAGGAAGGGATAAATGAGCTTATCTTAGAGAAAATTTAGGATGAGATTGAGGAGTTATCGTGAGAAAAGTTAGGAGCCGAGAAGTGTGAAGAGTTGGTGCCGTTGTGGGAAGTGGGAAGTGTATAAATTCGCTTAGGAGGGTAAATGAGTGCCGTTTTTGGGTCTTTTAGGGGGTATTACGAATTTTCATTGTGGCTTTCGGCATTTGGAGAGTTTTGCAAATAAGTTAGTCTTTCTTTTCTTTACCGAATATCCTGTAGTTACCCTCACACAAGCACATTTGATCTTTTCTTTTCTCCCCCTCATTCTATTCTTCTGTTGTCGAATTCTTCCATTGCCAAAAAACCATCATTCCTTTTTGCCAAATTCTCTCTTAGCCAAACTTTTCTATTGCCGAATTACCATCATCTTCTCTTGCCAAAATCCCCCATTAGTGTTGAATCTTTGTTGTTTTTTCTCTATCACAAATCAGTTAGTATCTACTCTCAGTCAAGGTTAAAAGCTGAATCTCGTTTGGTAGGCCACAGGATCTAAGGTTGGATTCGGTAAGTATTCTGTTAACTCCCCTTAGTACGTTTTGTTGAAATCCGAAGGGCGATCTAATTTCTCATTGTCGTGGATCTTGTATTAACAAGGGTAAGGTTCAGAGATCGCAAGCGTGGTAGGATCGTTAGCAAGGATCTAGGGTACACTTGTGATTAACAGCTAAGGAAGGGCCATTAGAACTCGGGGGCACACGGTAAGGTTACGGTAAGGTTTCGGCTTTTGAGTAAATATTTTTTATTAAGTATGAGTGGTTGATTGAAGGTTGGTTGGTTGTAGGATCAAGGCTAAGGATAGGATAGCACGTCACAGTGATCAGGTGTGTACAAACACTACACACACGATACCAGCAATGCCGAAAAGCTGAAAAGTCGAAAGTGGCTAAACGGGCCCGGTGGGCCCTGAGGCTAAGTTTGATGAAATTGGTTGGTTTGGTCACACGTATTAAGTTAGTCACGCATGTTACATGATTTGGAATTTTTTTGGGCCTAGTAGGCCATATGAATGAGATTTGGGCCTAATGGGTTGTAAGGATGTAATATGGGCTTTATGGGGGACGTAGACAAGTATGCTAGGGTTTAATGGACTTTAGGCCTAGTTCTGAACAACTCTCAAATCACATAAGACTTAATCTAATAATCAAACATGTCTGTGGACAAGTCGATTAGCTAGAGTGTGGTAACCGACATATGCATGTCTAGGATTGGATCTAGTGAGAGCTTGGTACTTAAGTGGTCCGAGTGACCCACCACCTCTTTTCTGAGATCCTACCTGGTGCATAGCGTTTGTTCACTTTAACCGCGAGGACTTGTTTATGGGCCAAAGTTTATAACTAAAACCCGAGAGGGACCAAATACCCTTATATTTGTAAAATTACTAAAATACCCTTATATTTGTAAAATTACTAAAATACCCTTATATGTGTAAAAATTACTAAAATACCCCTAGATTTGTAAATTACTAAAATACCCCTAGATTTATAAATTACCAAAATACCCCTGTTTTGCAAAAGTACCAAAATACCCCTATTTTGTAAAAGTACCAAAATACCCCTGTCTTGCAAAATTACCAAGATACCCCTATTTTTCCAAATTACCAAAATACCCTCAGAGGGGCGTAATTACTAAAATACCCACAGGTAGTGAAATGACAAAAATACCCCTATGTGACGAATATGAGTTTATGGATGTTACTCGTGTGTTTGATGCATTCATATGATATTCTGCTTAGGATGCATATGGGTGGGAATTATGGTACGGAGGAAGATTTGAGGATCACATAGTCGTATAGCCATGGATCCACCGGAGGCTTTAAGCCCATTATATGATTAGCAGCTTTGCTGCAACGTTCGGTAGTACCGCAACCGGGCTACCTTTGGTGTGTAGAGGATGGGTGGGTTGATTTAAAAATCCCCACAAGTGTGTAATGGTTGGAAGAGAAATGGTGTGTGTAGCGGATGGATTATTGGGATGGGTTTTGCATTATCTTGTTTGTATATGTGTTATGATATGAGGTCATTGTGGGCTAAGGCCCAAGACCACCGATTTTGATAGGGCTTAGGCCCAATGTGAATATTTGTATGTTGATTTGATGGCCAAAGGTTGTACACATTGAGTTTCGAAACTCACACCCTTTTTAATTAATATTTCAGGTGATGCACAATAAGCGGCTCGACTTGGCAGAGGACTCGGAGATGGCCACACTACAAGCTGATTTGATGTTTTAATTTATTCAAATGAATTTATTTTTAAATACTTTTATTTTCATTGGATTGTAATAAGGCCATGTATCTCCTAATTGACTTTTCATTTTGGGTTTTATTATTATTGTTTCAACTATCCGCTTAATAAATTTCATAAAATTATTAAAGTTAACGTGGTTTCCGAAATAACTTAACATATGAACGTTTTCCTAAAATGTGGGATTTTCCTCTTAACTTAACAAGTAACAAGGGTTTTGGGCTTTGGGGCCTTAAATTGTTAAATTATAAAATCGTTTTGGAGTGAGCCTTTAATGTTGTAACATCCTGATTTAGGGCCTAGTCGAAATAGTGGTGCGAGACCACAAATCCGAGGGTTATAAATGAGTTATTGAGGTTTATGCCTTGTATGCATGCTAGTGTGAGAGTTTCATGAAGCAATTTGATGAAATTGTGGTTGAATTGTCCAAAAGGACTAAATTGCAAAAGTTGCAAAATGTATGTTTCTAGAAGCTATATGTGTGAAATAGCTTTAGATTATTAATTAGAGGTCCTTAAATAGCAATTTATCCAAATTCTAACTTTTGGACAAAATTGGGCATGGATGAGTTAAAATTTGAAGTTTATAAAAAAGGGCATTTTGGTCATTTAGTTATTAAATGATTAAATAGGTGAAAAGATGACAAAAATTCACTCATCTTCTCCCCAAGTCTGCCGAAAATTCCAATAGCCATTGTTAGGGCTCTTTCAATTTTTCAAGCTTGCTAGTAACTCACTCCTAAGCCCGATTTTTATATTCTTCGTATTTTGAAGTCCTAGTAGCATGAGTAAGCTATTTTTAGCTATTTGGTGAGCTATTATGGATGTTCAAAATGTACATATGTATGACATGCATGTATTTTGATGTTTTATGGAAGAATATGAAAGCTTGATGTAGTAGAAACATCTTTTGCTAAGTGATTTTCCATGAAAATGCATGTAGGGACTAGTTTGTGAAAAACTTTAGTTTGGTCATACATATGTGATTTAGTGAGAATTGATGAATGCTTTAGTTGATTAAGTGGTTCGGCTAAGCATGAAAGGATAGAAAGTTGAATAAAAATCACTTTACGAGCCTTGGGGCTAAGGTGTAAATATGAGAAAGTTTAGGGGCAAAATAGTAATTTTGCTAAAGTATGAAATGTGGGTCAATTTAGTCAATGTGTGTATTGAATAAGCTGATTTATTCATTATAGATCAAGAAAGACGAAGCCCGGATCGTAACCGAGGCAAAAGCAAGGTGGTGAACTAAATTGCATATTTCTATACTTTTGAGTATCGAGGTAAGTCTATGCACAAATAATGCATTCATACTTACAATTTGTTAATGCTGGCTAGTGTGTAGCATGTTTGAGAACCTATGTGGGATGAATGTAGTAGAAATTGTGAATGAATGTAAGATCGAGAATGATTGAGGACCTATGTGGTTTAAGTAGAATGATTAAGTAAGTAGACTTGTGCATGTGTTGTGATAATGCTAGATGGTGGGCTAAGTGCGATACCATCCTAATGCATATTGACGATGAGCTAGCTATGTGCGATGCTATCGTGAGGTATATCGTCTAGTAGGCTATGTGTTGAACCACTATGAATACCTTTGTGGTAGGCTAAGTGCGATACCACCTTATTAATCAATTGTGGTGTGCTAAGTGCGAAACCACCGAGATATTAACTGTGTGTATTAACTGTGTGTATTAGCTGTGTGTATTAGCTGTGTGGATTAGTTATGTGAACTAGCTGTGTGGATAAGCTGTGTGGATAAGTTATGTGGATTAACTGTGTGGATGTATTACGAGAAATAATGAGGTGTTGTATGTTATGTAAATGTGATATTTAATGCAGGGGTGCATTTCAATGGTTATGAGTATGTGACTCATGATGAGTTGGAAATGTGGTAAGGGATAGAAAGAGTAAGCACAATGCTATTTGTGGGTTAGTTTATACTATGATGCATAATTGTTTATGTGTAAACTTACTAAGCTCAAAGCTTACTCCTTTCTTTTCCCTTGTCTTATAGATTAAAAACGTTGAATCGAGATACGAGGATCATCGTAAGACAAACCCACATATCAAAGACACTTTGGTACATGAAACTTAATGTTTTGTATATGGCATGTATAGGGGCTAGACAAGTTAGTGAATTTTGTTGTAAATGGCTAAGAAGTGTTGGCCTTTAGATGGATAGCTTATTTTGTATAATGCCATGGTTGTTGGCTATTACATTATATGAAAGAAAGTTATAGTTGTCTATGTGAGATTGCAATTCAATTTGAGTTGATTATGGATGTGTTGTATGAGTGCATGTTGTGTAAGATATAAGGGTGAGGAGAGCCTAGCAAATAGCTTTGTTCTTGGCCATGTGGATAGACACATGGACGTGTGTCTAGGTTATGTGTGACACACGGTCAGCCCACTCAGCGCGTGTGCTTTGGCCGCAAGGCCCTGCATGTTAGTATTTTAAATCGTAATAGACCACGGACTAGCCACACCGCGCGTGTCTCTAGGCGTGTGGGATTAACTGTTGGCCACGGGCAGCCACACGCGGCGTGTGTCTAGACTCTAGGCCGTGTTAAGGTAGTCGTCGTGCACCACGGGTGGTAAAGCACGGGCGCAGCCTTAGCCGTGGGGCATTGGCGTATCGCCGGCATTTTAGGCACGGTTGGGGGACATGGGTGTGTGTGTCCATGCACGGGCGTGTCTAATCTTGCACGGGCGTGTGAGACCTGTATAAAAGAGAAAAAAATTTAAGATTGGAAAAAGTTTCTGTTTAGTCTCGAGAGCCCTTGTGTGTATGAGTGAGGCCTCATAAGTCGAGAAAGAGGTTGTTGAGATGACTTCAAAGAGTAGTTACGACGAGCCTAAGTGGCGATCAAGTGGTTTGAGTTCGGTAACGCCTCGGGCCTGGTTCCGACGTAGAACTCGGGCAAGGGGTGTTACATTTAGTTGTATCAGAGCTATGGTTTAGCCGTTTCTAGGACTACCATAGCGGGTGTAAGAGTCTAGCTATACATGCCATAAGTGTACAATGATAGTGTGGTGGTTTCTGATGATTTTAAATCTTGTTTTATATAGTATATGGATTCCGATCCATCAACTGCTGATGAAGTAGCTAGTAATGCGTCGGCTCCTGCGCAAGGAACAGTGCCTGTTCAAAGTGGACCCGAGGGTTAGGGGTCAAGGGGAAGAGGCACGAGAAGCCTTTCTCTAGATGATGAGCAATTGGTACTCGGATTATGTTCGAGTAAACCCTAATGCTAAACCTCCCCCACCTCCTCCTATACCTCAGCCAAATCCAGTGGCCCCTCAAGGTATGGATGTAGTGAGGATATTGAAACCCCCGGTGGATAAGATTAGGAAACACGGGGCTGAGGAGTTTAGAGCTAAGGTAGATGATGACCCAGAGAGGGCGGAGTTCTGGTTGGAGAACTCGATGAGGGTGTTCGATGAACTCTTATGTACGCCTGAAGAGAGTTTGAAGTGTGCCGTATCCTTGCTGAGAGATTCGGCATACCATTGGTGAAAGACGTTGACGCTAGTGGTCCCGAGAGAGCGGGTGACATGGGACTTCTTTCTGGAAGAGTTCCAGAAGAAGTATATAAGCCAGAGGTTTACTGATCGAAAAAGGAAGGAATTCCTTGAGTTGAAACAAGGAAGAATGACAGTGGCGGAATATGAGCGTGAGTTTGTTAGGCTTAGCAAATACGCTCAAGAATGTGTATTGACTGAGACCATCTTGTGTAAGAGGTTCGAAGATGGGCTGAATGAGGACATCAAACTCCTAGTGGGCATTTTGGAGTTGAAAGAATTTGTGGTATTAGTTGAGAGGGCGAGTAAGGCCAAGAGCCGAGTTCGTAAAAGAGGAGGGCGTGAGTGAAGCCCGAGATGCTAGAAAGAGGCCGATGGGCAAGTCATACCAAGCCAGTCAAAAGATCCAAGGAAGTGAATCCTCGGACACAAGACTGAGTGGGTTATTCGCATCGAGACTTGGGCAATACTTGCTCGGGTTCGAGAGTCCAAGCTCCCTCGATGGAAAGTGTGGGAAAGACAAAGAGCAAACCAGAGTGTCCAAGTTGTGGTAGATATCACACCGGAGAGTGTTGGGGAAATAGTTAGAAATGTTATAAGTGTGGTTCCCCTGACCACTTTATCCGAAACTGCCCCGAGAGGGATGATAAGGAAGAGAAACAAGAGATGAGACCTAGTGATGTGTCTGCAAGGGGTAGACCACCAAGAAACCCTAGAGGTGGGAATAGTGGTAGGGGTGCGTCCAGAGACTCTGCTACGAGACCAGAGGGTCGGGCACCTGCGAGGACATATGCTATTCGCGCTCGCGAAGAAGCATCCTCCCTTGATGTGATTACGGGTACTTTTTCTCTCTATGACACCTTCGTTATTGCTTTAATAGATCCAGGGTCTACTCATTCTTATATTTGCATGAGATTAGCATCTAGTTTGAGTATGACCGTTGAGTCTACGGACTTAGTGGTTAAGGTGTCAAACCCGTTAGGAAAACATGTGTTAGTGGACAGAGTGTGTAAGAATTGTCCTTTATTGATTGAGAATCATTGTTTTCTGGCAAGCCTTATGTTGTTGCCATTTGATGAGTTTGATTTAATCCTAGGCATGGATTGGTTGACTACCCATAATGTCTTAGTGAACTGTGGTAGTAAGTTTATTGAATTAAAATGTGAGAGTGGAGATGTGGTTCGGGTTGAATCAGGTGGATCGGATAGTCTACCAGTGATGATTTCTTCCCTAGTGGCTGAGAAATGTTTCAGAAAAGGATGTGAGTCCTATCTTGCTTTTATGTTGAATACTCGAGAGATTGGAGTAGAGTTTGAAACAGTGCCAGTGGTATGTGAGTATCTAGTTGTATTTCCGGAAGAGTTACCCGGATTACCTCCAGTGAGAGAGGTCGAGTTTGGAATTGAGTTGGTTCCGGGAACGGCGGCTATTTCAATTGCTCCATATAGAATGGCACCTGTAGAGTTGAAAGAACTGAAGGTTCAATTGCAAGAGTTGACAGATAAGGGTTTTGCAAGACCGAGCTACTCGCCGTGGGGTGCTCCGGTATTATTCGTGAAGAAGAAAGATGGGTCTATGAGGTTGTGTATAGACTAAAGACAACTGAACAAGGTGACGGTGAAGAATAAGTATCCTTTACCAAGGATTGATGATCTTTTTGATCAACTAAAGGGAGCTACAGTGTTCTCCAAGATAGACTTAAGGTCCAAGTTATTATCACCGTCAGTGAAAGAGCAAGATGTGTTGAAAACTGCATTTCGGACAAGGTATGCCCATTATGAGTTTTTTGTTATGCTGTTTGGTTTGACGAATGCACATGTGATTTTTATGGATCTGATGAACCGTGTTTTTAGACCGTATGTGGACAAGTTTGTAGTTATCTTCATTGACGACATATTGATCTATTCTCGGGATGAGAACGATCATGAAGAGCATTTAAGAATTATCTTGCAAACTTTGAGAGATAAGCAGTTGTATGCTAAGTTTAGCAAGAGTGAGTTTTGGCTCCGAGAGGTCGGATTCCTAGGACACATGGTGTCAAGTGATGGTGTCAGAGTTGACCCGAGTAAGATATCGGCTATTGTGGATTAGAAACCACCGAGGAACGTGTCTGAAATCAGAAGTTTCTTGGGATTAGCAGGATATTACAAACGTTTCGTAAAGGGGTTCTCTGTGATTGCTACCCCGATGATGAAACTATTGCACAAAGATGTCAAGTTTGAATGGACTGAGACATGTCAACAGAACTTCGAGATACTAAAAACAATGTTGACTGAGGCACCGGTTTTGGTTCAACCAGAATCGGGGAAAGAGTTCGTGGTTTACAGTGATGCATCATTTAATGGTCTCGGTTGCGTGTTGATGCAAGAGGGTAAGGTAGTTGCTTACACCTCGAGGCATCTAAAATCACACGAGAAGAATTATCCGACTCATGATTTGGAGTTAGCGGCGATTGTTTTTGCGTTAAAGATTTGGCGACATTACTTATATGGTGAGAAGTGCCGAATCTTTACGGATCACAAGAGTTTAAAGTATTTGATGGATCATAAGGATCTGAATCTGAGACAGAGACGGTGGCTTGAGTTGTTGAAAGACTATGAGTTAGTCATTGACTACCACCCGGGAAAAGCGAATGTGGTTGCGGATGCCCTGAGTAGGAAATCCTTGTATGCTCTAAGAGTTATGAGCACGAGTTTAGCATTGTCTGACGATGGTGCTATTTTGGCAGAGTTGAGAGCTAAGTCACTATTTGTTCAACAAATATGTGAGGCTCAGAAAAATGACAGTGAGATGCAAGCTAAGATAGCTATGTGCGAATCAGAAAGTGATTCTAATTTTCGAGTGGATTTGAATGGTTGTCTGATGTATCATGACAGAATTTGTGTTCCTAAAGATGATGAGTTGATTCGAAAGGTTTTGCATGAGGCCCACAGTGGATGTTTGTTAGTACATCCGGGCAGTACGAAAATGTACAACGACTTGAGGAAGTTGTATTGGTGGACAGGTATGAAAAGAGATATTTCAGAGTTTGTGACCAAGTGTTTAATTTGTCAACAAGTGAAAGCTGAGCATCAAGTGCCTTCGGGATTGCTTCAGCCAATAATGGTACCCGAATGGAAGTGGGATCAGATTACCATGGATTTTGTAACGGGGTTGCCGATGACTCTGAGAAGGAGAGATGCTGTAACAGCCCGATTATGACCCTAATCGGAACGGTGGTTTCAGGACCACGAATCCGAGTCGGAAAAATATTTTAATATTATTATTCATGCTAATTATACATGATTGAGTAGGTGTAAAAGTTCTGTAAGATAATTTGCTCATTTATGTGTTTAATTTAAGAAAAGGACTAAATTGCGTAAGTGGTAAAAGTAGTGTTTTGCTTGATTGAGTGGCTTAATTGATGTGTCTTCTTATATATGTGGCCTTATGTTGTAAATTAGCCAAAAGTTTAGACTAGTGGACGGCAACAATGCATGAATTATGTCTTATCATGTATATATTTATATTATTTGTTAATAAAGACATTATTTTATAATAAAGTATAATAAAATAAATTAAAAACAAACATGCAAAAATTTTATCCATTGTGTTCATCTTGTTGCCGAAACTTAAGAGAAAAAGAAAGAACTTGAGTTCTTCCATATTCGGCCAATTTACAAGCAAAATTAGGTATGTGTTTGCTTTAGATTTTTGATGATTTTTATATTTTTGATATTGTTGTTTACTCTACTATCAAGCCCATGTATAAATTTTATGTATTGGTGATGTTTGTGAGATATGCCATGGATGAGATGTTGAGCTTTGTGATAAATTATGGTGTTAAATGAAAGATTTGAGCTAGATGAACATATTTTGTTCTTGGTTTTTGATGAATTTAGCTAATTAATGTTAACTTGTGAAAATATTATTTTGGAGGGTTAAATTGCAAAATTTATGAGAAATATAGACTTATATGGTCCTTAGGAAAATTCTGCTCTAAAGAATGGTAACCAAATTTTGAGTAATTTGTGAGTTGTGTATTAGGGATTAAATAGTAAAAATTATAAATGTCAGGGGTAAAATGGTAATTTACCCATTTATGTGATTTTTGTATTAAATGAATGAAAATAAATTTGAATGAGCTTAATTTGAAATTATTTAGGTCAAGAACGAAAAGAATCAGGATTGGATTGGGGAAAAGCAAAATTAAACGAATAGCCGGGAAGCTTAATCCGTCGATTTCTGAGGTAAGTTTTAAGCAATTGGGTTAATCGAATTTTATGCCATATTATATGCCTAAGTTAGATGGTGGTAAGTGTATTGATATCACATTGCCGAATGTATCAATGAATTAGTATAAGTAGCTGAATGTGTGGTTGTTGGAGATTTAGATTTATTTGCATGAAATGTTATTTATATGATAGTGATATTAATAGAGGTGAGAATTACTAAATTGGGATATGAATATATCCAAAGGAATTGTTAATTGTTTAATAATGTCAAGACCGAATGTGATATTGGGCAATATATATATATATACTGGCTTAATTGTGTGGTTGATTTATGTACAAATTTAATATACTTGAGATGGACATAAATTTATGGATTGAATAGTAGTTAAATGCGGATCTTGAAATAGGTGAAGGTTGTAATTGAATAAGTAACTATGTATATATATATAAGTGTGGCTGAATGTGATGGTAGGCCAAGATGTTGTATGAGACATGAGAGTTTATAAGTGTATTGGCCGAATGGGATTATTATAAATATGTACATATAAGTATAACCATTGATAACTTGAATTAAGCATATTGGAATCTAATTTGCCGAATGAAATGGTTTGTTGTAAGGAAGTTGAGTTGTTATTGGGTATTGAATATGTGTATATATGCATGAGATTGAAACTATAAGTGTTCATTTAAGCAAAGAAAGGTTCAGTTGAAGGGCACTTTGTCTGTGATCTTATATACCGAGCACTGTGTGTGCGATATCATTTATCTGGCACTATGTGTGCGATCTTATATACCGAGCACTGTGTGTGCGATATCGGTTATATGGCACTATGTGTGCGATTTTATATACCGAGCACTGTGTGTGCGATATCGGTTATCTAGCACTATGTGTGCGAACCTATATACCGAGCACTGTGTGTGCGAAGTCGGTCGAATGGCCCTATGTGTACGGAAAATAAGTAACGGCACTAAGTGTGCGATACGTTACATGAGTTGCACTGTAAAGTGCGGATTATCGAATCTCTCAAGAATGTGAATCAATGAATAAAGGTAATCGAAAGTGACATGTAGGTAAGTAATGCATGATAGTTGATTAACTTGGTACAAATGAGGTAAATTGTTCTTGTATACTGAATTAAAAAAATATGATGTATTTATTGATATTTGAGATTATTCGATTTGGATATAGTACATGTGAATATTCGGTTTTGGAGATCTACTGATTATAGTTGGTTGATTGGTAATATGCTAGAAGTGTTGTTGTTACAATTTCATTACTGATTAACTTGAATTAAACTAAATTTGTATGATGGTTAATGGTTCATAATACCTTTTGCTTATGACTTACTAAGCTTAAATAGCTTACTGTGTGTGTATTTTGTTTACCTCTATTTTATAGATTTTGGATTTACGTTACGAGCTCGGGGATCGTCAACGAAGCCTATCACACTATCGACAGTTTTTCGGTATTTTACTAAGTTGAATTTGGGCTTATGGCATGTATAGCATAGATGGAATCTTTAGGTTGATTTTTGGTCATGTATATAAAAACAGCCATGCGAAAATGGCTTAATTTCCATGCTTGTGTTCGGTTTGGTTTAAAATTTGTTTATTCATGATTATCTTGCTTAAGTAGGATTTTATGTGTTTGGAATGAGTGCTTGATGTGTTTAATTTTTATGCTCGAATTTGACTATATTGGATCATGATTTGAGCTTACATTAGGATGAGATATTCAAGTTACGTGTATGTGGTAAACTTGGTTTATACTAGGTAATAAAGTCTTAAGATATGTGGATTGAATAAATGGGTAAAATGCTAAGTATATTATGAATGAAATGACATTTATAATTTTAATATATGAATTAAGTAATATGTACGTCATATATGTGTTGGTTTTAGAAATTTTGCTATGGCTCATTTGTATGTGAAGTAGGGTTGCTATGTTTAGTTAATATTGTAGTAAATGTTTTGATATATATATATATATGTACGTTTATAGCATATAAATGGAACAAATCGATATGTCCGATTAGTCAATGAAATTGAATATGGTTTAAGTTCATTCGGGAAATACTAGTATGTATTTATATAAGTATGTTGTAATTATATTAGACTAGTGATGAGTAAAACAAATAGATATACCTATGACATGCTTAATGGCAGTTTGTTATTTAAATGTTGAATGATTGATTTCAAAATGTGATTAAAATGTGATAGTAAATTGGGCCTTAGTAAATGGTTCATTTTGATAGGCATGTGAGTTGGTTGCAATATTATTTGCCTATTTGTGATCGAATACGAAAATTTATTATTATTGATATGTTTAAATTTTAAAAGCATAACTTGTTTATATACATTAAGTGGTATAGCATGATTGAGTTTTAGTTGGATAAGTGAATTATATGTACTAAAAAAAATGTAGTAAATATCTGTCATGATCAATGCTATGTCCGGTAATGCCTTGTAACCCTAATCCGACGTCGGATACGGGTTAGGGGTGTTACATCTGATTGGTATCAGAGCTATGGTTTAGTCGATTCTAGGACTACCATAGTGTATATGAGTCTAGCTATACATGCCATAATTAATCTGCGATAGTGTGATATCTCCCGACTCTGACAAAAATTGTTTTGATGAGATAGATAAGTTTTCCAACCGAGCTAATTCTGATAGTACAGAAGTAAATACTCATATATTTGAGAGGAAATGTGTTGATGATGAGTAGAGACTCATAAAGGTAAGGATTAAAATTGTACGACATGTTGTTATTGATAAATGTTAAAATTATATGAGCATATGAGATATGATATTTAAGTTATGATTGCTAAATGAAATGCTCTGGTTGTGAATTAGTGATTTTAAATTGACATATGAACAATGTGTTAAGAATAAAAGTGATTAGAAGCAAAACTTTATTAAATGTTTTGAGAATGTGAAATTAGTAATAAACTGGCTATTTGTGATAGTAAGTGTTATGTGCATTTATGTGTAAGTTAAACTTGAGGCTTTACTACCCTCACCCCCTTATCAGTGAAATGTTAAAATGAAATCCGTAAGAGTTTGGAATGAATAAGTTCATGAGAGTGGAAATACAGAGATTAGTGTTTGAAAGATTATTAATTTGATCAGAAAAGAGAATGAATCAGCAAATGAAGACAGTATTAAAAGAGATATTGGATAGTTCTAAAGACTATTCAGATTATGCAATGTAACTGTTAAAGAAGAAGATAACTCCGATCAAATGATCTATCCAGGTATGTTATTTAAAGAAAGTATTAACTGGAAGCTTTTCTGAATTTACTCTTGTTAGCGATGGGATAATGTGAAAATTTCTAATGACAGAATTAGATAGTTGAATAATGATTGAATTGTATTGATGACTGAGTGCAGTAGTTATAGTCGAGCAATTATTATGATTCCTTCTGGGTATTCTATGAGTACATTTATCCTCAGAAGCATATGTGACTGTTTAATTTCAGAAAGAAGATTTTTATCGTGTGAGAATGCTAGTTAAATGTACTGATAGACGAAAGCATGGTTGATCTATTTGGGTTATGTTTGATATTGCTATGTCTTTCTCTGGTATTTATTCCCTTGTGTGGATATGAAAATCGACGGTAAAATCTGAACGATACTAATACTCTATATGTGAAGACTATATTGCTTCTGTTACTGTGGATTTCAATATTTATGAGTGACATTGCTCTTTCTGGACATTTTCTGGGATATCATTGGAATTGATATCATTCTATCTGGGTTGTAATTTTCAGATATCCTGTGTTTGAAATTTCGCTATTTTGGTTTTTCTTGTGAATCTATTTGATTATCTGTAAGAGATATCTATTTGACAGAAATGGCTATATCGTTTATAATTATAATTTCTGGCCTGAAATGTGAGAGTACAATGGTACCGTTCTCAGAGTTATAGAAGTTGTGTTTCTGCAGAGGTTACTATTAAAATCACATTTGATTCTTCTCTGTGTTCAAATGCTTCATTAACAGTCGGGATAGTATCTATTTATAGGGTTGAGATATCGTTCTTATTAAGGCCCAATGATTTCTATCTGATAAGGTGAGTACAGTATAATTCAGAACTTCAATGATTAATAGATGAGACAGCTTTATTATAAACTCTTTTTTAGTTTTCGTGAAAGTTCAACATTGATAAAAGTAAAAATGATTGAAGATTAAGATCAACTTGTGAAACGATATGTCTGGGTTATTTTTTTTAACGAGAAGAAAAGATTTCTTCGAAAAGACTGATTCAGTGGTTTAGTCTGATTTGAATTTTTTGATTGAAAAGATAGTTGGGTTATATGTGTTTGAATTTATCCACCTGATTGGAAATAAACTTTGAATGTATATGTGTGAATTGAGGGATAGTCTGGAAGAAGAACTCGTATTCTTGAAGACATGATACCGAATTATATCTAGCAGAATGATTCTATCTGGGAAATGTTGTGATAAATTAAAAGTAGTTCGATTGTTGAAGTTTTCTTTTGCACGAAGATAATTTCGATCTAAATATCGCCTTAGTTCATCGAGTTCAATAAAGAGATTACGATTTCTGTCCTTATGTTAATGAATAGTTCAAAATGTGTTCTAATACAAGAATGTGCATAGATATCTTATGATTTTATACAGTTAAAGCTGCATAAAAAGAGTTATGCTATATATTTGATGATTATAAGAGTTTAAAATGTTTAATGTTAGAGAAAGATCTGAATTTGACACAGCAAGGTTAGCTTCAATCATAGAAAAACTTTTAAGTCTATAAGTGATTCTTATCCTAGGAAAATGATTATAGTTTCGAATGTTTTGATTGGGTGATGAATACGTGATTGATCATATCAGGCAATAAACAGTTGTTAGTTGAACTAGAGGCTAAATAAATGTTTACAGAGTGAAGTTGTGAAATTCAGAAATGTGTCAGTGAATTATAAGTTAAAAAGGAGTTCAACATAAATTGATTTCTGATTCAGAACTTCAGATAGGGTATCGATGATTATTTGTTATTTCGAGATAGAGTGTGCATACTGAAAAAGTTCTGTGAATATACAACAACTATTACAAGAAACTCTCAATGGTGTTCACATGGGATTAGCAAGATGCACAACAGTCCGAGATATGATATAGATGATGAATGTGAAATGTGATATTTCTGACTTTGTTGATTTTAGAAATGGAGGGTTGATGAATTTTGTATCGGGATTATCTTAATCATTGAAAAAGATGGAGTTATATGAAATATGGTTAACTGTCTGAAGAAATCTCTCTGTAAGTATAGATTTTCTCTTTTGATAAAACAGTTAAGTTATTCATTTTTGTGTTGGTAAATCTATCTATGGTGTCAGTTATTATTGTTTTGGATTGAGATCTGAAATTTATATGGTAAATCTAAGAGAGATTACAGTAATCTGTGAGTATGAAATTGTATTGAAATCGGGAAACGCAAACCAAATTCTCGAAATATTTATTTGTCACTATGTTTTAAAATTGCAAAGTAACTAAGAAAGACAAGCTTATTATAAGCGCTTATAGAATTCCGTTACTTCAGGATCGAGTTTTGTGAGAAAATGATTCACAGGATTAAAATCGTCAGAGAATGTGAGTAGAAAATGGAAACAATTTAATACAGTTATAAGCAGTTTCAACTAGGGATGATGTATAGTGAAAGTCAGATCAGAATTTTAGTTGTGAGATTAAAGAGATTTGAAATTAGAAGCTACGTGTGAATTTGAAATATATGATGTGAAAGTGATTCACGATAGTCTGAAAACAGTATTGAATTATCAGAAATCGTATGTAGACTTGAAACGAAAAGATATAGTATTACAGAGCGTATCGGGCCAGTTGCTTATTGATTGCCATTGCCACCTGAACTAGAAAAGATTCACAATGTATTCCATGTTTCGATGCTCCGTAGATACCGATCCGATCCTCGTATGTGATTAGTCCGACAGAAGTTGAGATTAAGTCCGATATGACATATGAAGAAGAACCGATTCATATTCTGGCTAGCGAGATTAAATAATTACGAGATAAGAAAATTCCGTTAGTTAAGGTACTATGGCATAAGCACGGAGTTGAAGAAGCAACTTGGGAGTCAGAGGATACAATGAAAGAGCGTTATCCTAACCTATTCACCGGTAAGATTTTCGGGGACGAAAATCCCTAAGGGGGGAGAGTTGTAACAGCCCGATTATAACCCTAATCGGAACGGTGGTTTCGGGACCACGAATCCGAGTCGGAAAAATATTTTAATATTATTATTCGTGCTAATTATACATGATTGAGTAGGTGTAAAAGTTTCGTAAGATAATTTGCTCATTTATGTGTTTAATTTAAGAAAAGGACTAAGTTGCGTAAGTGGTAAAAGTAGTCTTTTGCTTGATTGAGTGGCTTAATTGATGTGTCTTCTTATATATGTGGCCTTATGTTGTAAATTAGCCAAAAGTTTTGTAACACCCCAAACCCGGCCTAGAAGTTAGGCCCGAATCTGGTGTGTCACATGGAAGTAAAAACTATCTTTGCGATTATTAAAAACTTGCTTGAGAAATACAGCCTCTTTGTTAAAACCAAAAACACTTAAGCAATTGTTAACTACTTGAAAACATAATAATCTTTAAAAACCTTTTCGTTTGCGGAAGCATATTTGAAATAAACAATTTACGAAAATGTGACGCTTATAAATAGAGTTGCGTAAGCATTTTGAAAACGCTATATGAAACGTAGATAAAATACAAGTATTTTGAGAGGTTGTTTGATAAATCGATAATCGAAACTAATGATCTTACAAAACCGTGACTTTTGAAAACGACGTTGAAAATTCGAAAGAGAATCCAAGTCTTTTGAAAATATCGTTAATAGTTCGAGAGAAAATATCCGTGTTAAAAATATTTGTAAAAGTTTATTTTGAAATCCATTTATTAATCGATTTTGGAAACCATTGTTTAAATTTTTAGAAAATTCCCCTTTTTAAACAATTTAAGAAAAATAATAAAAACATCCCAAGCAAAAATAAAAATAGTCCAGAGGCCTTATTACAACATTTAACCCAAAATAGTAAAGTAATAAAATAAACGAGAAAGAAGTCTAAAGTCCAAATAAACCATTTCCGAAGTATGGCCTCCTCGAGTCATCCATAGCCCAAGTCCATATCATCAAGCATTACCTACAAGGGTTAAGAGAAAGGGGGTGAGTTACAAGAACTTAGTGTGAAATCCCCTTACCGTCATCCACTGGGCCTGAACCCATATAACAATCATCTTGGACCAAAGCCCATAAACAAATAATAAATAAATGAAATGAATGCAACCCATCCCATCCTACCACCGCCTAACTCTCCACCCGTACTCAACCAATCTCTCCCGTGGGGATCAAGTCAACCCACCCCGCTTGATCTCTCCAATTTGCAATGTCGCCATTTATACTATTTGTGGTCGAGCCATCGTAATCATATACGGTAATATAATCGGCACACACCCTCTGTAAAAATGATCGAAACCGATTCGTTAATTCATATGTTAGGCACATAGCCCCGTGAAATACGCTTTAGCACAAAGCCATAATCACGATGGCACAAAGCCAAAATCACGCTTATATTGGCACATAGCCTTAATCACGATGACACAAAGCCAAATCACGCTTATATTGGCACATAGCCTTAATCACGATGGCACAAAGCCAAATCACGCTTTATATTGGCATATAGCCCTTATCGGTATTTGTGGCAATGCCACCGGTCTATACTTCTCTTCATTCATATTTTCCCATCCCATGCAAAATTATGTAAATGCAACATTCATAGTAAGGCATCATATTTACAAATATAAACAACAATTATTACTCCAGAGATTTGTTACGATAAATCGCCCATTATAACACTTTGCAATTCGCCCATTAAGGCATTCTATCAAATCAGCCCATAGGGGCATTTTCGGTAAATCGGTCCATAAAGACATTTTGGTAAATTGATCCATAAGGACATTTCGGTAAATCGGTAATTTTACCCACTAAGGGTAATTCGGTAATCTCGTAACCCGTGGGTATTTCGATAATTTACCCTCCAAGGGTTATTTGGTAATTCGCAAACCCGACTTAACTACTAATTTGAGCATAGAAAATTGAAATCGCCCATCTCAAGGCCATATTGACTAAACTGACTATAACTCGGATTAGGAAACTCGAAATTTAGATCCGTAAATTTTCCTTGAAACTAGACTCATATATCTTCTAACGATAATTTTCCAGAATTTTTGACTAAACCATTTAGTACAGTTTATTCCTTAAATATTCCCTTGTTTCACTGACCAACGATTCTGACCTCTCTTACCCAAAATTCAAATATCTCACTGTACAGTTTTTATATATTTCTCCCACTTGTTTCTAATGAAAATAGGCTCACTAATAAATCCATACATATGAATTATAACCCTTAATTCACTTTTTACAATTTTATAATATTTTTCCAAGACAGATTAGGGAACCACGAAGTCATTCAAAACCAGTCTCACTAAAATTAAGATATCTCAAAATATAAAATTCCTTTTCCTTCTCTGTTTCTTCCATATCAAAATAGACACAGTAAGATTTAATCTGATATCTTATTCACTTTGTAATTCATTTTCTCCTATTTTTCGTGATTTTGGAAAAAACACATCACTGCTCCTAACCGAAACTGTTTTATTACAAAATACGATTACCATTACGATCATACGCACGGCCGAGTGATCATGGATGCCGGTTTTCAGTTTTTCTTTGGTATTTTGACCAAATCACAGAACATATCATACAAACTTTCAGAGAGATGTGAGATTACACACCATATCAAACATGTATTCGGAAGGTACGGGATTACACACCTTATTTTGATTTCCTAACGAACCACTCGTCGATGACCTAGAACAATACCAACCAAAAGTTAGCCTTGGATTTCCAAAAGATTTCGTATCACTTACACTTGAATCACTTACCACTATGTCCGAAGGTAGAATATATCGAGTGATTTCGTCCCTAAAACATAATCGATTAGTCACAACCACTATTATCCTTTGAACGAATAAAGAACGATTTCCAATAATCCATGAAGAACTCCTTACCTTGTAATATCCGGGATTTATAGCTTATGCATTAATGCTAAATTGTATGAAGTAGCATGCCTATGTGTGTTCTGATTGTGTTGTATGAATTGTGTGAACCTTAGAGTGTAGGTGAATACCTTAGAAATTATTTGATTTTAAGTTTAAAAGAGGAAGCTAGGCAGAAGAGGCCTTAAGAAAATTAGTAGGGGAAATATGACACAAAAATGGGCTTGTTTAAGTGGCTTGGAGGCGCCACTTAAAGCCCTAGTAAGTGACGCCACAAGCGGTACAAGGGGGCCTAGGTTCGAGCAAAGACAAGCAACATTTTGGGGCTTTTATTTTTTGCGGCAATGGGGAGCAAAGTGGTGGGCGGCATAGGGACTTTATTTAGATGAGGATTGGACTTGGTCAATCCCTTTAAAATTTGGCTAAGATAGAGGATAAATGTTGAATTATTTTTAATTATTTTGAATAGATGAAGAAGAGAGAAAATAGGAGAAAAGCAAGGAGTAGCTAGTGTTTGAATGCTAGCCGAATTCGGGAGGGGGAAGTAAGTGAGGCAATCACCATACAAGGGAGGTTATGTGCCAAATTTCTTCTCTTCTCATCTCTCTCTTTTGTGCCGAAAAGTCCTTAGGAATTCAATTTGCTCTCTTTGTTTCTTCTTCCCTTCCTCTTCAATTGACTAAGCCGAATATTCCTCTCTCAATCCCACCATTGCCGCAACACCTCAAACCTTCCATCTCTCATTTCTTTTGTTCAAGCCGAATCTCCTTTTGTCACCAAGATAAATTGCACCACATTCCATCATTTACTTTCTCTTCTCACGAATCTTTCAAAAGCCGAATCCTCTATTTTGTGGCCATAACCGATTGCTCCTCTACCCTGTTAGAGCCGATTTGATTATAAACATTAAAAGCCGAAAACCCAACATCTCTTTCCTCTTGTCGATACATAGAGTGGGTGAACCAATTGCGTCTTGATCTTTCTATTTGGTAAGAGATCTCTCTTGGGTTTAAAAGCTCTTTTCTCTATTTTGGTCTGTCGAAATCAAGATTCTAATCCCATTTATGCTCTTTGGCCGAAACCTTGAAGGTGAGTTTCGGGATTTCCATAGTAGCCGACTTCTAGGGAGATCATTCGGGATTTCAGATCTAAGGTAAGTAAGGTGAGAGATTAGGCCGAAGGCTATGTATTCAAATGTTGGAATTGGATCTGACATAATGCTTGTAGGGATTTCGACAGAGACCAAGGACAAGTGATACTTCGGGATTTAGATCCACAAGGTAAGTGCATGTCATATTCGGCCAAGGCCCTATTTAGTGACTTAGATCTGTTTCTTATTTATTCAAAAGTCGAAAACTAACTAGTTAAGGGAATTGGTGTCTAGCCGATTGCAAGAGGGAATATCACAGAGTTTCGGGATTTGATTAGTAATCAAATGGGTAGCAAGGTAAGGATTTTGGTTGCAATAATCCTTCGGGATTTGATTATCTAGCTGAATGGCTTGTTGCTAACATGCTTAAGGATGGCCGAATGTGGGAACTGAGGATCTAGAGTATTAGATCGGGATTTTCGGGATTTTAGTGAACTAGTTAAGTAAACCAGGTGTGTACCCCACACTATCTCTTAATAGATTTATGGTAATGTTTTAATGCATGTGTTAATAAGAATGTGAAAGATATGGCTAAGGTACCATGCAATGGTACAAAGTACTCAGTGCACGCTTACCCACTCCTACTATGAGTATAATATGACCTTATATAGCGCATATGTGAAACTATAAGAATGTGAATAAGGAATATGAGATGGTTTATGCATATTTGTATGACATGGGGCATATGGGTGATTATGAAAGGGGAAGTGATTGGTGGTTTTATACCCCAATATATGAATGTGGTGACTTCGGTCACAATATCCGAATGTGGTGACTTCGGTCACATAATTTGAATGTGGTGACTTATGTCACAAAATATATTATCCGGTGGCTATGCCACAATATATAAGGGCGATGAGCACGCCGTCGCAATGATCGCTTCGATGATGTGTAGCGAGATGGGTGGGTCGATTTAGTAATCCCCACGGTGTGATGGTTGGTACGGGTGATGTGTAGCGGATGGTTATCTAGGTTTGGGTTCGGGATTGCATCATTATACTTAATTGCTATTTGTATATGTATGAATTGACATGCCTAAATCGTTGGGACTTAGTGTTGGCTGTACACACCGAGTCTGTTTGACTCACCCCGTTGTGGGATATTTTTCAGTGACACTCAAGAAACGACCGGGGTCGGCAGGAGCTCTGGTGGCCATGCCATGCTCAAAGACAGAAATTATTTTATTTTGGACTTTCTATTTTCAAGTATTTTGGATTTATTTCTGGTTTCCTTTGATGTAATAAGGCCACTAGTAGAAAATCATTTATGCATGCATTTTAATTATTTAGTATGATACTTAATTTTATCAATTTAAAGTTTAAGCAACTTTTCTTAAAAATAAATTTTAAATGTTTAGACACCTAAACGCAAACGATTTTCGAATTAAAGATTAACCCCAAAACAACTCGGTATTTTTATAAAACCACCCCAAATTTTCCAAAGTAATAAACATGAAATTAAAATGTTTTACTCGAGGAACATACCAGATCCGGTCTGGGCTCGTGGGCCGGGTTTGGGGTGTTTCAATTTGGTATCAGAGCCCGGTTCAAAACTCGGCTCTGGGATTTTTGGGCTCAAAACATTTTCTAAAAATGGGCTTTTGAAACATGCATGTTTTTAAATGATAACAGGTCTGTTAGCTCGGCATGGCACCTGTGTCTCCGGCCCAAGTCCGCCAGGTAAGTACCCTAAACCATTGTGTGATATACATGTGGGCTTTATGGGCTTTATGGGACGTAGACCAGTTTAAATAGACTCTGATGGACTATAGGCTTAGCTTAAACCACTTCTTAAATTTTCATAAGACTTAATTTCACTAAACAAACCCGTGAACGAGCCACAAGACTAGGGTGTGGTAACAGGCATACGCATGTCTAGGATTGGATCCGGAAGAGCCTGGTATTTAAGCAGTCCTAGTGACTCACCTCCTCTTCTTTGAATCCTACCCGGTGCGTAGTGACTATTTACCTTAGTCGAGTTAGGGTGTGGCAATAGGCGACACGCATGCCTAGGAGTGGATTCAGGAGAGAGCTTGGTATTTAAGCGACCCTAGCGACTCACCTCCTCTTCACTGGAATCCTACCGTGCGTGGTGACTATTCACCCTAGTTATGAGGACTCGTTGATGGGCTAAACCCTATAATTAAAACCCGAAAGGGACCAGCCACCCTAGTTTGAAAAAAATTACCGAAATACCCTTATTTCATAAAATCACCAAGGAACCCTGAATTAGAAAATTTACGAAATCACCCCTGATTTACAAAATTTTCAAATTGACCCCGATTTATTACCAAAATACCCCTGTAGGTGAAATGACGAAAATACCCCTGGGATAGGAATAAGACGAAAATATTTGAATGATGAATGTGTGTTGAATGAATGTGCTTCTCTAAATTAGGATAGAAGACTTGAAACTTTGAAATGATCGAAAGAACTGCTATTAAACTTCTTTTCATAAAATTTCTTTGCGGATAATCAGTGGAACAAAGACTAATGCATAAAATTCCTTAAAACAGATTAAAGCGCGATTGTAGAAATGAGTTCTAGGGGGCGTGGTCGTAATGTACAAGGACGTGGTAGAGGCAGAATGGCCGTATCGAAACCCGTTAGATCGGGTCAAGGATCTGAGAATGAGGTACCACCACCTCCACCACCAGTTGTTGTTGGTGTTGGCGGCAAGATCGATCGACGGAGGATGCCGTATCGCGAGCAATGCCGCGAGTTCGGAGATGGTGGTGGGAGCAGGTGGAGGTATGGGAGCTCGTAAATCATGCATTGAGCGACTCCGAGCCAATGGAGTCGGTATTCCGTGGCGTATCCGGTGTGGCACCCAAAGACGGTGAGTATTGGTTAGAAGCGGTAACGAATTATGGATGAGCCGGATCGACCGCCGAGGAGAAACCGAAAGGAATGGTGTCGCTACTTCGCGATGAGGCATATCAATGGTGGCTCACAGTTCGGGATGGTGCCATAGCTGAGGATCTCACTTGGGAGTATGTTAAAGTGGCGTACCAGAAGAAGTATGTTGGAATTAGTTATACTGATGTACAGAGGAAGGCATTTCAGGCCGGTTCAAGGGAACAAGTCCGTAGCGAGTACGAGGTCGAATTCTTAAGGTTGAGCTGGTATGCTCGAGGTATCGTGGCTACGGAGCATGAGCGATGTGTCCGGTTTGAGGACGGCCTTAAGGATGATCTAAGGTTGTTGATAGCTCCGCAGCAGGAACGGGAATTTGCCGTGTTAGTAGAGAAGGCTAAAGTAGCCGAAGGAGTTAAGGACTCTGTAAGGCAGAATACCGATCGGAATAGGCAAAAAAGAGGTTTTGGGTCGTCAGGGTCATCTGGGAATGCGCAGAAGAGGCCTAGAGTTGATGGGCCGCGAGGTCAGCAAGTGGTGACAGGAGGGCAGTATCGTACTTGTGATCAGTGTGGGAAGAGGCACCTAGGAGAGTGCTGGATTGGAAACCACCTAAGTCTGTGGCTGAGATTCGAAGTTTCTTGGGATTGGCAGGCTACTACAGAAGGTTTGTGGAAGGATTTTCATCAATAGCTGCACCTTTGACGAAGTTGTTGAGAAAGGAAGTACCTTTCGTATGGACAGATAAGCAACAGGAGAGCTTTGAGAAGCTTAAGAGGGTTTTGATCAAGCTCCGGTCTTGATTCAACCGGAGGCGTGAAAGGACTTTGTGGTGTACTTGTGGCGCTTCTCACACGGGATTAGGATGCGTATTGATGCAAGATGGGAAGGTAGTCGCTTATGCGCCTCGACAACTAAGGCCACACGAGGTTAACTACCCGACGCGATGATTTGGAATTGGCGGCAAAGGTCTTTGCTCAAGGTATGGAGGCATTATTTATATGGAGAAAAGTCGGTGATCTACATGGACCACAAGAGCCTTAAGTATCTCACGACTCGTAAGGAGTTGAACTTGAGACAATGAAGGTGGGTGGAATTACGAAGGATTATGATTGTTCCATAGAGTATCATCCGGCAAGGCAAATGTAGTGGCGGATGCCCTAAGTCGGAAAGTAGTGTCGGATCTGAGGGCAATGTTTGCACATCTTAGCTTGTATGATGATGGAAGTTTATTGGCTGAGTTGCAAGTCAAACCGACATGGTTGAATGAGGTTAAAGAAAGTCAGTTAATGGATGAGGATCTAAATGCTAAGCTACGGCAAGTGCAGAGTGGAGAGTTGGAAGATTATAGTATTAATGACGAGGGAGTATTATGTTTCAAGGGCAAGGTCTGTATGCCGAAGAACGAGGAGTTAAGACAGAGAATTCTTCACGAATCGCATAGTGGCCCCTATGCTATGCATCCTGGAGGTAGTAAGTTGTATAGAGACCTAAGAGAACAATTTTGGTGGCCTGGTCTCAAAAAGGAAGTTACCGAATTTGTGGGGAAATGCTTGACGTGTCAACAAGTTAAGGCTGAACACCAAGTTCCATCAGGATTGCTTCAGCCGATAAAGATTCCGCAGTGGAAGTGGGAGAGAATCACCATGGACTTCGTTAGTGGGCTTCCCCTTACGCCTACTAAGAAGGACTCGGTATGGGTGATAGTGGACCGATTGACAAAGTCCGCGCATTTCATCCCAGTAAGAGTTTATTATTCTTTACAGAAGTTGGCGAAGTTGTATGTGGCGGAGATTGTAAGGTTGCATGGAGTACCAGTTTTAATCATTTCGGGATCCAAGGTTTACGTCTCGGTTTTGGAAAGCTCTGCATCAAGCTTTAGGCACTAGATTGGATTTCACTACGGCTTTTCATCCGCAGTCGGACGGCCAGTCTGAACGAGTAATCCAAGTGCTAGAGGATATGTTGAGGGTCGTGTGATAGACTTGAGGAAGTTGGGAAGAATATTTGCCGTTAGCGAATTTGCATACAACAACAACTATCAAGCCGATTCGGATGGCACCGTATGAAGCGTTGTATGGATCGGAAGTGTCGCACACCTACGTGTTGGACGGAATTGGGGGAACGACGAGTTTTGGGTCCAGAGATTGTGGCAGAATCCGAGGAGAAGGTTGAGGTAATTCGGGCACGATTAAAGGAAGCATCCGACAGCGCGTAAGTCGCACACGATCTTAAGCATAAGGAGATAGAATTTGATGTGGGGATCAAGTGTTTACGAAGGTATCGCCTTGGAAGAAGGTGATGAGATTTGGTCGCAAAGGAAGCTAAGTCCAAGGTTTATAGGACCTTATCGGGTATTAAAGCGAGTTGGACCAGGTGGCATACCGATTAGAGTTGCCTTGAGTTGAAGCAAATGCACGACGTATTCCATGTTTCTATGTTACGTCGTTATCGATCGGATCCATCTCATGTAGTACCAGTTGAGGAGGTGGAACTAAGGCCAGATTTGTCCTACGAGGAAGATCCGATTCAGATCTTGGAACGAGATGTGAAAGTGTTACGGAGGAAGTCAGTTCCTTTAGTCAAAGTGTTATGGCGTAATCATGGATCGGAAGAAGCTTCGTGGGAACCAGAAGAAACAATGCGACAGCAATACCCTCACTTATTTCAGCCAGGTAATTTCGAGGACGAAATTATTTTAAGGGGGTAGAACTGTAATATCCGGGATTTATAGCTTATGCATTAATGCTAAATTGTATGAAGTAGCATGCCTATGTGTGTTTTGATTGTGTTGTATGAATTGTGTGAACCTTAGAGTGTAGGTGAATACCTTAGAAATTATTCGATTTTAAGTTTAAAAGAGGAAGCTAGGCAGAGGAGGCCTTAAGAAAATTAGTAGGGGAAATATGACACAAAAATGGGCTTGTTTAAGTGGCTTGGAGGCGCCACTTAAAGCCCTAGTAAGTGACGCCACAAGCAGTACAAGGGGGCCTAGGTTCGAGCAGCACAAGCAACATTTTGGGGCTTTTATTTTTGCGGCAATGGGGAGCAGTGGTGGACGGCATAAGGACTTTATTTAGATGAGGATTGGACTTGGTCAATCCCTTTTAAAATTCGGCTAAGATAGAGGATAAATGTTGAATTATTTTAAATTATTTTGAATAGATGAAGAAGAGAGAAAATAGGAGAAAAGCAAGGAGTAGCTAGTGTTTGAATGCTAGCCGAATTCAGGAGGGGGGGAAGTAAGTGAGGCAATCGGTCATACAAGGGAGGTTATGTGCCGAAATTTCTTCTCTTCTCATCTCTCTCTTTTGTGCCGAAAAGTCCTTAGGAATTCAATTTGCTCTCTTTGTTTCTTCTTCCCTTCCTCTTCAATTAACCAAGCCGAATATTCCTCTCTCAATCCCACCATTGCCGCAACACCTCAAACCTTTCATCTCTCATTTCTTTTGTTCAAGCCGAATCTCCTTTTGTCACCAAGATAAATCGCACCACATTCCATCATTTACTTTCTCTTCTCACGAATCTTTCAAAAGCCGAATCCTCTATTTTGTGGCCATAATCGATTGCTCCTCTACCCTATTAGAGCCGATTTGATTATAAACATTAAAAGCCGAAAACCCAACATCTCTTTCCTCTTGTCGATACATAGAGTGGGTGAACCAATTGCGTCTTGATCTTTCTATTTGGTAAGAGATCTCTCTTGGGTTTAAAAAGCTCTTTTCTCTATTTTGGTCTGTCGAAATCAAGATTCTAATCCCATTTATGCTCTTTGGCCGAAACCTTGAAGGTGAGTTTTGGGATTTCCATAGTAGCCGACTTCTAGGGAGATCATTCGGGATTTCAGATCTAAGGTAAGTAAGGTGAGAGATTAGGCCGAAGGCTATGTATTCAAATGTTGGAATTGGATCTGACATAGTGCTTGTAGGGATTTCGACAGAGACCAAGGACAAGTGATACTTCGGGATTTAGATCCACAAGGTAAGTGCATGTGATATTCGGCCAAGGCCCTATTTAGTGACTTAGATCTATTTCTTATTTATTCAAAAGCCGAAAACTAACTAGTTAAGGGAATTGGTGTCTAGCCGATTGCAAGAGGGAATATCATAGAGTTTCGGGATTTGATTAGTAATCAAATCGGCAGCAAGGTAAGGCTTTTGGTTGCAATAATCCTTCGGGATTTGATTATCTAGCCGAATGGCTTGTTGCTAACATGCTTAAGGATGGCCGAATGTAGGAACTGAGGATCTAGAGTATTAGATCGGGATTTTCGGGATTTCAGTGAACTCGTTAAGTAAACCAGGTGTGTACCCCACACTATCTCTTAATAGATTTATGGTAATGTTTTAATGCATGTGTTAATAAGAATGTGAAAGATATGGCTAAGGTACCATGCAATGGTACAAAGTACTCAGGTACGTTTACCCACTCCTACTATGAGTATAATATGACCTGTTATGGCGCATATGTGAAACTATAAGAATGTGAATAAGGAATATGAGATGGTTTATGCATATTTGTATGACATGGGGCATATGGGTGATTATGAAAGGGGAAGTGATTGGTGGTTTTATACCCCAATATATGACTGTGGTGACTTCGGTCACAATATCCGAATGTGGTGACTTCGGTCACATAATTTGAATGTGGTGACTTATGTCACAAAATATATTATCCGGTGGCTATGCCACAATATATAAGGCGATGAGCACGTGCGTCTCAAATGATCGCCTTCGATGATGTGTAGCGGATGGGTGGGTCGATTTAGTAATCCCCACGGTGTGATGGTTGGTACGGGTGATGTGTAGCGGATGGTTATCTAGGTTTGGGTTCGGGATTGCATCATTATACTTAATTGCTATTTGTATATGTATGAATTGACATGCCTAAATCGTTGGGACTTAGTGTTAGCTGTACACACTGAGTCTGTTTGACTCACCCCGTTGTGGGATATTTTTCAGGTGACACTCAGTAACGGACCGGGTCGGCAGGAGCTCCGTGGTGGCCATGCTCAGCACAGAAATTATTTTATTTTGTACTTTCTATTTTCAAGTATTTTGGATTTATTTCGGGTTTCCTTTGATGTAATAAGGCCACTAGTAGAAAACTGTTTATGCATGCATTTTAATTATTTAGTATGATACGAATTTTATCAATTTAAAGTTTAAGCAACTTTTCTTAAAAATAAATTTTAAATGTTTAGACACCTAAACGCAAACGATTTTCGAATTAAAGATTAACCCCAAAACAACTCGGTATTTTTATAAAACCACCCCAAATTTTCCAAAGTAATAAACATGAAATTAAAACGTTTTACTCGAGGAACATACCAGATCCGATCTGGGCTCGTGGGCCGGGTTTGGGGTGTTTCATACCTTATCGATATTGGATCCAATTTCCACCGTTTGACTTAGGGCTAGAATGATACATGGCCACTCACTTAGAACACTACGAAAAATAGAAAATAATCTCGTTTGAGAGGGTAGAATAAAATGATGGTCTCGGTTAAAAGGACCATCCCATGCCAAGACATATATTCGGCTAGGAGAAAGAAAAAATAAAAAAAAAATGTTTGAATAGACCCACTTACCGATTGATAAAAGGAGTGAGTGTTAATGCGGATGAGAAGAACGATAAAGAAGAAATGAAGGGTTCGATTTTTCCAAAGGAAAACGAGTGAACAATTTGATCTCCAAGGCTTAGGTACTTTCGGCAAAAAGGAAGAAAAGAAGAAACAAAAATGCACACTAAAGGCTTGAAAATTCGGCAAAGAGAAGAGGAAATTTGGAGAGAAAGAGAATGATACAAAAAACTAAAGAGAACAACCTCTCAAGCACTAGCTTTGCCAAAAACTCCTAGCAAAATAACAACCTCTCAAGCACTAGCTTTGCTAAAAACTCCTAGCGAAATTCGGCTATCACCCCCTTTAGCCCCAAAATCGTCCACATTCATGTCCCTAATAGTCAAAATTTTACCAACCACCCTTTCCATAATACATCCCTTGAAAAAGGCCACATGTTCCCCCTACTTTCCCCTTTCTCTTGATTTCTTTCCTCACATTCATCCTTTCCTATTTTCCTTAGCCATCTTGCCAAAAATAAAAGTCCACCTTGCCTTATTTACATGCTTGGCCGACACTTAAGGAAAGAGTGCAAAAATAATAGTTAAAGTTTGCACACAATGGGATTTGAACCTCTTCCCTCAAAGTCCATCACTTGATGCCATAACCTCTTTACCAATAGCTCATTTATGCAAGCACATTACTCATTTATTTCTATAAGTCTTGAAGCTACTTACCATCTCTCCTTAAAGTGCTAAAATACCAATTTTTTTTTCCTAAGGCCCAATTAAACCCGAGACTTCATAGAAACCTCGTAACCTTCCAAATTCACTTAACTAATAAGTCCAATTTGCAATAATGTCATTCTCTTGTTCTCAAAATTTTAAACACTCCTACACTCAAGGCCCATTGGGCCCAATCCTACTAGGCCCAATTTTGGGATGTTACAATTCTACCCTCCTTAAAGAAATTTCGTCCTCGAAATTTCCATCCAACTACTAAACGCACCTCTCAAATCACACCACTATGCTTTCGTTTAAGCACTCGATCTTAATAACCACAATGTACCTTTAACAAAATCTTGAATCCTTTTTCACACAACCAAACATCTAGTCACGAAAAAACGATTATCTACCACTTATACTGAAAATTTTCTACATTCAATCATCACGTCCAACCAAAACATACCTGACTTGATGGTGATGAAACAATCCCGAGCCTTATGCTCCTTAGACCCGCATCTCAAGCATGCTCCTAACCTCCTCCAAAGATTCTCCTGATGACGCCTATCTCGCAATAATCGCAGTTTAAAAGTTTGGTCGTGCCTTAACATGCTTTATAGAACGAGACTGCGACCCAAAAGAACCGCGATCTAATTTCTTCTTACATCTCAAAGACCCAACTCGAAGTGCTTCACCGATTCCTTTAACCTCTTCCAATACCTCCTTAACAGTCTGAGTCAACTCGACAACCCCAGCTCGGTGATGAGACCCCGTCTCTACCACTGGCGATGCTAACGCCTCCCTTTCAAAAACATTCCTCGGTGCCGAAGATCTAGTCCTAGCACCTCGGCCTCTAGCACGTCCACGTCTACCGCGTCCACATCTTCTAGCGTTCATGTTCACTAAGTCGTTATAATCTGATTAAGAGTTTTATGAATCATTATGCTATTTCAGTGTTTATTAAACAATGTTTTATGGAGTACAAGAAGTAAAGTTGTTTTAGCACAACGCATCCTAAAGTCTCAATCTCTATAGTTTCAGCTCTTATAGCTTAAAGTTCTAGAGTATTTCTATTTCGTAAAATTTTCGTACCACAGTAATAACACAATAATCAGAAAACAAATACTTACTTGACTTGGTGCCGGATACTCGTGGTGCCATACTTCCGTTAGAACATATATTTATAAATCAAAATTCTAAATAGCTTTGGAAAATGCTTTTGAACCCAAACCACGGCCGAGTTTTGCAACCTGGCTCTGATACCATAAAATGTAACACCCCAAACCCGGCCTAGAAGTTAGGCCCGAATCTGGTGTGTCACATGGAAGTAAAAACCATCTTTGCGATTATTAAAAACTTACTTGAGAAATACAGCCTCTTTGTTAAAACCAAAAACACTTAAGCAATTGTTAACTACTTGAAAACATAATAATCTTTAAAAACCTTTTCGTTTGCAGAAGCATATTTGAAATAAACAATTTACGAAAATGTGACGTTTATAAATAGAGTTGCAGAAGCATTTTGAAAACGTTGCGGAAACGTAGATAAAATACAAGTATTTTGAGAGGTTATTTGATAAATCGATAATCGAAACTAATGATCTTACAAAACTGTGACTTTTGAAAACAACGTTGAAAATTCGAAAGAAAATCCAAGTCTTTTGAAAATATCGTTAATAGTTCGAGAGAAAATATCCGTGTTTGGAGAGAAAGAGAATGATACAAAAAACTAAAGAGAACAACCTCTCAAGCACTAGCTTTGCCAAAAACTCCTAGCAAAATTCGGCTATCACCCCCTTTAGCCCCAAAACCATCCACATTCATGTCCCTAATAGTCAAAATTTTGCCAACCACCCTTTCCATAATACATCCCTTGAAAAAGGCCACATGTTCCCCCTACTTTCCCCTTTCTCTTGATTTCTTTCCTCACATTCATCCTTTCCTATTTTCCTTAGCCATCTTGCCAAAAATAAAAGTCCACCTTGCCTTATTTACATGCTTGGCCGACACTTAAGGAAAGAGTGCAAAAATAATAGTTAAAGTTTGCACACAATGGGATTTGAACCTCTTCCTCAAAGTCCATCACTTGATGCCATAACCTCTTTACCAATAGCTCATTTATGCAAGCACATTACTCATTTATTTCTATAAGTCTTGAAGCTACTTACCATCTCTCCTTAAAGTGCTAAAATACCAAATTTTTTTCTAAGGCCCAATTAAACCCGAGACTTCATAGAAACCTCGTAGCCTTCCAAATTCACTTAACTAATAAGTCCAATTTGCAATAATGCCATTCTCTTGTTCTCAAAATTTTAAACACTCCTACACTCAAGGCCCATTGGGCCCAATTCTACTAGGCCCAATTTTGGGATGTTACAAGTTTAGACTAGTGGACGGCAACAATGCATGAATTATGCCTTATCATGTATATATTTATATTATTTGTTAATAAAGACATTATTTTATAATAAAGTATAATAAAATACATTAAAAACAAACATGCAAAAATTTTATCCATTATGTTCATCTTGTTGCCGAAACTTAAGAGAAAAAGAAAGAACTTGAGTTCTTCCATATTCGGCCAATTTACAAGCAAAATTAGGTATGTGTTTGGTTTAGATTTTTGATGATTTTTATATTTTTGATATTGTTGTTTACTCTACTATCAAGCCCATGTATAAATTTTATGTATTGGTGATGTTTGTGAGATATGCCATGGATGAGATGTTGAGCTTTGTGATAAATTATGGTGTTAAATGAAAGATTTGAGCTAGATGAACATATTTTGTTCTTGGTTTTTGATGAATTTAGCTAATTAAGGTTAACTTGTGAAAATATTATTTTGGAGGGTTAAATTGCAAAATTTATGAGAAATATAGACTTATATGGTCCTTAGGAAAATTTGGCTCTAAAGAATGGTAACCAAATTTTGAGTAATTTGCGAGTTGTGTATTAGGGATTAAATAGTAAAAATTGTAAATGTCAGGGGTAAAATGGTAATTTACCCATTTATGTGATTTTTGTATTAAATGAATGAAAATAAATTTGAATGAGCTTAATTTGAAATTATTTAGATTAAGAACGAAAAGAATCGGGATTGGATTGGGGAAAAGAAAAATTAAACGAATAGCCGGGAAGCTTAATCCGTCGATTTTTGAGGTAAGTTTTAAGCAATTGGGTTAATCGAATTTTATGCCATATTATATGCCTAATTTAGATGGTGGTAAGTGTATTGATATGTAACATCCCAAAATTGGGCCTAGTAGAATTAGACATATTGGGCCCATTGGGCCTTGAGCGTAGAAGCGTTTTAAAATTTTAAGAACAAGAGAACGGCATTATTTCAAGTGGGACTTATTAGTTAAGTTAATTTGGAAGGTTACGAGGTTTCTAGGAAGTTCCGGGTTCAAGATGGGCTATAGGAAAAATTTGGTGTTTAAGCATTTAAGGAGAGTAGGCAAGTAGCATCGAGACTTAAGGAAATAAGTGTTCATTTTACTAGCACAAGGAGTCAATTGGTAAAGTGGCAAGTGGCGTGTGGAGTGTACTAATGGTCTAAGGTTCGAATCCCACCTAGTACAAATATTTTGGATTAAATATTTGTGCTATATGGTAAGTGTCGGCCAAGGCTTAAATATGGTAAGTAAGACTTTTTAATTATGGTATGATGGCTAAGGAAACAAGGAAAGGATGAAGGTAAGGAAAGGAATCAAAAGAAAAAGGCAAGTATAGGGAACATGTTGGCACAAAAAGAGGAGAGTGTTATGGAAAGTTTGGATGGCCAAATTTTGACCATTCTGGCCATGTATGTGGACGGTTTTATGTGTAAGGGGGGTAGCCGAATTTTTGTTGGTGTTTTGGTAAAGCTTTAGTGCTTGTTTTGGTCAAATTCCTTTAGCATCAAGTGTGCCATTTTCTCCAAATTACTACTCTCTTAGCCGAATTTCTCCTTTGCCTTTTGATAGAATTTTGGTGTTTGTTAGGCCAAAATCTACTCTTGCACAATTTTTTGTTGTCTCCAAATCTCTTCTTTTGCCTTGTGCCCAAATTACAAGCCATTAGTGAACATATTCTCTTCTTTTCTTTCTTCTTATTGCCGAATGTACCCAAACCATTGAGACCAAAATTTGTTCATTCATCTCTTCTTTATCATTTTCTCAAGTGGGTTGGCACTCTTTTCTTCGATTGAATCAGTAAGTGAATTCTTTTCTATGTTCATATTCTTTTCTTTCTAGCTGAATACGTATTTATCACTATTCGGTTGTAAATCTTGATCTTAACCGAAATGGTGTTATCTTCCATTCCTTCATATTGTAATCACCCTCTTTTTTGTAGTGTTCTAAGTGGGTGGCCGTGTATCATTCTAGCCCTAAGTCAAACGGTGGAAATTGGATCCAATATCGATAAGGTAAGGAGTTCTTCATGGATTATTTGAAATCGTTCTTTATTCGTTTAAAGGATAATAGTGGTTGTGACTAATCGATTATGTTTTAGGGACGAAATCACTCGATATATATTCTACCTTCAGACATAGTGGTAAGTGATTCAAGTGTAAGTGATACGAAATCTTTTGGAAATCCGAGGCTAACTTTTGGTTGGTATTGTTCTAGGTCATCGACGAGTGGTTCTTTAGGAAATCAAAATCAGGTGTGTAATCCCGTATCTTCCGTATACATATCTGAACTGGTGTGTAATCTCACACTTCTCTGAAAGTTTGTATGAAATATTCAGTGAATCAGTTGGAATACCGAAGAAAACCGAAAACTGGCATCCGTGATCACTCGGGCGTGCGTATGATCGTAGTGGTAATCGTATGTTGTAATAAAACAGTTTCGGTCAGAAACAGTGACGTGTATTTGAAAAATCACGAAAAATAGGATAAAATGAATTACAAAGTGAATAAGATATCGAATTAAAGCTTACTGTGTCTATTTTGATAAGGGAGAAACGGAGAAGGAAAAGGAATTCTATATTCTGAGATATCTTAATTTTAGTGAGACTGGTTCTGAATGACTTCGTGGTTCCCTGATCTGTCTTGGAAAAATGGTATAAAATTTTACAAAGTGAATTATGAGTTATAGTTTATATGTACAGATTCCTTAATGAGTCTATTTTCAATAGAAACAAGTTGGAGCAACATATTAAAACTGTACAGTGAGATATTTGAATTTTGGGTAAGAGACGTCAGAATCGTTGGTCAGTGAAACAAGGGAAATTTTAAGGAACAAACTGTACTAAATGGCTAAGTCAAAAATTCTGGAAAAATTATAGTAAGAAGATATATGAGTCTAGTCTCAAGGAACATTTACGGAGTTAGATTTCGAGATTCCTAACTCAAGTTATAGTCAATTTAGTTAGTACAACGCAGATGGACAGTTTCGATTTTTATGCTCCACATTAGTAGTTAAGTCTAGGTTGCGAAATTTCCAAAATACCCTTAGGTTACGAGATTACCGAATTACCCTTAGTGGGTAAATTATCAAAATTACGAAAATGCCCCTATGGTTCGAAATTACGAAAATGCCCCTATGGGTCGAAATTATGAAAATGCCCCTAAAGGGCCGAATTACGAAATTGTTTAATGGGCCGATCTGGTATTTTGATAAATGGGCCAATCTGATATTTTGATAAATGGGCCAATCTGATGTTTTGATAAATGGGCCGATCTGATATTTTGCTATATGGGCCAATCTGATATTTTGCTAAATGGGCCAATCTGATATTTTGATAAATGGGCCGATCTGATATTTTGCTATATGGGCCAATCTGATATTTTGCTAAATGGGCCAAATCGATATTTTTCTTAATGGGCCTTTTGATTAATTGTTATAATGGGCCATAATTTTGTAATAAATATCCGAATAAATTATCATTATTATATTGTGATTTGTTATGCATTATATACATGATTTGCATGGGATGGGATAATGATGAAGAGAAGTTCGTAGCTCTGCTACATAAATCCGTGGCTCACACACAAATCAAAAATGGCAATGCCATGTAAATTTCGTTAATCTGGTGGCTTGTCCACAAATTTGATATAAATGGCTTAATGCCTACGTTTGGTGTGTTGGCGGGGTGGGTTGACTAAAGATCACCCACAGGTGTGTTGGTTGGTACGGGTGGTGTGTAGCAGATGGAATACTGGGTTTGGTTTGGGAATTGCATTTCATACACATGACATAAATGATATATTATTATTATTGTGAATGGGCTTAGGCCCAAGATGATTGCTATATGGGATTGAGGCCAAGTGGGCAACGGTAAGGGGATTATATACTGAGTTCTTGTAACTCACCCCCTTTTCTTAACCCTTGTAGGTAATGCTCCGTAATGAGGACTTGGGCCCATGGATGACTCGGTGGAGGCCATACTTCAAAAATGCTGTTATTGAATTTTAAATTTCTATTTCCGTTTATTTTATTATTTTGCTATTTTGGTTTAAGTTGTAATAAGGCCTCTGGGATATGTTTTAAATTGCTTTATGTTTAGTCGTACTTATTATATTGCTTGAATTGTTTTAACGGGGATTTTCTAAAATCATAAATAATGGTTTTTTCCAAAATTGATCAACAAATGGATTTTTAAACAAACTTGTATAAATAATTTAACTTGAATTTTCCCACAAATATTCAACGATATTTTCAAAAGCCACGGTTTTAAAGTTCACTACCTTGATTATTGACTCATCAATCAATCTCTCAAAAATACTTGTATTTTATCTACGTTTCCTCAACGACTTCAAAATGATTTTGCAACTCTATTTCTAAACGTCACATTTTTGTAAATTGTTTATTTCAAATATGCTTTCGCTACTAAAAAGGTTTTTAAAGATTATTACGTTTTCAAGTAGTTAACAATTGCTTAAGTGTTTTTGGTTTTAACAAAGAGGCTGTATTTCTCAAGTAAGTTTTTAATAATCGCAAAGATGGTTTTTACTTCCATGTGACACACCAGATTCGGGCGTAACTTCTAGGCCGGGTTTGGGGTGTTACATTTTATGGTATCAGATTCCGGTTGCAAAACTCGGCTGTGGTCTGGGTTCAAACACGTTTTCAAAGCTGTTTAAAATTTTAAATTATGTATGTTCCAAAGGAAGTATGGCACCACGGGTATCCGGCACCAAGTCAAGTAAGTATAGGTTATCATTTTATGATTATTGTGTTAGTGTTGTGGTAAGAAAATTCCACAAAATAGAATACTCTAGAACTTTTAGTCTTAGGAGCTGAAAATATAGAGATTGAGACTATAGGATGCGTACTACGAAAATAACTTTACTTCTTGTACTCCATAAAACATTGTTTAATAAACACTGAAATAGCATAATGATTCATAAAACTCTTAATCAGATTATATCGACCTAGCAAACATGAACGCTAGAAGACGTGGACGTGGTAGAGGCCGAGGTGCTAGGGCTAGATCTTCGGCACCGAGGCATGTTTCCGAAAGAGGGGCATTAGCATCGCCAGTGGCTGAGACGGGGTCTCATGACCGAGCTGGGGTTGTCCAGCTAACTCAGATAGTTAAGGAGGTATTGGAAGAGGTTAAAGGAATCGGTGAAGCGCTTCGAGTTGGGTCTGTGAGCTGTAAGAAGAAATTAGATCGCGGTTCTTTTGGGTCGCAGTCTCGTTCCATAAAGCATGTTAAGGCACGACCAAACTTTCCGGCTTGCGATTATTGCAGAAGGCGTCCTCCGGGAGAATGCTGGAGGAGGTCAGAAGCATGCTTGAGATGCGGGTCTAAAGAGCATAAGGCTCGGGATTATTTCATCACCATCAAGTCAGGTATGTTTTGGTTGGACGTGATGATTGAATGTAGAAAATCTTAAGTATAAATGGTAGATAACTATTTGCTTCTGTGACTAGATGTTTGGTTGTGTGAAAAAGGATTCAAGATTATGTTAAAGGTACATTGTGGTTATTAAGATCAGAGTGCGCAGCGAAAGCATAGTGGTGTGATTTGAGCGGTGCGTTTAGTAGTTGGATGGAAATTTCGAGGATGAAATTTCTTTAAGGAGGGTAGAATTGTAACATCCCGAAATTGGGCCTAGTAGAATTGGACGTATTGGGCCCATTGGGCCTTGAGCGTAGAAGCGTTTTAAAATTTTGAGAACAAGAGAACGGCATTATTTCAAGTGAGACTTATTAGTTAAGTGAATTTGGAAGGTTACGAGGTTTCTAGGAAGTTCCGGGTTCAAGATGGGCTATAGGAAAAATTTGGTGTTTAAGCATTTAAGGAGAGTAGGCAAGTAGCATCGAGACTTAAGGAAATAAGTGTTCATTTTACTAGCACAAGGAGTCAATTGGTAAAGTGGCAAGTGGCGTGTGGAGTGTACTAATGGTCTAAGGTTCGAATCCCACCTAGTGCAAATATTTTGGATTAAATTTTTGTGCTATATGGTAAGTGTCAGCCAAGGCTTAAATATGGTAAGTAAGACTTTTTAATTATGGTATGATGGCTAAGGAACCAAGGAAAGGATGAAGGTAAGGAAAGGAATCAAAAGAAAAAGGCAAGTATAGGGAACATGTTGGCACAAAAAGAGGAGAGTGTTATGGAAAGTTTGGATGGCAAAATTTTGACCATTATGGCCATGTAAGTGGACGGTTTTATGTGTAAGGGGGGTAGCCGAATTTTTGTTGGTGTTTTGGTAAAGCTTTAGTGCTTGTTTTGGTCAAATTCCTTTAGCATCAAGTGTGCCATTTTCTCCAAATTACTATTCTCTTAGCCGAATTTCTCCTTTGCCTTTTGATAGAATTTTGGTATTTGTTAGGCCAAAATCTACTCTTGCACAATTTTGTGTTTTCTCCAAATCTCTTCTTTTGCCTTGTGCCGAAATTACAAGCCATTAGTGAACATATTCTCTTCTTTTCTTTCTTCTTGTTGTCGAATGTACCCAAACCATTGAGACCAAAATTTGTTCATTCATCTCTTATTTATCATTTTCTCAAGTGGGTTGGCACTCTTTTCTTCGATTGAATCAGTAAGTGAATTCTTTTCTATGTTCATATTCTTTTCTTTCTAGCCGAATAGGTATTTATCACTATTCGGTTGTAAATCTTGATCTTAACCGAAATGGTGTTATCTTCCATTCCTTCATATTGTAATCACCCTCTTTTTCGTAGTGTTCTAAGTGGGTGGCCGTGTATCATTCTAGCCCTAAGTCAAACGGTGGAAATTGGATCCAATATCGATAAGGTAAGGAGTTCTTCATGGATTATTTGAAATCGTTCTTTATTTGTTTAAAGGATAATAGTGGTTGTGACTAATCGATTATGTTTTAGGGACGAAATCACTCGATATATATTCTACCTTCAGACATAGTGGTAAGTGATTCAAGTGTAAGTGATACGAAATCTTTTGGAAATCCGAGGCTAACTTTTGGTTGGTATTGTTCTAGGTCATCGACGAGTGGTTCTTTAGGAAATCAAAATCAGGTGTGTAATCCCGTATCTTCCGTATACATATTTGAACTGGTGTGTAATCTCACACTTCTCTGAAAGTTTGTATGAAATATTCAGTGAATCGGTTGGAATACCGAAGAAAACCGAAAACTGGCATCCGTGATCACTCGGGCGTGTGTATGATCGTAGTGGTAATCGTATGTTGTAATAAAACAGTTTCAGTCAGAAACAGTGACGTGTATTTGAAAAAGCACGAAAAATAGGAGACAATGAATTACAAAGTGAATAAGATATTTAATTAAATCTTACTGTGTCTATTTTGATAAGGGAGAAACAGAGAAGGAAAAGGAATTCTATATTCTGAGATATCTTAATTTTAGTGAGACTGGTTCTGAATGACTTTTTGGTTCCCTGATCTGTCTTGGAAAAATGGTATAAAATTTTAAAAAGTGAATTATGAGTTATAGTTTATATGTACAGATTCCTTAGTGAGTCTATTTTCAATAGAAACAAGTGGGAGCAACATATGAAAACTGTACAGTGAGATATTTGAATTTTGGGTAAGAGAGGTCAGAATCGTTGGTCAGTGAAACAAGGGAAATTTTAAGGAAAAAACTGTACTAAATGGCTAATTCAAAAATTCTGGAAAAATTATAGTAAGAAGATATATGAGTCTAGTCTCATGGAACATTTATGGAGTTAGATTTCGAGATTCCTAACTCAAGTTATAGTCAATTTAGTTAGTACGACGCAGATGGACAGTTTCGATTTTTATGCTCCACATTAGTAGTTAAGTCTAGGTTGCGAAATTTCCAAAATACCCTTAGGTTGCGAGATTACCGAATTACCCTTAGTGGGTAAATTATCAAAATTACGAAAATGCCCCTATGGGTCGAAATTACAAAAATGCCCCTATGGGTCGAAATTACGAAAATGCCCCTAAAGGGCCGAATTACGAAATTGTTTAATGGGCCGACCTGGTATTTTGATAAATGGGCCAATCTGATATTTTGATAAATGGGCCGATCTGATATTTTGCTATATGGGCCAATCTGATATTTTGATATATGGGCCGATCTGATATTTTGCTATATGGGCCAATCTGATATTTTGCTAAATGGGCCAAATCTGATATTTTGCTTAATGGGCCTTTTGATTAATTGTTATAATGGGCCATAATTTTGTAATAAATATCCGAATAAATTACTGTTATTATATTGTGATTTGTTATGCATTATATACATGATTTGCATGGGATGGGATAATGATGAAGAGAAGTTCTGGTAGCTCTGCTACATAAATCTGGTGGCTCTGTCACAAATCTGAAAAATGGCAATGCCATGTAAATTCTGTTAATCTGGTGGCTTGTCCACAAATTTGATATAAATGGCTTAATGCCTACGTTTGGTGTGGTTGCAGGGTGGGTTGACTGAAGATCACCCACAGGTGTGTTGGTTGGTACGGGTGGTGTGTAGCGTGTAACATCCTGGAAAGGGCCTATGCATTTTCGGTTTAATTGTACGAAGTAACATGTTTTATGTACTAAGAATAAATTTTGAACAATTTTGGAAACCTGAAAATGTATGGAAATGTTAAGTAAAAAAAAAAATGGAAAGTGAATATTTTTGGAAACTTGGAAATGGATGGAAATGATTTGGAAATGATTCAAAATAGGAAAGTGCACATTTCTGGAAACTTGGAAATGTAATAAAATGTCAAGTTTACAGAGCCGAACGGAAATTTTTGGAAACTTAGAAATGACTTAGAAATGTCGAGTTTTAAAGTTTAAAAGAGGAAATTAAGGCAAGGTGGCCTTAAAAGAAAAAGTTTGTGAAATTTGACACACAAACAGGCTTGGAAAAGTGGCCTGAAGATGCCACTTAGCGCCTCTGGAAATGGCGCCACATGCAAGGTGTTGGGCCTGGGTTCGAGTCACTTGGGAAGCAAATAAAAGAAGTTTTATTTTTGCTTCTAGAAGACTGAGGTGGACGGCACATGCTTCTAGAAAGGAGGTGTTTTATTTTCACAAATATTCGATTAAAAAGGGTGATAAATAAAGGATTTTTTTTAAAATTGGATTATTTTGAAGAGATAAATGTTGGATTTAAACTCTTTTATTTATGATAATTAAAGGATAAAGTTATCAGATAGAGGAGTGATGGCCAAGTAAGGGATTCTAAGTTAGTAATTTCATTATAAAAGGAAAAGAGAGGCCATTCTGCATTATTTTCTATTCTTTGAAAGCCTCTGCGAATTCTTTTCACCAAATCTTCTTCTTCTTTTATTTTTGCCAAGTCGAAATACCTTGTGATCTAGCCTAATCCTCCATCTTTATTCTTCCTTCTCTTTTCTTTCTAATCCCTCCAAAAGCCGAAAGTTGTGAGATCATCATCTAGCCATAGCCGAATCTCTGAAGGTTGAAGTGAAGGTGCAATCGATTTCTTCAAGTAAGGGTAAGATCTCATTCGGTTTCATCCTTTTTCTTAAGATTTGCCAAATCTAGGACTAACCCCATTAATATCTTGTTGCCGAAACTTTGAAGAGATCTTTCGGGATTTACTAAGTGTCGACTACAAGGAAGGAGAAGTTCTTTTCCCGAAGGTACACCATAGGCCACGTGTTCCCTAGTTATTCGGTGAGTTTCGGATTTAAAATCCACAAGGTAAGTGTCTATAGCATTCGGCCAATGCCATGTTTGGTAAATATATGTGTTCATTAATTATTCAAAAGCCAAAAACTAACCAAGTTAATTGATTCAATGCTTGGCCAATGCAAGAAGAGTATAGCGAGATTTCAAGACTTGATTCTTAAGTCAAATGGCAACAAGGTAAGTTTAAGTATACTAATCCTACTAGGATTTGGATTTATGGCCGAATGGCTTTTTATTAAAGTAGTAGGTGATTAATCAAAAGTAGGGATTAAGGATCTAAGCATTAGATCAAGCTTTTCGGATTTCAAGACCCTTTCGGTAAGTATGATAAGTTGTGGATATTTGGTTAAGAATTCGTATATTGATGATTAAATCGATTGTTCGATTAAGTGTGTTGATGGAGGCGAATACCATTCAAGAAGGGAAAGGGAAGGTCCCTATCCCGAAGTTTAAGAAGAGATCTGTCTCGGCGGCTTAGGGATTGGCCACCGAGGTGTGGACCAAATCGAGAACAAGAAAGTAGGCAAATAGCCGTAGTATCGCCTAGTGATAGCATCGATGATCGAAAGCATAGTTCTCCAAGTGATCGTGTGTGATTAACCCACGCTTTTCCGGTATATGATATGTATGTGAAATGTGTATGTGTTATGAATGTGCTAACTAGTGCAAAGTGGAAATTGTGATAAGGATACCCTCAAGGGGTATGTCGATAATCCGTAAGTACCAAACCCGATGATATGTTATTATTAATATGAATATGTGATAATATGCTTGATGAACATGCTCATGCATCATTACATTGTATCATTATTTTATGTGGCATGTGCATGGGTTGGGATATGAAAGAAGGTACGGTGTACTTCGAGTGCGTGGTTTGATGTTAGCCTTGAGCTACATCGTGGATTGACATTGACCGAGGTCACGTTGTGGATTAATTGCGATTTAGTTCGCGTGGCTTGATGAGTGGCTATGTGCCTCATCGTGGTTGATATCGGCTATGTGCCATATCGTGGTTGATGAGTGACTATGTGTCCCATCGTGGTTTTGGTGTTAGCTACGGCTACATCGTGGATCTACCGACCGAGGTCGCTTGTGGACTATTGTGCTTAATTGCACGTGGACGACGTGATTGCCTTTGGAGTGAAAAGGAGAGGGTGATTTGATAATCCCCGTGTGTGGTAGGTCGGATAAGGGGGTGTGTAGCGGATGGATCCTAGGTTTGGGTTGGGATTCATAATTGCATGATTTCGTATGTGAACATATGTGGAAATGGGCCAAGCCCAATATGATATGTGGATTAATGTGGAAATGGGCAAAGCCCAAAGATATGAATGTGGATCACAGTGTGAAATGGGCTAAGCCCGGTATGTGGAAATTATGTGGTTAACTACCCTATTAGATGAATGTGATATGAATATGGGCCAAGCCCGTAATGTGATAACATGTGAATTTGATAATTGATATCCGATATATGAGTTAATATGTGGTTAACGTGTGGGTGGAATTCAAGTGGACTAATTACACATCGAGTCCGTATGACTCACCCAATTTTTATTAAACATCGTAGATGATTCGTGGTGATTGGACCGGGTTGGAGTGGATACAAAGGTGGCCATGCATGTAGCATTTCCATGCGTAAAGATATTTTAATTAATTAAGTAGTTATACTTTCAGTATTTTGATTAAGTGTTTATTGTAATAAGGCCCATTAAAGTGATTGAACATTTTTATTATGTTTAAGCTAGACGACCATTAAATTATTATTTGGAAGTGCTTTTAATTTTGGCAACTTATATTTTAAAAGCTTATAATAAAGTTTTAATTTGGATTTTTTTACCAAGCTTATATTATTTAGAATTTTTAATTGGACATGGTTTTCAAATGACAAAATTCTTAATGTTTTTCCCAAAAGTGAAATCAGTCTTCAAACGTTTTTCCGCAATGGCATTTCAAATTCGGTCGTAACGAATGGGCCGGGTTTGGGGTATTACATAGCGGATGGAATACTAGGTTTGGTTTGGGAATTGCATTTCATACACATGACATAAATGATATATTATTATTGTGAATGGGCTTAGGCCCAAGATGATTGCTATATGGGATTTAGGCCCAGTGGGCAACGGTAAGGGGATTATACACTGAGTTCTTGTAACTCACCCCCTTTTCTTAATCCTTGTAGGTAACGCTCCGTAATGAGGACTTAGGCCCATGGATGACTCGGTGGAGGCCATACTTCAAAAATGGTGTTATTGAATTTTAAATTTCTATTTCCGTTTATTTTATTATTTTGCTATTTTGGTTTAAGTTGTAATAAGGCCTCTGGGATATGTTTTAAATTGCTTTATGTTTAGTCGTACTTATTATATTGCTTGAATTGTTTTAACGGGGATTTTCTAAAATCATAAATAATGGTTTTTTTTCCAAAATTGATCAACAAATGGATTTTTAAACAAACTTGTATAAATAATTTAACTTGAATTTTCCCACAAATATTCAACGATATTTTCAAAAGCCACGGTTTTAAAGTTCACTACCTTGATTGTTGACTCATCAATCAATCTCTCAAAAATACTTGTATTTTATCTACGTTTCCGCAACGACTTCAAAATGATTTTGCAACTCTATTTCTAAACGTCACATTTATTTCAAATATGCTTTCGCTACTAAAAAGGTTTTTAAAGATTATTACATTTTCAAGTAGTTAACAATTGCTTAAGTGTTTTTGGTTTTAACAAAAAGGCTGTATTTCTCAAGCAAGTTTTTAATAATCGCAAAGATGGTTTTTACTTCCATGTGACACCCCAGATTTGGGCCTAATACAAAAATGCTTTCGCTACTAAAAAGGTTTTTAAAGATTATTACGTTTTCAAGTAGTTAACAATTGCTTAAGTGTTTTTGGTTTTAACAAAGAGGTTGTATTTCTCAAGCAAGTTTTTAATAATCGCAAAGATGGTTTTTACTTCCATGTGACACACCAGATTCGGGCCTAACTTCTAGGCCGGGTTTGGGGTGTTACATGATATCACATTGCCGAATGTATCAATGAATTAGTATAAGTAGCCGAATGTGTGGTTGTTGGAGATTTAGATTTATTTGCATGAAATGTTATTTATATGATAGTGATATTAATAGAGGTGAGAATTTCTAAATTGGGATATGAATATATCCAAAGGAATTGTTAATTGTTTAATAATGTCAAGACCGAATGTGATATTGGGTAATATATATATACTGGCTTAATTGTGTGGTTGATTTATGTACAAATTTAATATACTTGAGATGGACATAAATTTATGGATTGAATAGTAGTTAAATGCGGATCTTGAAATAGGTGAAGGTTGTAATTGAATAAGTAACTATGTATATATATAAGGGTGGCCGAATGTGATGGTAGGCCAAGATGCTGTATGAGACATGAGAGCTTATAAGTGTATTGGCCGAATGGGATTATTATAAATATGTACATATAAGTATAACCATTGATAACTTGAATTAAGCATATTGGAATCTAATTTGCCGAATGAAATGGTTTGTTGTAAGGAAGTTGAGTTGTTGTTGGGTATTGAATATGTGTATATATGCATGAGATTGAAACTATAAGTGTTCATTTAAGCAAAGAAAGGTTCAGTTGAAGGGCACTTTGTGTGCGATCTTATATACCGAGCACTGTGTGTGCGATATTGGTTATCTGAACTATGTGTGCGATCTTATATACCGAAGCAATCGTGTGTGCGATATCGGGTTATCCGCACTATGTGTGCGATTTTATATACCGAAAGAATCGTGTGTGCGATATCGGTTATCCGCACTATGTGTGCGAACCTATATACCGAAGCAATCGTGTGTGCGAAAGTCGGTCGAATGGCCCTATGTGAACGGAAAATAAGTAACGGCACTAAGTGTGCGATACGTTACATGAGTTGCACTGTGTATGCGGATTATCGAATCTCTCAAGAATGTGAATCAATGAATAAAGGTAATCGAAAGTGACATGTAGGTAAGTAATGCATGATAGTTGATTAACTTGGTACAAATGAGGTAAATTGTTCTTGTATACTGAATTAAAAAAATATGATGTATTTATTGATATTTGAGATTATTCGATTTGGATATAGTACATGTGAACATTCGGTTTTGGAGATCTACTGATTATAGTTGGTTGATTGGTAATATGCTAGAAGTGTTGTTGTTACAATTTCATTACTGATTAAGTTGAATTAAACTAAATTTGTATGATGGTTAATGGTTCATAATACCTTTTGCTTATGACTTACTAAGCTTAAATAGCTTACTGTGTGTGTGTTTTGTTTACCTCTATTTTATAGATTTTAGATTTACGTTACGAGCTCGGGGATCATCAACGAAGCCTATCACACTATCGACAGTTTTTCGGTATTTTACTAAGTTGAATTTGGGCTTATGGCATGTATAGCATAGATGGAATCTTTAGGTTGATTTTTGGTCATGTATATAAAAACAACCATACGAAAATGGCTTAATTTCCATGCTTGTGTTCGGTTTGGTTTAAAATTTGTTTATTCATGATTATCTTGCTTAAGTAGGATTTTATGTGTTTGGAATGAGTGCTTGATGTGTTTACTTTTTATGCTCGAATTTGACTATATTGGATCATGATTTGAGCTTGCATTAGGATGAGATATTCAAGTTACGTGTATGTGGTAAACTTTGTTTATACTAGGTAATAAAGTCTTAAGATATGTGGATTGAATAAATGGGTAAAATGCTAAGTATATTATGAATGAAATGACATTTATAATTTTAATATATGAATTAAGTAATATGTACGTCATATATGTGTTGGTTTTAGAAATTTTGCTATGGCTCATTTGTATGTGAAGTAGGGTTGCTATGTTTAGTTAATATTGTAGTAAATGTTTTGATATATATATGTATATATATGTACGTTTATAGCATATAAATGGAACAAATCGATATGTCCGATTAGTCAATGAAATTGAATATGGTTTAAGTTCATTCGGGAAATACTAGTATGTATTTATATAAGTATGTTGTAATTATATTAGACTAGCGATGAGTAAAACAAATAGATATACCTATGACATGCTTAACGGCTGTTTGTTATTTAAATGTTGAATAATTGATTTCAAAATGTGATTAAAATGTGATAGTAAATTGGGCCTTAGTAAATTGTTCATTTTGATAGGCATGTGAGTTGGTTGCAATATTATTTGCCTATTTGTGATCGAATACGAAAATTTATTATTATTGATATGTTTAAATTTTAAAAGCATAACTTGTTTATATACTTTAAGTGGTATAGCATGATTGAGTTTTAGTTGGATAAGTGAATTATATGTACTAAAAAAATGTAGTAAATATCTGTCATGATCAATGCTATGTCCGGTAATGCCTTGTAACCCTAATTCGACGTCGGATACGGGTTAGGGGTGTTACAGATGCTGTGTGGGTTGTTGTGGATAGATTGACAAAGTCGGCTCACTTTATTCCAGTACGTGTTGATTATTCACTGGATAAGTTAGCTGAGTTGTATGTGGCAGAGATAGTGAGATTGCATGGTGTACCTATGTCTATTATATCGGATAGAGATTCAAGGTTTACTTCGAGATTTTGGAAGAAGTTGCAAGAGGCCATGGGTACGAAATTGAATTTCAGCACTGCGTTCCATCCACAAACCTATGGTCAGTCTGAAAGAGTGATTCAAGTTCTTGAAGATTTGCTTCGATGCTGTGTGTTAAAATTCGAAGGTAGTTGGGAGAGATATCTACCTTTGGTCGAATTCGCCTACAACAATAGTTATCAGTCGAGTATACAGATGGCACCGTATGAGGCTTTGTATGGTCATAAGTTTCGAACTCCTTTATATTGGACCGAGCTTAGTGAGAAGCGGATCCATGGGGTCGATCTAGTCAAAGAAACTGAAGAGAAGGTGAAAGTAATTCGTAATAGTCTGAGAGTCGCCGGATGACCGGCTGTAAGTCGTCGACGCGATTTGAAAAGAAAAGAAATTGAGTTTGAAGTGGGCGACAAAGTGTTTTTGAAAGTGTCCCCGTGGAAGAAGATTATGAGATTTGGACGAAAAGTGAAATTGAATCCAAGGTTTATAGGGCCGTATGAGATCACGGCATGCACTTGGGCTCAGAAGCGCACTGGGCTTGGCTTTGCCGTAGAGTTGGAAAAGATTCATAATGTGTTCCATGTGTCGATATTGCGACGGTATCGCTCCGATCCTTCACATGTGATTCCTTCGACGGGAATTGAGATAAGACCGGATATGTCTTATGAAGAAGAGCCGATTAAGATCTTAGCTCGAGAAGTGAAACAGTTGAGAAATAAGAGCATAGCACTAGTGAAAGTGTTATGGCAGAAACATGGTGTGGAAGAGGCTACGTGGGAAACGGAAGAAGTTATGAGAGAGCAACACCCAAACCTCTTTATTGGTAAGATTTTCAGGGACGAAAATCTCTAAAGGAGGGAGAGTTGTAACATCCCAGTTTAGGGCCTAGTCGGTATAGTGGTGCGAGACCACAAATTCGAGGGTTATAAATGAGTTATTGAGGTTTATGCCTTGTATGCATGCTAGTGTGAAAGTTTCATGAAGCAATTTGATGAAATTGTGGTTGAATTGTCCAAAAGGACTAAATTGCAAAAGTTGCAAAATGTATGTTTCTAGAAGCTATATGTGTGAAATAGCTTTAGATTATTAATTAGAGGTCCTTAAATAGCAATTTATCCAAATTCTAACTTTTGGACAAAATTGGGCATGGATGAGTTAAAATTTGAAGTTTATCAAAAAAGGGCATTTTGGTCATTTAGTTATTAAATGATTAAATAGGTGAAAAGATGACAAAAATTCACTCATCTTCTCCCTCAAGCTGCCGAAAATTCCAATAGCCATTGTTAGGGCTCTTTCAATTTTTCAAGCTTGCTAGTAAGTGCTCCTAAGCCCGGTTTTTGATATTCTTCGTATTTTTGAAGTCCTAGTAGCATGAGTAAGCTATTTTTAGCTATTTGTTGAGCTATTATGGATGTTCAAAAATGTACATATGTATGACATGCATGTATTTTGATGTTTTATGGAAGAATATGAAAGCTTGAGGTAGTAGAAACATCTTTTGCTAAGTGATTTTCCATGAAAATGCATGTAGGGACTAGTTTGTAAAAAACTTTAGTTTGGTCATGCATATGTGATTTAGTGAGAATTGATGAATGCTTTAGTTGAGCAAGTGGTTCGGCTAAGCATGAAAGGATAGAAAGTTGAATAAAAATCACTTTACGAGCCTTGGGGCTAAAGTGTAAATATGAGAAAGTTTAGGGGCAAAATAGTAATTTTGATAAAGTATGAAATGTGTGTCAATTTAGTCAATGTGTGTATTGAATAAGCTGATTTATTCATTATAGGTCAAGAAAGACGGCTTGGGATCGTAACCGAGGCAAAAGCAAGGTGGTGGACTAAATTGCATATTTCTATACTTTTGAGTATCGAGGTAAGTCTATGCACAAATAATGCATTCATACTTACAATTTGTTAATGCTGGCTAGTGTGTAGCATGTTTGAGAACCTATGTGGGATGAATGTAGTAGAAATTGTGAATGAATGTATGATCGAGAATGATTGAGGACCTATGTGGTTTAAGTAGAATGATTAAGTAAGTAGACTTGTGCATGTGTTGTGATAATGCTAGATGGTGGGCTAAGTGCGATACCATCCTAATGCATATTGACGATGAGCTAGCTATGTGCGATGCTATCGTGAGGTATATCGTCTAGTGGGCTATGTGCTGAACAACTATGAATACCTTTGTGGTAGGCTAAATGCGATACCACCTTATTAATCAATTGTGGTGTGCTAAGTGCGAAACCACCGAGATATCAACTGTGTGTATTAATTGTGTAACATCCTAGATTAGGGGTTATGCGGTTGGAGCGTAACTCAAGTGTTAGTAGGCTTTAAGTGTGTTTGGTGATGTTTTAGGAGTTTTTAGAACCCAAGGATGAAGGGGAAAGCTTTGGGAAAATGTTGAATTTTAAGTATAAAAGGGAGTGGGTGAAGGAGCCCTTAAGGAAAAATTTGGGAATTTCTGGACATGAAAGTCCAGGTGGTAAAGTGGCTCCCATGCGCCACTTAAAGGCCTGGAAGTAACGCTAGTAAGGGCAAGGTGTTTTATTTTTTTGGGTTTTGGCGTTAAAAGGAAGGAGGCCTTAAAAGAAGCTGGGCCGAGTCTATGACACAAAATGGCGCCTTGGCAAAGTGGTTCCCATGCGCCACTTAGGAGTTGGAGGTGAGGATGGGCGCAGGTTCGAATGGCTGGAGCAGCATTATTCGTTTTATTTTTATATATGCGGTGATGGGCTTAAGTAGGAAGGCTTTAAAAATAAATGATGGGGTTTTATGACATGAAAGTAAATTGGGAAGAGTGGCCAGGGGCGTTAAGGGAGGCTACTGCTGTTGCCTTCACCAGGTTGCTGGTTCGAGTCCAAGAAGCAGCATTTGGATTTTTATTTTTCCTCTTTGCTGCTGGCGTGAAGGAGAGAAAGAATTGGCATGATTTTGGACTCTTCAAAGTGATAGAGTTTGAGCTTATTTTTTTTAATTTCGGCTGGAAGAGTAATTAATAGTATTTTATTTTCATTATAATTGTTTAAGGAGGATTAGGAGATAAAGATGTGAGATAAATCTTGCATTTTTGAAAGCTGAAATTATCACCTAAAACGGAGGTGCTGGCCGAATATTGGACTCCTTGGGGGGCTGTTCAAAATTGATTTTTGTACAGCAAGAAGTGCCCAAAAATTCCAGCAACTATTTCTTCTTCTTTTTCCTCTATTGCTGCCGAATTTCCCCTAGGGAATCCTTCAAAATTTTCCAGCATCTTCCTCTTTTACTTAGCCAAAAATCACCATTGACTTTCCCTACATCTTCTCTTTTTCTTTTTTCTTCCTTCACTAGCCGAACCTACCCTCCTCCTTCACTAAAATTTCCAGCCCTTCCAATTGTGCATTTGGTCGAATCTCCCTAAAGAGAGGTGCTGACTTGTGGAGTTTAGGAGCCTACATAAATTAAGGGAAGCTTTCGGGAATTATTTTTCCAAGGGTGAGTGGGTAAGCACTTTCGGCCAAGGGCCTTTAATAAAAGTTTATTGTTTAATATCGAACTGATGAGTGTGCCATGGTTTTAGGGGTAAGTTAAGACTTCGGGATTTGTTTGGAAATCAAATCCGTTCAAGGTAAGGCCGTAAAAGAACCTCTGACATTACTTGGTTTGGCCGAATAGGCCTAAGTCCCTAACCATGCTTTTTGGTCGATTATAGGACAAGAGATCTAGCGACGTAGATCGGATCTTCTGGATCTAGGAATTCCTAGTAGAAGCAGTGTGTGTAAACTCTTTACACACTTTATTAATAAACTTGCTATATTATTGTCTTGAGTATAAATTTTGGTAGTGATCTATGATATGCTTGTGGGCTTAAACATGGATTCCGGGTAAGTCCCCTGACTTGTGATTTTTGATATATGTTTGCATGCCATCACATGATGTTTAATACTATGACATGATATATGAAATTTGTTGTATAAGCATGTGATGGTGGGATTGATGAGAGGAGGGGATGAACTATGGATCCGTCGTCGATGGTTTTGACCACAAGATGGGTTGGCCCCATCAGATTATTGTGACCTATGGTCATTAGTGGTTTTGACCACAACGATTGATTATTTGCGACTAAGTCCCAGTGGTTTGGTACCACCAGTGGTTTTGACCACATTTGATATATTGTGACCTATGGTCATCAGTGGTTTTGACCACACGATGGGTTGGCCCTATCATTTAAATTGTGACTTTAAGTCATCAGTGGTTTTGACCACACGGGGTAGAAAAGGAGTATGGATGGCTAGTTGGGTTGCATGAGCATGTTTATTAATGAATTGTGTATGAGATGTATTTTTCCGGGTGGGGGATTTACACACTGAGTCTCGGTGACTCACCCCTTCCCTTAACATTTTGTAGATGGGTAGATCGCGGAGATGGAGCTGGATGGACTCGAGGTGGCCATGCAGTGGAAATTTTAATTAGACGAACTTGGATTTTGTTTTACTTTATTTAATGTTGGTTTATTTTAATTAAGTTGTAGTAAGGCCTAGACATATTTTTATTATTCTATGTTTTGGATTAATTTGTTAAACTATTTCCTAACATTAAATTAAGTACACGTGGTTTCTAAAATTTTAAATCGCAAAAATGTTTTATCGTGCCATCGGGCACACCTGAATCGGTAACAATCTGGCTTAATAAATATTTTTAAAATAAACCTAAGTATGGATTTTATACACCTCAAATGTTTTAAAAAAAATAACTATCTTTTACCAAAAAGATAATTCGACTTAAAAGGATTTTCAAAGATGTTTTCTATGTAGCACACCAAATTCGGTCGTAGTGTTTGGGCCGGGTTTAGGGTGTTACAAATTGGTATCAGAGCCCAGTTCAAAACTCGGCTGTGGGGGCCCAAGGCCCAAAATGTTTTAGTAGGCCTTTGAGAAATATTTTTGGTTTTGAATAGCATGGCACCGAGTCTCCTAAGCACCTATCCGCCTGTAAGTACCTCTAACTTCGTGTGATTTATTATTTGTAGAAGGGTAGGCATGGAACGTAGACAAGATGATAGGTGTTTGAACTTCGTGACTAGACTACCCCAATGAATACATAAAACTTTAAAAGCCTAATTAAACAAACCTAGGACCAAGTCGCCGAGTTAGGGTGTGGTAACCTTGGTGCGCATGTCTAGGATTAGATCCTAAGAGCTTGGTACTTAAGCGATCCTCGTGACTCACCTCCTCTTCATGGGAATCCTACCGTGCATAGCTTCGGTTCACCCTAACCAAGAGGACTCGGTCTTAGGCTAAACACGTTAAATAAAACCCGAAAGGGATTAACCATGTTTTATGGAAATTCTAGTTTTTTTTTTTTAAATCATTAAAATATCTCTTTTAAATAGTAGGACGAAATTATTTTTGGAAAAATTTTTAAAATATTCTTGGCTTATAAAAATTACCAAAATACCCCTGGTTTCCAAAATTCTGCTATATCTTTAATTTGACAAATTTTCAGAAATACCCCCCCAGTTTTGGAAATTTCAAAGTGTCCTGATTTATTAAAGTTTTAAAATTTCTCTGGTTTATTACTAAAAATACCCTCAGAGGAAAATGACAAAAATACCCCGGATAGAAAGCGACTACGAAATGCCCAAGAGTGAATGTGTATGAAAGGTATTAAGGAATGTGATATTCAAGTAGAATAGTGAACTCGAATCGAACCTTTGTGTGATCGAAAGAACAACTTCAAAAACTTCATTTCATAAAATTTCTCGCGGATAATCGATGGAACAAAATTCTGATTGCATAAAACTTTTTAATCAGACTAAATCGCGTTGTAGAAATGAGTTTGAGGGGACGTGGTCGTCGCGGACGTGGTCAAGGTGGAATAACAGCTTTAATAAGATCAGAGTGCGCAGCAGTGAAGTAAGTGTGGTAAGTTAGGATGTACGGATGATCGTTAGTAAGTAATTTCGAGGACGAAATTATTTTTTTAGGAGGGTAGAATTGTAACATCCTAGATTAGGGGTTATCCGGTTGGAGCGTAACTCAAGTGTTAGTAGGCTTGAAGTGTGTTTGGTGATGTTTTAGGAGTTTTTAGAACCCAAGGATGAAGGGGAAAGCTTTGGGAAAATGTTGAATTTTAAGTATAAAAGGGGGAGCTGGGTGAAGGAGCCCTTAAGGAAAAATTTGGGAATTTCTGGACATGAAAGTCCAGGTGGTAAAGTGGCTCCCATGCGCCACTTAAAGGCCTGGAAGTAATGCTAGTAAGGGCTTGGGTTCGAATCAAGGTGGCAGCAAGGTGTTTTATTTTTTTGGGTTTTGGCGTTAAAAGGAATGAGGCCTTAAAAGAAGCTGGGGCGAGTCTATGACACAAAACGGCGCCTTGGCAAAGTGGTTCCCATGCGCCACTTAGGAGTTGGAGGTGAGGATGGGCGCAGGTTCGAATGGCTGGAGCAGCATTATTCGTTTTATTTTTATATATGCGGTGATGGGCTTAAGTAGGAAGGCTTTAAAAATAAATGATGGGGTTTTATGACATGAAAGTCAATTGGGAAGAGTGGCCAGGGGCGTTAAGGGAGGCTGTTGCTGTTGCCTTCACCAGGTTCCTGGTTCGAGTCCAAGAAGCAGCATTTGGATTTTTATTTTTCCTCTTTCTTTGCACAAGGCGTGAAGGAGAGAAAGAATTGGCATGATTTTGGACTCTTCAAAGTGATAGAGTTTGAGCTTATTTTTTTAATTTCTACTGGAAGAGTAATTAATAGTATTTTATTTTCATTATAATTGTTTAAGGAGGATTAGGAGATAAAGATGTGAGATAAATCTTGCATTTTTGAAAGCTGAAATTATCACCTAAAAAGGAGGTGTTTGGCGAATATTGGACTCCTTGGGGGCTGTTCAAAAAATTGATTTTTGTACAAAGAAGAAGTGCCCAAAAATTCCAAAGCAACTATTTCTTCTTTTTTCCTCTCATGTTGCTGAATTTCCCTAGGGAATCCTTCAAAATTTTCCAAAGATCTTCCTCTTTTACTTAGCCAAAAATCACCATTGATTTTCCCTACATCTTCTCTTTTCTTTTTTTCTTCCTTCACTAGCCGAACCTACCCTCCTCCTTCACTAAAATTTCCAGCCCTTCCAATTGTGCATTTGGTCGAATCTCCCTAAAGAGAGGTGCTGACTTGTGGAGTTTAGGAGCCTACATAAATTAAGGGAAGCTTTAGAATTATTTTTCCAAGGGTGAGTGGGTAAGCACTTTCGCCAAGGGCCTTTAATAAAAGTTTATTGTTTAATATCGAATCGATGAGTGTGCCATGGTTTTAGGGGTAAGTTAAGACTTCGGATTTGTTTGGAAATCAAATCCGTTCAAGGTAAGGCCGTAAAAGAACCTCTGACATTACTTGGTTTGGCCGAATAGGCCTAAGTCCCTAACCATGCTTTTTGGTCGATTATAGGACAAGAGATCTAGCGACGTGAGATCGGATCTTCTGGGATCTAGGAATTCCTAGTAGAAACAGGTGTGTGTAAACTCTTTACACACTTTATTAATAAAATTGCTATATTATTGTCTTGAGTATAAATTTTGGTAGTGATCTATGATATGCTTGTGGGCTTAAACATGGATTCCGGGTAAGTCCCCTGACTTGTGATTTTTGATATATGTTTGCATGCCATCACATGATGTTTAATACTATGACATGATATATGAAATTTGTTGTATAAGCATGTGATGGTGGGATTGATGAGAGGAGGGGGATGAACTATGGACTGTCGTCAGTGGTTTTGACCACAAGATGGGTTGGCCCCATCGATTATTGTGACCTATGGTCATCGGTGGTTTTGACCACAACGATTGATTATTTGCGACTAAGTCCCAAAGTGGTTTGGTACCACCGATGGTTTTGACCACATTTGATATATTGTGACCTATGGCCATCGGTGGTTTTGACCACACGATGGGTTGGCCCCATCATTTAAATTGTGACTTTAAGTCATCGATGGTTTTGACCACACGGGGTAGAAAAGGAGTATGGATGGCTAGTTGGGTTGCATGAGCATGTTTATTAATGAATTGTGTATGAGATGTATTTTTCCGGGTGGGGGATTTACACACTGAGTCTCGGTGACTCACCCTTCCCTTAACATTTTGCGAGATGGGTAGATCGCGGAGATGGAGGATGGACTCGAGGTGGCCATGCAGTGGAAATTTTAATTAGACGAACTTGGACTTTGTTTTACTTTATTTAATGTTGGTTTATTTTAATTAAGTTGTAGTAAGGCCTAGACATATTTTTATTATTCTATGTTTTGGATTAATTTGTTAAACTATTTCCTAACATTAAATTAAGTACACGTGGTTTCTAAAATTTTAAATCGCAAAATGTTTTATCGTACCATCGGGCACACCTGAATCAGAACAATCTGGCTTAATAAATATTTTTAAAATAAACCTAAGTATGGATTTTATACACCTCAAATGTTTTAAAAAAAATAACTATCTTTTACCAAAAAGATAATTCGACTTAAAAGGATTTTCAAAGATGTTTTCTATGCAGCACACCAAATTCGGTCGTAGTGTTTGGGCCAGGTTTGGGGTGTTACAAACTGTGTGTATTAGCTGTGTGGATTAGTTATGTGAACTAGCTGTGTGGATAAGCTGTGTGGATAAGTTATGTGGATTAACTGTGTGGATGTATTACGAGAAATAATGAGGTGTTGTATGTTATGTAAATGTGATATTTAATGTAGGGGTGCATTTCAATGGTTATGAGTATGTGACTCATGATGAGTTGAAAATGTGGTAAGGGATAGAAAGAGTAAGCACAATGCTATTTGTGGGTTAGTTTATACTATGATGCTTAATTGTTTATGTGTAAACTTACTAAGCTCAAAGCTTACTCCCTTTCTTTTCCCTTGTCTTATAGATTAAAAGCGTTGAATCGAGATACGAGGATCATCGAAGACAACCACATATCAAAGACACTTTGGTACATGAAACTTAATGTTTTGTATATGGCATGTATAGGGGCTAGACAAGTTAGTGAATTTTGTTGTAAATGGCTAAGAAGTGTTGGCCTTTAGATGGATAGCTTATTTTGTATAATGCCATGGTTGTTGGCTATTACATTATATGAAAGAAAGTTATAGTTGTCTATCTGAGATTACAATTCAATTTGAGTTGATTATGGATGTGTTGTATGAGTGCATGTTGTGTAAGATATAAGGGTGAGGAGAGCCTAGCAAATAGCTTTGTTCTTGGCCATGTGGATAGACACACGGACGTGTGTCTAGGCCATGTGTGACATACGGTCAGGCCACGAGCGTGTGCTTTGGCCGTGCGTCCCCTGCATGTTAGTATTTTAAATCAGAATAGACCACAGACTAGCCACACGGGCGTGTGTCTAGGGCGTGTGGGATTAACCAGTGTTGGCCACGGGCTAGCCACACGGGCGTGTGTCTAGACTCTAGGCCGTGTTAAGGTAGTCAGTGTGCACCACGGGTGGTAAGCACGGGCGTGTGCCTTGGCCGTGGGGCATTGGTAGAATGCTGGGGTTTTAGGCACGGTTGGGGGACATGGGCGTGTGTGTCCATGCACGGGCGTGTCTAATCTTGCACAGGCGTGTGAGACTGTATAAAAGAGAAAAATTTTAAGATTGGAAAAATTTCCGGTTTAGTCTCGAGAGCCCTCGTGTGTATGAGTGAGGCCTCATAAGTCGAGAAAGAGGTTGTTGAGATGACTTCAGAGAGTAGTTACGACGAGCCTATGTAACACCCCAAACCCGGACAGGACACCACGTCCGAATCTGGTATGTTACGGGGAAAACGTTTGTGAGAGATAAGATTTTACGTTTAAAAGCGGGGCGAAAACATAGTGAACTTGAAGAAAATTGGAGTAGGCCTGTTTGATTAGATTTTGAAAACTTATCCAAAGTATATAGTTAAAAACGAGTTGATTTCATCTAGCATTTCCAATAGTTTCTTAGTACTATTTTGAAACATTTTTGACTTAGTAGAATATCGAGTTTGGTTTGAAAATCATTTGAGTTTACTTTATAGCCAAACCTAGTGAGATACCCGATGGTATAGTTTAAAACACATTGCGTTATAGTTTTGAAACGTTATCTTACCAAATTTTTAGTAAAATTTCATACCAAGTTATTTGTTAAGCAGGTTGAGAATCTAATTAAAACATAACCATCATAAAACATAATTTAAAGGCCTTTTACAAATCCAGTTAAATCTCAAATAAAAATAAATAAGCTAAAGTACCCAAAGTGAATAGTCCGAGCAAAACTTTTATTAAAGCATGGCATGTGCACCCGAGTCCACCCCGGCTCCATGTCCGCGTCTACGGGTCACTGAAAATGTCGGAGGAGAGGGTGAGTCGAATGACTCAATGCATAAATCCCGCTCCCGATGAAACAACATGCTAACACACATCATACATAGCAACATAATTAATGCAACCCGATCCTAACCATCCGTATCTCCTTTTTCTACCCCGTGGTACCAAACCACTGGGTGGTGCCAAACCACTGGTGACATATAGTCACAATGTGTTACCAAAACACTGGTGTCCCAAAGACACATTATCCATCAATGTGGTGCCAAACCACTGGTGTCCCAAAGACACGTTTGTGCTACCAAAGCACTGGTGACCGAAGTCACAAATCCAATGATGGGGCCAACCCATCGTGTGATACCCAATCACTAGCGACGATCCCATATCTCATGTGGGGCCAACCCACGGTGGTGTCAAACCACGAGGACGAAGTCGCAATGAGGTGCCAAACCTCTGGAGGTGCCAAACCTCTGGTGACCCAAAGTCACAAAGTGTGTTACCAAAACACTGGTGCTCGTCAGCACAAAATATCACTGCCCCCTCCACTCATATCACCCATCATCATATCAACTCATGTGATCATGCATATCATACAAGTCATGCATATCATGCCAACATGTCTAGCATTACATCTCATAGCATACATAACATAGATCATAATACCCAAGGTATCCATAATAGAACGTGTAATAAATTAGACTTACCGGATACGTACACATACCCCGTTTGGGTATCCAATTATCCGTCATCTTCGTATAGTTTTTAACAGGCAAACAGGTTTATTAATAACATTACTAGGTATCGGTGTGTGTAGTTTACACACACAGTAATTACGAGTCTAAAGATCCCAACGACCGATCTATGTCCTCGATTATCAAGCTCCTATAACAATCGGCCAACACAGATTAGGCACTAAGACCTTTCGGCCAAAGACATATAAACCCAAAGGGGTTAATTTCAATCCCTTACCTTGAAGATGATCTGGTTTCCTACCAAACTGAACCAAGCGATGGTTCTCCTTTAGCAATCGGCTACACCTTAAAAGAAGAACGATTAATCCATTGTCATCCTTGACTTAATCGCACTAAATCGATAAATAACCCAATAATAACATAGCCACTTACCACTTTGCTTACCAACCAGTCTCTAACAATGTAAAGGCCTCACTGGTGGCTTCAAAATCCCGAATGCCCTAACAAGCAATCGGTTTTAACAAAGGAGAATAACACCCATCAATAGTTGTCATATACAACTCTTAAACAACTCAAATCGATTAAGAGAAAGAAAGAAACTAAATGACCATTCGGCCAAGGGCTTACCAACACCCAAACGATTGAAGCAAAACCCCAACACCAACAAAGATTCGGCCAAGATTTTTGAAAAGAAGAAAGAAAATGAAAATAAGGTAGATGCTTTTCGGTTTGAGAGAAAAGATAATATGAAATGGAAGCGAGTTTGGTAAGAGTTGAGAAGAAGAGAAGTGGATGGAATGGAGGTACTTTCGGTTTTGAGAAGGTGTTTTGGTGGATATAGTTTCATAAGGTGATTTCAAAAGCAAAAGAAAAGAAAATATGAGAGGAAAAGAGGACTATTTTCGGTTTACACAATTTGAAGAAGAAAGGGAAGTGAAGATACTTGAGAACTTTCGGCCACACCAACTCAAAAGGCAAAACAACTTGGCACATGAGAGCTTGAACTTTCGGTTTCCAAGAAGAAAAGAATGAGAAACCCTCTTGGAACTCGGTTGCTTTTGACAAAAGAGAACTTGTTTGACACCCAAAAAGTGACCGAAAAAGCACTAAGTTGGCAAGGAAATTTCTGCACTACCTCAACACCACACTACCAACCCAAGCCGTCCACTTCCCCACTCCAACACCCCACAACTTCGGCCATAATCCCCAAACACACTCACCACCACTCATTTCAAATGAGTGGACCAAGTCCTCCTCCATATTTTGCTCTCCACCTTACATTTGAAAATGAAGACCAAGTCCAAGTAGAATTTCACTAGCCTTCTACCTCTCCTCCATGCCGTCCCAAAAACAAGCCAAAATGGGGACTCTGCAGCTCGAACACTGGACCTCCACCACAAGTAGATGACGCCACACCAAGCTTCCCCATGTAGCGCATGCTTTGCCACTAAGCTAGCTCCTTATTTGTGCAACAAAACATCAATTAAAATTCTTAAACCCCAGCTTCCTCAGCCTCCCTTCACTTAACACCCAAAAACCAAAATTTTCCCATTCCTCAGGCACACTCCTAGCCCACAATTAAGCCCCTAAAACACCGAAATAGCAACACAGCACACTAAACACATGCTATTTCATGCAACAACAAAATAGCCCCTATCCCGAGATATTACAGTTCTACCCCCCTTAAAAATAATTTCGACCTCGAAATTACCTGATCAGAAGAGTTGTTGCGGGTATTGCTGTCTCATCATATCCTCGGGTTCCCACGTAGCTTCTTCTACGCCATGATTTCGCCAAAGTACCTTAACCAAAGGCACAGACTTCCCTCTACGCAGAACCTTCACATCCCGATCAAGAATGCGCACGGTTCTTCTTCCATGGTCAAGTCTGGATTTACCTCGATCTCTTCCATCGCTACCACATGTGACGGATCTGAGCGATAACGCCAAGCATCGAAGCGTGAAAAACATCGTGAATCGACTAAGCTCTGCGGCAACTCAAGCCGATACGCCATGGTCCAACTCGTCTCGTCTCATTACCTTATACGGTCCAATAAACCTCGGACTTAGCTTGCCTTTCTTCCCGAACCTCAACACCTTCTTCCAAGGCGAGACCTTCAGAAAACTCGATCCCCACAAATAACTCTATATCTCTTCGCTTAAGATCGGCATAAGACTTCTGCCGGTCCGGCGTCCTTCAATCTAGACTGAATCAACTTAACCTTGTCTTGGTCTCGAAGAACCAACTCGGGTCCCAACAACCGACGTTCACCTAACTCCGTCCAACACGTAGGTGAGCGACATTTCCTACCATACAACGCCTCATACGGTGCCATCTTGATGCTCGCTTGGTAACTATTGTTGTAGGCAAACTCAGCTAATGGCAAAAACTCCTCCCAAGCGCCCACAAATCCGGGACACAACCTCTCGGCATATCCTCTAAGATCTGAATAACCCTTTTCTCGATTGACCGTCGATCATGCGGGTGAAAAGCCGTCTTTGAAATCCAAACGAGTACCCAGAGCTGATGCAATGCTTTCCGAACCTTGACGTGAATCTAGGATCCTCATCCCGAGATAATCAAACCGCACACCGTGCAACCTTACTATCTCGACACATACGACCGCCAACTTCGAGTGAGTAGTCAACCTCACCGAATAAAGTGAGTGATTTAGTCGATCGATCCACCACTACCCAAACGAATCCTTCTTGCTTGGCGTGGCGGTAACCCACCGACGAAATCCATGGTTATCCTTTCCCACTTCCATCGAGGAATCTTCACAGTGAAGCAAACCCGACGGCAACTGATGCTCAGCCTTGACCTGTTGACAAGTCAGACACTTCCCAACAAACTCTGTCACCTCTTTCTTCAAGCCAGGCCACCAAAACTGCTCTCTAAGATCCCTATACATCTTGCTACCTCCAGGATGCATAGCATGAGGATCATTATGAGCGTCTGAAGAATCTTTTGCCTCAGCTCAACATCTTTAGGCATACAAACCTTACCTTGGAAACACAACACATCATCACTAGACAAGCTGTAACCCTCCAAACCACCATTCTGCACTTGCAACTTCCGCGCACTCAGAACCTCATCCAATAACTGTTTCTCTCGGATCTGCTCAACCCAAGTAGGCTTAACCTGCAACTCTGCCAGAATACTCCCGTCGTCATACAAACTCAAATGGGCAAACAATGCTCTTAAGTCCGAAACAACCTTACGGCTCAATGCGTCTGCCACCACATTAGCCTTGCCCGGATGATACTCAATCGAACAGTCGTAATCTTTCAGCAACTCGACCCATCTGCGCTGCCTCAAATTCAAATCCTTCTGAGTCAGGAGATACTTCAGACTCTTATGATCTGTGTAGACTATCGATCTCTCTCCGTACAAGTAGTGCCTCCAAATCTTTAAAGCGAAGACCACAGCCGCTAGCTCCAAGTCATGCGTCGGATAGTTGACCTCATGTGGCCTCAGCTGTCGAGAAGCGTAAGCCACAACCCTACCTTCTTGCATCAGCACACAACCCAAGCCCGTATGTGATGCATCGCAATAAACTGTGAACTCCTTACCAGCCTCAGGTTGAATTAGAACCGGAGCCTCAGTCAAAATCTTCTTTAACTTATCGAAGCTTTCCTGCTGTTTCTCAGTCCAAACAAAAGGAACTCCTTTCCTTAGCAACTTGGTCATCCGCGCTTGGCTATCAACGAAAACCCTCAACAAACCTTCGGTAATATCCGCCAAACCTGAAAACTCGAATCACACCCACCGACCTAGGCGGCTTCCAATCCAAAAAGCGCCTCAATCTTACGAGGATCTACTCGAATCCCCTCACCGACACTACATGACCCAAGAAAGTCACTTCTCTAAGCCGAACTCGCACTTCACCGAACTTAGCATAGAGTTGCTTTTCCTCGAATGCGACACCACTCGCAAATGCGCATCATGCTCTTCCCCGCCCTTGAGTACACCAAGATGTCGTCTATGAAAACCACGACGAACCGATCGAGATCTTTGTTGAAACACCCTATTCATCATATCCATAAACGCCGTCGGTCGCGTTAGTCAACCCGAACGGCATTACCAGAATTGTAGTGCCCATACCGAGTCCGAAACGCTATTTTATGGATATCGGCCTCCTTAACTCTTAATCGGTGATACCTGACCTCAAGTCGATCTTGAAAATACCGCAGCCCCTTCAAATGATCAAACAAGTCATCTATCCGTGGCAGCGGATACTTGTTTTTAATCGTCGACTTATTCAATCGGCGGTAGTCTATGGACATCCGCATCGTTCCATCTTTCTTCTTAACAAAAAGTACCGCGCACTTCACTTACGGCGAAACACTTGGCCTAATAAAACCTCGATCCAATAACTCCTGGATCTGAGCCTTAAGCTCCACCAATTCCTTTGGCGCCATCCTATACGGAGCAATAGACAGGCGCGATTCGGGTAATAGATCAATCTCGAACTCTACCTCTCGATCTGGCGGCAAACCCTAAGCTCCTCGAGAAACACATCAACAAATTCCTTAACAAAGATGCGAACCTTCTCTACTGGCAGCAGACTCTTTAGCTTCCAAGGCATACACATGAACCACATACGCTTCACAGCCTTTCCTGACCATCTTCTCTGCTTTCAGAGCAGATACCACATTAGACAGGTAATCTCTCCTATTACCTATCATAGCCACCTCATCACCCTCAACCGTCTTAAGAACCATGCGCTTAGCCGCGCAATCCAACCTCGCCTGGTACTTGACCAACCAATCCATCCCAAGAATCAGATCGAACTCCCCAAACGGCAGTTCCATCAGATCAGCAGCAAACACTACCCCTTGGAGTTCTAAGGGTACGTCTCTAAACAACTTATCTACTACCACAGAGTGACCTAAAGGGCTAATCACAGTCATCTGCCTAGAAGCTATCTCAGAGTCTAAATCCATGGTCTCTACTATACTACTGGCAACATAAGAGTGCGTTGAACCCGCATCAATCAAAGCGATATAAGGAGAACCAAAAATCAAAAACGTCTGCGGTTATGACGTCCGGTGCGTCGCCCTCCTCTCGGCGCCTCGCAGCATACACCAAACCAGGCTGTATGCGGCATCGAAACTACCGCACCTCTGCCCGGTGCTCCACAGCCCCGACCAGAACCATTACCACCTCTGCCATTACCGCGGCCCCTCTGCGGTGGCGGTCTATTACCTCTAAACTGATTACGGCCCTGACTCTCAGACTGAATCCTGGCCAACCTACGCGGACAGTCCCTCACACGGTGCTCCAGAGAACCACACTCGAAGCAACCTTTTCCTCCAGTCCAGCAACCACCCCAATGAGATTTCCCACACTGATTACAACTGCGCGGCGGTCCTGCCTGCAAAGAACAAACCTAGCAGACTGATTCGGCCCACTCGGTCTAGCTCTCTTCTGCGGATTACCCGACGATCCAGAAGACCCAAAGCTCCTCTTATGTCTATTTCGATCCATACCCTGCCTCACTGATTCCTTAACACCCTCGGCTACCTTAGCCTTCTCAACTAAGACAGCAAACTCGCGCTCCTGCTGTGGAGCAATCAGCAGCCTCAACTCGTCTCGCAGACCATCCTCGAAACGAACACACCTCTCATGCTCAGTGGCCACAATGCCCCTGGCATACCTACTCAGCTTCAAGAACTCGGCCTCGTACTCAGAAACAGATTTACTAACTCCCGCGCCACCACCAACTACTGCTACCCTTTCTAACACTCGCAGCATCGCCTGTGACACTGCGTCGTCCCCAGTCTGATCTTGGAACTCACCACCTCCAGCTGGTGGCGGAAACGGTATCTCATTTTCTGACCCCTGACCAGATCCTACGGGTTCAGAAACTGTCATTCTACCCCTACCTCTACCACGAGTATTACGACCACGTCCGCCTCGAGTGCTCATGACTAATCTTTCTACGTATCTGATTTAAGAGTTTTATGCATCAGCATATATTCCACTATTTTAAGGCAAATCTTATGAATATTTAAGGAGATTTGTTCTCGCGAGTTCACGAATCCTATCGGTTTCCATCTCTAAAGTAGTGTACCATTGCTATTCATCAAATCATATCACATCCAATCAATTCACAAGCAATAGTAAGGGTACTTACAGGCAAGCCCAGTGCCTGAGACTCGGTGCCATGCCTTTCAAACCATACAAACACTTAAAATAAACTCTTAAAAACTTTTTGGGCCTCAGGCCACAGTAAACAGCCTTTGAACTTGGCTCGATACCACAATTGTAACACCCCAAACCCTGACGGGGACACCACGTCCGAATGCGGTATGTTACGGGGAAAGCGTTTGTGAGAGATAAGATTTTACGTTTAAAAGCGGGCGAAAACATAGTGAACTTGAAGAAAATTGGAGTAGGCCTGTTTGATTAGATTTTGAAAACTTATCCAAAGTATATAGTTAAAAACGAGTTGATTTCATCTAGCATTTCCAATAGTTTCTTAGTACTATTTTGAAACATTTTTGACTTAGTAGAATATCGAGTTTGGTTTGAAAATCATTTGAGTTTACTTTATAGCCAAACCTAGTGAGATACCCGATGGTATAGTTTAAAACACATTGCGTTATAGTTTTGAAACGTTATCTTACCAAATTTTTAGTAAAATTTCATACCAAGTTATTTGTTAAGCAGGTTGAGAATCTAATTAAAACATAACCATCATAAAACATAATTTAAAGGCCTTTTACAAATCCAGATTAAATCTCAAATAAAAATAAATAAGCTAAAGTACCCAAAGTGAATAGTCTGAGCAAAACTTTTATTAAAGCATGGCATGTGCACCCCGAGTCCACCCCTCTCCATGTCCAGCGTCTCACGGGTCACCTGAAATGTCGGAGGAGAGGGTGAGTCGAATGACTCGATGCATAAATCCCGCTCCCAATGAAACAACATGCTAACACACATCATACATAGCAACATAATTAATGCAACCCGATCCTAACCATCCGTATCTCCTTTTTCTACCCCGTGTGGTACCAAACCACCGGGTGGTGCCAAACCACCGGTGACATATAGTCACAATGTGTTACCAAAACACTTGGTGTCCCAAAGACACATTATCCATCAATGTGGTGCCAAACCACTGGTGTCCCAAAGACACGTTTGTGCTACCAAAGCACCGTGACCAAAGTCACAAATCCAATGATGGGGCCAACCCATCGTGTGATACCCAATCACTAGCGTACGATCCCATATCTCATGTGGGGCCAACCCACGGTGGTGTCAAACCACGGGGACGAGTCGCAATGAGGTGCCAAACCTCGGAGGTGCCAAACCTCTGGTGACCCAAAGTCACAAAGTGTGTTACCAAAACACTCGGTGCTCGTCGGCACAAAATATCACCGCCCCTCCACTCATATCACCCATCATCATATCAACTCATGTGATCATGCATATCATACAAGTCATGCATATCATGCCAACATGTCTAGCATTACATCTCATAGCATACATAACATAGATCATAATACCCAAGGTATCCATAATAGAACGTGTAATAAATTAGACTTACCCGATACGTACACATACCCCGTTTGGGTATCCAATTATCCGTCATCTTGGTATAGTTTTTAACAGCAAACAGTTTATTAATAACATTACTAGGTATCGGTGTGTGTAGTTTACACACTGGTAATTACGAGTCTAAAGATCCCAACGACCGATCTATGTCCTCGATTATCAAGCTCCTATAACAATCGGCCAACACAGATTAGGCACTAAGACCTTTCGGCCAAAGACATATAAACCCAAAGGGGTTAATTTCAATCCCTTACCTTGAAGATGATCGGTTTCCTACCAAACTGAACCAAGCGATGGTTCTCCTTTAGCAATCGGCTACACCTTAAAAGAAGAACAGTTAATCCATTGTCATCCTTGACTTAATCGCACTAAATCGATAAATAACCCAATAATAACATAGCCACTTACCACTGCTTACCAACCAGTCTCTAACAGGTAAAGGCCTCACCTGGTGGCTTCAAAATCCCGAATGCCCTAACAAGCAATCGGTTTTAACAAAGGAGAATAACACCCATCAATAGTTGTCATATACAACTCTTAAACAACTCAAATCGATTAAGAGAAAGAAAGAAACTAAATGACCATTCGGCCAAGGGCTTACCAACACCCAAACGATTGAAGCAAAACCCCAACACCAACAAAGATTCGGCCAAGATTTTTGAAAAGAAGAAAGAAAATGAAAATAAGGTAGATGCTTTTCGGTTTTGAGAGAAAAGATAATATGAAATGGAAGCAGAGTTTCGGCAAGAGTTGAGAAGAAGAGAAGTGGATGGAATGGAGGTACTTTCGGTTTTGAGAAGGTGTTTTGGTGGATATAGTTTCATTAAGGTGATTTCAAAAGCAAAAGAAAAGAAAATATGAGAGGAAAAGAGGACTATTTTCGGTTTACACAATTTGAAGAAGAAAGGGAAGTGAAGATACTTGAGAACTTTCGGCCACACCAACTCAAAAGGCAAAACAACTTCGGCATATGAGAGCTTGAACTTTCGGTTTTCCAAGAAGAAAAGAATGAGAAACCCTCTTGGAACTCGGTTGCTTTTGACAAAAAGAGAACTTGTTTGACACCCAAAAAGTGACCGAAAAAGCACTAAGTTGGCAAGGAAATTTCGGCACTACCTCAACACCACACTACCAACCCAAGCCGTCCACTTCCCCCACTCCAACACCCCCACAACTTCGGCCATAATCCCCAAACACACTCACCACCACTCATTTCAAATGAGTGGACCAAGTCCTCCTCCATATTTTGCTCTCCACCTTACATTTGAAAATGAAGACCAAGTCCAAGTAGAATTTCACTAGCCTTCTACCTCTCCTCCATGCCGTCCCAAAAAGAAGCCAAAATGGGGACTCTGCAGCTCGAACACTGGACCTCCACCACAAGTAGATGACGCCACACCAAGCTTCCCCATGTAGCGCATGCTTTGCCACTAAGCTAGCTCCTTATTTGTGCAACAAAACATCAATTAAAATTCTTAAACCCCAGCTTCCTCAGCTCCCTTCACTTAACACCGAAAAACCAAAATTTTCCCATTCCCTCAGGCATACTCCTAGCCCACAATTAAGCCCCTAAAACACCGAAATAGCAACACAGCACACTAAACACATGCTATTTCATGCAACAACAAAATAGCCCCTATCCCGAGATATTACAGCCTAAGTGGCGATCAAGTGGTTTGAGTTCGGTAACGCCTCGGGCCTGGTTCCGGCGTAGAACCCGGGCAAGGGGTGTTACAAATGTGACATTCCAGACTCGGGCCTAACTTCTAGGCAGGGTTTGGGGTGTTACATTGAGTGGTATCAGAGCCCGGTTGCAAAGCTCGGGCTATGAAATAGGCCTTAGATTTTGGGTTTTAAAAAGTTTTTGCAGGATTCTTGAAGTGTGGTTCATCGAGCCCTCGACGTCGAGCCAAGTAAGTTTTCTGTACTACATTTGTTTAAATTACTAAACTATATAGATAATGGGCTACTTTAAAATAGGCTTTTAAAGACTAAAGCCCGTAGGAAACTTAAGCCTGTAGTGGGTTCACGACTGCGAAATAGCTTTAAAAAAAAATTTGTTACTTACATAAGACATGCGCTTTAAACAGTGGAATTACGAACTAATTTCATAAAATTTTTAAATACCCAACGATGAGCGCTAGAAGAGGCGCAAGAGGCCGCGGCCGAAGCCGTGGAAGTGTTAGGGCTTTGTAAACATTTGAATCGGAATTTGGTATTTATTCTGCGTATGTTTGAGAATGTTTGCGATAGGTGGATGTTTTGGGTATGTATTAAAATTATTAGGGTCAGAGTGCGCAGCGGTAGCGTGGTGGGGTAGTTGATACACGACCATCCTGTTAGTTGGAAATTTCGAGGATGAAATTTTTTTAAGGGGGAAGAATTGTAACGCCCCGAATTTGGGCCTAGAAGTATTGGGCCTATTGGGCTTTGGGCTTTAGATCTCAGAAAATTTTTAAGTAAGCAAGAAAAAGACAATTGGCATGTGGGCTTTGAGGGTAATGAATTTGGAGTGTCTAGGGGTGTTAGAGATGTTCTGGGATCAAGTAAGGGTATAGGAAAAATTTTAGTTTTAGCCCAAGGGAATTGTGACTTCAGTTAATAGGCCTTTTAAATAAATGAAGAAGAAAAATGACACAAAAGAGCTTGTGGTGTAGTGGCAAAGTGGCGCCACTTAGGGAGCAGGGAGGTGGCGTCATTAGCAGGCAAGGGAGTCCAAGGTTCGAGTAGTGGCATGGTATTTTGTTGGGGATTTAATTTTTGCCTTCTAGATGGTTAGTAGTGGCGTTGGATGTGAACTCTGAAGGAAGTGTTCATGAGAGAAAATTAAGGAAGGGATAAATGAGCTTATCTTAGAGAAAATTTAGGATGAGATTGAGGAGTTATCAGGGAGAAAAGTTAGGAGCTGAGAAGTGTGAAGAGTTGGTGCCGTTGTGGGAAGTGGGAAATGTATAAATTCGGCATAAGAGGGTAAATGAGTGTCGTTTTGGGGTCTTTTAGGGGGTATTACGAATTTTCATTGTGGCTTTCGGCATTTGGAGAGTTTTGCAAATAAGTTAGTCTTTCTTTTCTTTACCGAATATCCTGTAGTTACCCTCACACAAGCACATTTGATCTTTTCTTTTCTCCCCCTCATTCTATTCTTCTGTTGCCGAATTCTTCCATTTCCGAAAAACCATCATTCCTTTTTGCCGAATTCTCTCTTAGCTAAACTTTTCTATTGCTGAATTACCATCATCTTCTCTTGCCGAAATCCCCCATTAGTGTCGAATCTTTGTTGTTTTTCTCTATCACAAATCAGTTGGTATCTACTCCCAGTCAAGGTTAAAAGTCGAATCTCATTTGGTAGGCCGCAGGATCTAAGGTTGGATTTGGTAAGTATTCTGTTAACTCCCCTTAGTACGTTTTGTTGAAAGCCGAAGGGCGATCTAATTTCTCATTGTCGTGGATCTCGTATTAACAAGGGTAAGGTTCAGAGATCGCAAGCGTGGTAGGATCATTAGCAAGGATCTAGGGTACACTTGTGATTAGCAGCTAAGGAAGGGCCATTAGAACCCGGGGGCACACGGTAAGGTTACGGTAAGGTTTCGGCTTTTGAGTAAATATTTTTTATTAAGTATGAGTGGTTGATTGAAGGTTGGTTGGTTGTAGGATCAAGGCTAAGGATAGGATAGCACGTTGCAGTGATCAGGTGTGTACAAACACTACACACACGATACCGGCAATGCTGAAAAGCTGAAAAGCCGAAAGTGGCTAAACAGGCCCGGTGGGCCCTGAGGCTAAGTTTGATGAAATTGGTTGGTTTGGTCACACGTATTAAGTTAGTCACGCATGTTACATGATTTGGAATTGTTTTGGGCCTAGTAGGCCATATGAATGAGATTTGGGCCTAATAGGCCGTAAGGATGTAATATGGGCTTTATGGGGGACGTAGACAAGTATGTTAGGGTTTAATGGACTTTAGGCCTAGTTCTGAACAACTCTTAAATCACATAAGACTTAATCTAATAATCAAACATGTCTGTGGACAAGTCGATTAGTTAGAGTGTGGTAACCGACATATGCATGTCTAGGATTGGATCTAGTGAGAGCTTGGTACTTAAGCGGTCCGAGTGACCCACCTCCTCTTTTCCGAGATCCTACCTGGTGCATAGTATTTGTTCACTTTAACCGCGAAGACTTGTTTATGGGCCAAAGTTTATAACTAAAACCTGAGAGGGACCAAATACCATTATATTTGTAAAATTACTAAAATACCCCTAGATTTGTAAATTACTAAAATACCCCTAGATTTGTAAATTACCAAAATACCCCTGTTTTGCAAAAGTACCAAAATACCCCTAATTTGTAAAAGTACCAAAATACCCCTGTCTTGCAAAATTACCAAGATACCCCTATTTTTCCAAATTACCAAAATACCCCTATAGGGCAGAATTACGAAAATACCCCTGGGTAGTGAAATGACGAAAATACCCCTATATGACGAATATGAGTTTATGGATGTTACTCGTGTGTTTGATGCATTCATATGATATTCTGCTTGGGATGCATATGGGTGGGAATTATGGTACGGAGGAAGATTTGAGGATCGCAGTCGTATAGCCATGGATCCATCGGAGGCTTTAAGCCCATTATATGATTAGCGACTTTCTTTGTAACGTTGATAGTAGTACCACAACCGGCTACCTTTGGTGTGTAGAGGATGGGTGGGTTGATTTAGAAATCCCCACAGGTGTGTAATGGTTGGAAGAGAAATGGTGTGTGTAGCGGATGGATTATTGGGATTGGTTTTGCATTATCTTGTTTGTATATGTGTTATGATATGAGGTCATTGTGGGCTAAGGCCCAAGACCACCGATTTTGATAGGGCTTAGGCCCAATGTGAATATTTGTATGTTGATTTGATGGCCAAGGGTTGTACACACTGAGTTTTGAAACTCACACCTTTTTTAATTAATATTTGGTGATGCACAATGAAGCGGCTCGACTTGCGCAGAGGACTCGGAGATGGCCACACTACAAGTGATTTGATGTTTTAATTTGTTCAAATGAATTTATTTTTAAATACTTTGTTTTTCATTGGATTGTAATAAGGCCATGTATCTCCTAATTGACTTTTCATTTTGGGTTTTATTATTATTGTTTCAACTATCCCCTTAATAAATTTCATAAAATTATTAAAGTTAACGTGGTTTCCGAAATAACTTAACATATGAACGTTTTCCTAAAATGTTGGCTTTTCCTCTTAACTTAACAAGTAACAAGGGTTTTGGGCTTTTGGGCCTTAAATTGTTAAATTATAAAATCGTTTTGGAGTGAGCCTTTAATGTGACATTCCTGACTCGGGCCTAACTTCTAGGCCGGGTTTGGGGTGTTAAAGGAAACATGTATGGGTCATTCACTCGGGGACATAGAAATGGCAACTGCCACCAGGCCCACGACTACAACAGGAGCAGGCAACCACCGATTGACATCTTATCTGGTTCTGTTGCCCGACACAACTCTCGGTATAACATGGCCAACACAGCTGATCCCCAGCTCAATTGTCCGTATTCTTTGAAGTCTACTAGGTGTAGTAGCCACCTTACGTATACCAAATTTTGAGATTTATAGGGCATTAAAATGCCCCTGATTAACTGAAGGATGAATGCTCAAGCGTAATTTTCTTTGACAACCTCAGTCGCCTATGGAGGAAGCTTTCCGAAATTTTTCTCCAACCAATTCATCGATATCTAGCCATTTTAAAACTTGTTCAAGACCTTCCCCAATAATGTCGCGTAGAGATCCTCTTTATCGGGAATGATCGTTGTTCTCGTGACTATTGGCCCATCCACTGGCAGACCGAGTTGTAACGCCACATCCTTCAGTGTGATTGTACACTCGCCGTATGGAAGATGGAAAGAGTGTGTCTTGGGCCTCCATCTTTCCACCAAGGCGCTGATGAGTCTAGGATCAAGTTTCTAGCCCTGAGCATACGAGACGTATGCAAGAATCCCCCCTCTTGCAAGTAACCACGAATTTTGGTGATCGGAGGCTTTGCCAAATTATGTATGAACGTCTCCAAAACATGATCATCTGCCTATTTATAACGACAAAAAAAATTATTTTAAATTTAAAAAAATTATTTTAACTTAATAAAAAATAACGAAAATTAAATTTTCGTCTTACTATTACTGCTTGAGTGGCGTAAATGTGATTGTCGTTGAAACGAATTAAAGAGATTGTCATTCGTGAAACTTAATCCGGACGAATAAAATACGAAATAATTAAAAAAACTAATATTTTTAAATGAGAATATCAAAAAAATTAGAACAAGAACTTGAGAAAATTGACAGAGTTGAGAGAGTTAGAAGATTAGAAGAATTTAGAGAATAGGATGTGAGTGAAAAAAATAAATTTGGGGGTATTTATAGGTAAAAAAATTTACCATTGCCCCCATTTTAATTTTTTTAACGTTGCACGGTCAACGTTCAAAAAGCCATTGGATTTGATTGTTGGGGTAAAGCGCGTCCAGCAGGGCACACTTTTCGTTTCTCTCCCCAAAAATGACCTATTTCCTTAAATTTTCAAAAAATATGCTCATAAGCCTAATTAAAAAAAAGTGGCATATATGAGTAATTTAGCCATCATATTTGATACCGGTACCTTCATAAAATATTCAATGTGGTACATAAACTTTGAAAATGTTCAATGTGATACTTGAACTATTAATATATTCTATTATGATACACTTACTTTCATAAAATGTCCAATGTGATGCTTGTACTTTGAAAATATCCAATGTAATACCTAAACTATCAATATGTGTTTTATTATAGTATCCAGTGTTAACACCTAATGAATTACTAAACCAGCCAATGAGAATTCGACATGTAGAACTTTTTTTCCAAATCATTAAGAACACATGGATAATATAATATTAAATTAAAAATTAAATTAAATTAAAAAATAATTAAACATATGATTAGTTAAAAAAAAGTAAATACTAAATTTACATAAATAAAAACATCATCTTCTCTATTTAAGTAAATGATCATCTTCTCCAAAGAGTTTTCCATTTAAAACAATATTTTAATTAATTTCAAAATAATATTTTTATTATTATCCAAGGCACATGTACTTTCATGTATATTTAGTATATACTCTTTTTTATTGAGTATATGTTTAGTCTTTTTATTTATTTATTTAATTTTTCGTTATATTATCCATGTGGATTATGATTTGAAAAAAAAATTCACATGTTGAGTTTTCAATTGTTGGTTTAACAATTCACTAACAATGTTAACACCAATACTATAATCAAACAAATATTGATAGTTTAGGTACCACATTTGTAATTTTTAAAGTACATGTACCACATTGGACATTTTATGAAAATGCAAGTATCATATTGGACATTTTATAAAAGTACGAGTGCCATAATAAAACACATATTGATATTTAAGTACCACATTGAACATTTTCTTAATATATATATCACATTAAACATTTTATGAAATTACAAATACCAAATTTACATTATCCCAAAAATAATTGCAAATAAGCTAAAAATTAAAATAAAATGGCTTAGCATAGTGTTGTCAAATCTCCAAAATTTCAGCTGAATTTTTTTATATCCAAAAAAACCTCTAAGTTTGTTTACTTCAAAACAACTCAGAATAAATTTTTTTTCAAACCTTCGTTATTTTTAAGTAAGTTTAATTAATAATTATTTATATGTTAAGGTTAATACATATTTTTTTTATTTTTACCAGTTAATTATGATAGGTTGTTCTTATTACTAATGGCCTCACAATTGCTATTAATGCTATGTTTTTCGACATTTTCTCTTGGCTTCAATCGATTAAAAAGAAAACCTTCAAAATATCCTCTGAGTCTCACTTGAATAAGCGTAGCACATCTTAGTGTTAGATGTTTGATTTTACCTAATAAAATCTCTTTTCAATCTCATCTACCTTAATTTTTACTTGCATAATAAAATCTCTTTTCAATCTCATCTATATTAATTTTTACCTAAATTTGTTAAGTATAAATTATTAAACTCATCGAATCAATTGCACAACACGTTAGTATCAAAATCATGCAATAATCACATCAACAATAGTCCAAACAACCAATCACTTAATGACTTTAGCTCATAATCATATCAAACATATCCATATACATTATCTCCATATCAAAATTTAAACAATTCAAATAAAGAAGAATAAGATTGAGATTATAATTTTGCTCACTCAAGAAGAGACTCCTCTTTCATGAACCTCCATTGAAGCTCAACTTGATCTTCCTTCCAATCTCATTGTACATCATCAATTGTAGTAAATCAAAGTGTAGAAGTAAATATTTGATTACTAAACAAGAGTATGAAAGTATACAATTAAAACCAAAGTAAAAGACTAAGAACAAAAATGCAGAGAAACTAAAAACAATTCTGATTTCTATCTTCTCCCTTTTTTTTCCCCTTTCCTTTTATTCTACTAAGGATAATATTTATACTAATGGATTAAAAAGAGTTATATTACGCTTTTACCCCTAATTTAGAATTGAAATAAAGCCTAAAAAGTAAAAATTTCAACAAACGTGGAAAAGATAAGAGTGATGTTCCTTAAGAAAGAATGGGCGCTAGAAATCAACTTCACTTTCATTTATGCTTAAATCGTTTAGATGATATAAAATGAGGAATGCCAACTACAAAACTGGACCTTGTATGAAATGAAAAACAGAATTTTATATCAACAAATTGATGTGTATAATGGCAGCTAGACTGTGCCTTCTTCTGATCTTTCTAATATGAAGATGTTCCCTTTATCATCTCTCCCTATCCTCATCGTATCATCTACATACCTGCAGTGTTCAACCCAACTCAAGGAACAACAATGTGATGTCAATATTAATACCACAAAACATCCACCAAAACACTAGGAGAAATAGTAAAGGATACGTTATCTCCAGCCACCCTTCCAGATTGAAGATAGCAAGCAGAACATCATAATTTTTCGAGAACAAATTCAACAGCTATGGTTTCTCCAAAACAAATTAAGCTTCAAGTTAGGGAACAAATTGAGTATTTCTCTGTGATGTACACAACAGTTTACAGCTTACCTGATCAGGAGTGATTGTCAAGTTATCGTGACTTACATCAACTCTCTGCAGATTTTGAAACAAAAAAAATACACTTGAATCATGATCCTGGTTTTGTATGCTTGTGGAATGTACAAGGAAAAGGCAGAAAGAAAGGAGGTTTAACTGATTTGGAAGCGATCTTGAAGGAAGCTTCAATTGTGAGCTTCCCATTTAACAATTTCAATCCTCTGGCATTGAACTTTATCACGTTAACTGCTTTGCTCTCCATTTTCCCATCACCAAATGCTAATGTTAGTAAAACGCGAGTCACATCACAAATCCAGTTTCATATAGAAAAAATGGCACACCAGTTTTTATTTCACTACTAGGACGAGAATCTGGATATTTAAATCATTCAGTTATGGTATAAGTCCCTGAAAAGACTTAATGCATAATTTGGTACCTAAGTTTGGCTCTTTTTTTTTCTAATGTGGTACTTTTTTTTTAGTTCAATGTGGTACTTGTATTTGACAAAAGTTATACATTTTGGTACTCAAGAAAACTGTGTGTTAATTTTTTAGTGTTTAATTTGGCTTTGGAGTTGATCTGATGAAAATTCATAATTAACTAATAATATTAACAATTAACTTTCATCAAATCAATCCTAAAACCCGAATTAAATCACATCCATCGCAAAATTAAACAAATTCACAATTAACACTAAATTTATTCTATTACCAAAATCATAAAACATTCAAACCTAATAATATTAGCAATTAATTTTCATGAAATCAACTCTAAAACATGAGTTAAACACTAAAAAGTTAACACCATTATAATTTGGTACCAAAATATATAATTTTTTGTCAAATTCAAGTATCAAATTAGATAAAAAATAATACAAGTACCAAAGTACTCAGGTACCAAATAATATATTGAACCGTCCCTGAAATTTCTCGAGCAACTCAGTATTTAGAGTGCATAAGAAACTCTTACATGTATACAATACCTTTTCAATATCAATGATCTGGAAAAGCTCTCCCAAAGTGATGAAATCCCTCAACCCAAGCTTTGTTCTCTTGGAACCCAAGATTGTAATAGTACTGTAAACTAGCTTCCAGCAACCACATACCTTCATTCCATTTATAGAAACAAAAATCTAAAACTATATCCTTAACTTTATTTCAACTAGTAGAATATAAGTTCATGTTCACCTTTTCTAGATTCAAGGTAGGATCTGGAGTTGGATTGTGAGATTCTAGCAGCTTCACCAGAGCTTCAATGTCATATTTCTTTGAGGATGGGACTCCAAAAATCCCTCTATTGGTTCCTTGGAACACATGTACAGAAAAAAAAAAAAACAATTATCTCAGGAGTTGTTCACCATGTTAGTCTGAGGATATAGAGGAGGACCACACCTTTGAGTTGCTGTAAGAGTTCAGTTTTGAGGTGAGAAAGTGTGTTAGGATCTTGTAATACATCATCCTCACCGCCGATTAAGCCAGCGTTAGGTTCAGCCACTTTGGTGATGAAACAGGGGTTGAATCTAGTGGTGATAGCCATTGGATATGTGGTTGAGATGGCCCTGCAGCAAGCTTTCATCTTTCCATTGATTCTGGAAACGGGAGGAAGCAAAGGGGGAGCATGGATTGGTTGAGGGTGGATAAGCTTGTTGGAAATGGGGGCATACATTGGTTGAATCAAGTTTTGTCTCCTTTGTGTTGAGGAAAGAAAATGAAGCACAGATTAGAGAGGTAATAATCTTACATCTTACCCTTAAACAACCCCAATGGCACCATTCATTCAGACAAAAAGTCGGGCCTTGTCCCCCGTCAGATATCGACAATAAACAACAGTTGTAAATTTAGGTTAGCTTGAGATCCGAGCCACTCATTTTTCAACAAACATTATAATAGTACCCTACAAAATAAAGTTGTACCTCTGCCCCCTGCCTACAAAGCCTCACCTCACCCTTCACTTCACTCACCAAACCCAACACAAGTTCAGCTTTTATCTTTCTCCTTCTTTGGACATCAATGGCAGATTATGAGCCAACACATCATCATCATCAAAACCAAACAATCCCAAAAGAAACTGCTCTCCAAGCATTAAACACGATTATCCAACTTCATTTTGAGAAAACCCTGGAAAAGAAAAGAGCTATAGACCTCCAAAAGAAGGAGCTTCACAAGCTTTTCCAGCTCTTCTTCATCTTCCTGGGTATTATCTTTATGGCTCAGTCTCAGTCCAGTCGTCTGCAGTGTCGCCACTGCTGGGCTCTCATCACTCTGCTTTCGCTGTCGCATCTCATATTCTATGTCTCGGTGGCTCAAACCTTGAGGTGCATCAATGGGTTCAAGTACCAGAGGAGGTGCCACAAGCTGACGCTTGGCTTGGCTACAGAGAAGCTGAGGGAAATGAAGTTGAGGATTAACAATGGAGAGTTTGTTGATGGGTTTGGAGAAGAGGATGAGTTCGAAATTCATTACCAGGAACCCCCTGAGAATTACTTTGCTAAGTTCAAGAGGAACTGGGCATTGTATTTTGGCTTCTTGATCTTGATCTATGCCTTCATGGTCTCTTCTTCTGTTGTGCTGCTTTGTTTTTAATTAGGTGTATCAGGGTTTTTGCTTTCCAACTCTTCTGTGGATTTTTCTTCTTTTAACGGGCAGGATAGTTATTTGACGTACTGATTGCTGTGTGTATATGTTAGATTCTTTATTGGGCTCCCTATTATTTTGAAAATTTCAAATTGATGTTGATTATTCTTAATTTGGTTTTAAAAGTGCATTGAAAAAAAAATACTTTTAAAGGATCATTCTTAATTTAATTATTATTTTTATATTATTTTATAATGTAAAAATATGTATTAAATATATTCAAATGCATTAATATTATAATATATGAATTATAAAAATATGAATTATAATAAAAATAATAATTGACTCAAAGGTAGTGCATATTATTATAACATAATATTATTATTTTGATATTAACAAATATTTAACTTAAAATATAGTATAAAAATAATAAAATAATTTGTGATAATTTATTGTTTATATAATAATGAAATATAAATTTTAAATACTTTTTAAGTAATTAATATAAGTTGTTTGTAAATTTTAATTGGAATGTATAAATAAAATTTATATTTTATAGTCAATATAAATGAAAGATTTGGTTAAATTTGTCACATCCCATAATTTATTAATTTATGCACAAGAATGAAAATAATGAAGTGATGTGATTTAGTGGTAAAAAGCTCCTTAGTTATCTTAGAGTTTCCTCTTGTTTTTTTTTTTGTTTTTTTATTTTTGAATTAAATTTTATTTAACATGTGCATTTAAGCCTTGCCGCCCACCCCTAAGTTGCCCCAAATGGTGTGATTCTCTTCCTCCGTTAGCAAGTCAAACTTGCCATAAGTTGTGAGACACATCCACCTTTTCACTTCTTGTCTCATTCCTTTGTGGAAACCTCATTTCTTGCCAAAATGTTGTGATACAATGAACTTGGTCATGATTGACCAAGCTACGCACACCCTTACTCTCATTTTCACCATATTTTTTCTTATCTTTTTTCATTTTTCTTCATTTTTTTCTCTCTTAAATTGAAAAGAGCCACCACCATCTTCCTTTAATTTTTGTTCTTCAACCACCACAACCAACCCTTCCACCACCATCAAGTGACCTCCTAGCCACCTTAGGCGCCGCCCTCTCACTCCTCCTCCCTTCCACCATCGTGCCTGCCGTGATCGCTACCGCGAACCACCGCGGATCTTCTCTTCCTCCACCTATTTCTTTTCTCTTCTCTCATTTTTCTTCCAAACTCTGGTGACTGAACCCTCCTCCCTTTATATTTTTCTCACCACTGTCGAACCACCGGTCTATCGTTGTCGAACCACCATCGTCATCGCCGTCGCGGTCGTCGGACCACCATCGCCGCCACCGGTGATCAATTTTTTTTCCTTTTTACTTCCTCTTTCTTTTTTCGATTCCTTAGTGAATAAAACTCACATTTTCTATCACTTTATCGATTATTTTTAGAGCACTCAAAATCGTCGATCTAATTCCATTCTCGATCCTTCGGCCATCTCGTATTAAATCAAGTGTAAGTGAGGTTATTTGATTCGTAAATCCTTCTTTTAGAAATACCATGGTTGGTCGAATGGTATAGTGTTTTATTGTTATCAAAATATTTTATTATTCGTTTATCATAGTACTAATGCGATTTCGTAACAACTTGAAGGACCAAATGACGCCAACCCAAGAAATCCTTAGTGAGTTGACGAGCACATCGAAACCAAGGCTCGATTTACGGGTAAGTGATGGTGAGAACTATTTTGAATGATTAAAACATTAAGTATTAAAACAAATTCGATAGATTTATAACTAAAGAAAGTGTTTGGTGTGATAGATTCATCTACCGGCTTAGATCCAAGCAGAACCTCTTCTAGTAGGATTGTGGCCATCGGATCTACGGTTTAAGGTGTGGGATCTAACTCTTGATTTGAGTATAATATGATATTATTTTATTTTAATATTAAATTAATTAATTCAATAGTACACTGAGTACTTAAGTGGAGTTGAAAACTCAACTGTCGAAATCATTTTTAATTTATTTTGAAAAAAACGAGATCGACTTTAAAATATTGAGTAGAGTCGCCACCAACCCTTTTTTGTCTAGGTGTGATTGGATCACCTAAAAAATTTGGTCTACGAAAAAAATAACAAAAGGGTTCGGAAGTCGGTTACGCACGAAGAAGGGTTAGCACCCTCGTACGCCCCAGAACGGGTACCAAATTGATTAATTAGCGTCCTTGCGTTGAAAACTTAAAAAATATTTAAGGTGTGGTTCCTTTTAAAGAATGTTAATTTATTTTGAATTGAATCTCAAGATTTGCTCGTTCCAAAGGAATAAAAACACCACATCCAAGACGTTTGGATATGACACATTTATTCCTCGATACCGAGATCGTCTTTGATTTTCAAAATATGCAATTAGAAGGATATTTGGTTATTTGGTTAAACAGAAAATTGACACCCAGCACGTTAGGGTGCAACTTTTCGAATTTCCAAGCACACAAATATTGCCTTATCTTGAAAAATTTTACTAAGCGAATATAAGATAGACTCAAAATATATTTGTTTGGTTTGTTTGGATATAAAATAAACAATCTTTTATAAATAAGTTGGAAACCCTAATTACAATGCAATAACTAAAAAAAGAAGTAAAATTGCAATCACAAAATAACAATACATGGCAATAATGAAAACACAAAAGAGCGAATTAGAGTTCATACGAATGCAACATATCATATGCTATACAAATACTAACATTAACATTCAAAACCTATGAATCAAAAGACAATTTAGAAAGAAATATCAAGTAACTTAACATAAATAAAATGCAACAATTTTTAAGACAAATAGAAAGAATGAATAATATATGAAAACAAAAAAAATGAATTCATTAATATACAAACAACAAATTATATGTATATGAATTTTAAAACAAGTAATATATGAGAATTTTGAATAAAATAAAAAGGAGGAAAAAAATATATCAAATGGTAATATATTAAAGAATTTTAAAACAAGTATATATAAAAAGAAAATTAAAATAAGAAATATATAAAATAATATATATATCAATCAAAAAAAATAAAGATTAAAAATATATTTGATAATTGTATACAAATTTATTTTTTAAAAATAAATATTATAAGAAGAAAATCAAAATACATAATATACATATATTAAGAAATAGTTTAATTTAAATAATAATATATAAAATAATGATGTATGGAAGTGTTTACAAATATTATATAATTTTTTAAATCAAAGAAATATACATAAAAGAGAATTTTAAAGTGAACAAATTATATTAAAATAAGTGTTTTTTAAAAAAATCTACAAATAAGAAAATAAGTAAAATAGATAATAAGTAAAATATTTCAAAATAATATATTAAAATAATTAAAAATTAATAATAAATAAATTTAAAAGAATAAAAGAATTACCAAAATTAAAATAAAAGACTCAATTGAAATAAAAACAAAATAAAAAGAAATAATTTTAAACAAATAAACTATGAAAACAGAATTAAGGATTTAAATAAAATGCGCATAAATGAACGAGGATTAAAAATGCAATATTCCCAGACGCGAAAACGCTACGTTTAGACGGGGACTAAAATGAAAATAGAATAAAATTAAGGGCGAAATTAAAATAAAATAAAACTTAATTAAAAAGAAATAAAATACGAAAGGGCCAAAAGGGAAATTAGCCCATTCTCATAAAACACGCGGATCCTTCCCCTGGGTCAGGTCAACACGCGGATCTAATGGCTCAAAACGACACCGTTTTGTAATCAAATACACGGCCTAAAAACAACGCCGTTTTCTTTCAGTATATAAGGTAAAAAATTTAGAAAAAAAATCATTATTCACTCATTCTTCAAAAAAAAAAAAAAAAAAAAACAAAGAGGAGCTCTCTCCCCTTTTCCTCTGGTCCGATTTCTGGCCTTGGTCCGACGCCAAGCAACGCCTATACTGCCATCAACGCGCATTTGTATCAAATGGTCGAACCTACCCTTAGGTATTTTCTTTTCCTTTTTTATATATATTTAAATATATGTGCAGTTTTAAAAATAAATAAAAACTCTATATTTATATAAAATGACTTCGAAAAGAAAAACAAAAGGAAAAAATATAGAGAAAAAAAAATACTCAAGAACCTTTGATGATCTCTTTTTATTGATTGTATCTCGTGAAAATCTGTGTTCGTATTTCACAAAAAAATGGGATCCCCTTTACAGTACACAATCGGCTTCTTTTATAGCCGAATAGAAAATGTAAAATAAAATACAAAAATATTTTCTCTGCTATTGCTTTGTTGTATATTCTCATTATTTGGCTATTGTTGTTGCTTTGCTTTACATTCTTTGTTTGTTGTAGGTACACCGAGGACGTCGATGGTGGTTGCTGGAGAAGAACGGCGCGTGTGGGGGCTAGGTAACAGCGATGGCGCAAGAGTTTCCAGAATTTTCCAGGGTTTCTGAGACCCTAAATCGATTTGGGCCACTCAGGCTAATTTCGATTTGGGCTATTGTATTTGGGTTATTAGGTAGTTTGGGCTTATTTAGTTTGGGTCCTGGTACTTGTAAAAAAATGAATACTGGACATTGGTTTGTTATTTTGTTTTTATTCTGGTTTAATTTAGTTTCTGACGAGCCCGGGCAAAATGGGCCTTCTACAGCTGCCCCTATTTACTCATTGTCGAGTAACGAGAATAGAGCAAAGACTTCAAAAAAAAGGCCAAATTTGCCCGGTCTTGCCAAATCTTGACCTCTTTCAGTGCTTTTCTTCTTCGAGTAGCTTCGTTCCATCCCGCTGCATCTTTAGGAGCATGAGAACTAACGGTTCAATCCAATTCGAGGAATTTAGACATGTGGCTTAAATATGCTCCCCTGTTACCTTAGGAAGATAAGATTCACCGTCTTTTAATCTTCAGTCTGCTCCCTTGCTACCTCAGGAAGATAAGACTACCATCCTCAGCCTGCTTCCTTGCTACCTCAGGAAGATAAGGCTAGGTAACTTGAATCTGCTCCATTGCCAATACATGGAGATGAGATTTTCCAAATTTGATCTGCCCCACTGCTATCTCGAGGAGACAAAATCTATAATTTTATTTAGACTACTCCCTTACTACATTAGGAAGATAAGACTATAATTTTCAGCCTGCTCCCTTGCTACCTCTGTAACATCCTAGAATTAGGGGTTATGCATTTTGCACTATTGCTTGTGTTTGGCTCGTTAAGCATGTTATTTTGGTATGTTTGGGGGTCCTGGGAGGCCCGGGGTCAAGCCAGAGCTTTAGAAAAATTTTGCTTTTGGGCACTTTAGGGGGGAAGCTAGTAGGAGCAGGCCTTATGTGTAATTACTGGTAATTGTTGACACAAAAGGAATTGTGGTATGATGGCAATGAGACACCACTTAAGGAGCAAGGGAGTGGCGTCACAAGGGAGCATGAAGGGGAAGGAGTTCGAGTCTCGTCAGCAGCAAGTGGGAGCTTTATTTTTTTATGATCAGGGTAGTGAAGTGTTGGCATTCGGCTTAGACTCTTCAAAGGGGGTTGTTAATTTGGTCAAAGCTATTGAATGGAAGGTGTGGTGGAGTTTGTGGAGGAAGACTTGGTCTACAAATTCAAAATGAGTGAAGGGGAGTGAAACAAGGAGAGGATCATGGGATCCAAGTTGGTGGAGGTGATGGCCGAATGTAGGGGTCTTTGGAGGGAGCATATTCGGTTGGTGAGTGTGTGTGGGTGTGCCGAAAGTGTCTTTTGTGTCTTAGGCAATTTGGGTAACATATTCGGTCATAGGGGGTGTAGTGTGATGCCGTTTTTGCAAGTGTTACTTGAGAGAAGAGTAAAGCCGAAACCATTAAAAGAGTCTTCCCTTTTCTTTTTCGGTCATTTTGTTTTATTTTATTTGTTACCAAAAACTATAGCACTCTTTTCCTACTCTTATTTCTTTCATCTCTTCTTCCCTACATCTTTTTCCCTATAACCTAAACCTCTTAGAACCTTTCTTTTCTTGTAGCCGAACCTACTCAACCTTTTGATATCCTCTATTTCTTACTTCTTACTGGTGCCGAAACTCTTATCTCATTTTGCTTCATCTTTCTCCTTGTCTTTTTGGTGTTAGCCGAAACCTTGCTGCTTCACCTTTGGCAACCGTCTACTTCTTCTCTTGAGCCGAGTAGTTCTTTGGGTCCCAAGTCGATCGGATTACCTTGGTTACTCAGTTGTTGAAGGTAATGGATTCTTCTTTTAATCGCATGCCATTCCCTTTTTTTCTTCCCTTTCTTCTTCTTTCTCTTGTGGCCGAATGGGTGATGTGTTTCCTTACTATGGTTTTCTTTCTATAGTGGTAGTATAAACCGAACACTCCTTACCTCGTCCTGGTGTGGTGTTGGTTATCGTTCCTGATGGGTGCAGAAGGGTCCGATTCTCGTTTGATCAAGAACTTGTCTTTGACGAATCTAGGGGTAAGTAGTGCTATTCGTTATTTGAGTGTGCTCTTTTAAGTTGGGTTACTCAGAGGTAACTTTTGACTGTTAGGCCGAATCTCTGCTTCTCTCGTGACTCATCTCTGATTCGAGGACGAATCAGTTGTTGTGCGGTTCATCATTTACCAAGGTAAGGGATCATCTTTTCGGATTCCTCGGCTATTATTTTCCTTGCGTTGTTGGTTGCCTTAATCAAAATTCCCTTTTTAGCCAATCGCTTTTCTCGACCTCTCGATCAAGTCTATTCATGGATGCAAGTGCCGGTCCAAACTAAGGAGGGGAGTGAACTTGTAGTCTCTAATCCATCATTCAAACGGCGTGCTGTGTCGGCGGTTCGAGACTTCCCACCGAGTTGTGGTAGAGAGCCGACGTCTGCTTGGGATAGGCAAATCATTTGTTATCCTCCGCTAGCGAGAGTGTCGATGTAGAGAGTCTAGTGTTACGCGTGTCGTGTGTGTAATGACCACACTTTACTTTATTAAATTACATTAATAACTGTGTTGGCTAAAAGTCGAAACGACTGTATAGATAGTCGAGATACCCTCGTGGGTCGTTGGAGACACCGGGTAAGTTCCGCTATGATGTTACTTTCGAATATATGTATGTATGAATTAATTACCGCTTGTTCATTGAAAGTATGTTGCATTCATCTCAGTATGATAGTATGTTGCATGGGTTTTGGGAAAAGATTGAAAGGGGAAGTGTGATTCAGTGACTGTCACAGTGGTCTGGGACCATGGTGGGTTGGCCCCATATATTTTATTCGAGGACCATGTCACGGTGGTGCAGGGACCACGGTGGGTTGGCCCCACATATTTTATTCAAAGACCATGTCACGCTGGTCCAGGACCACGGTGGTTTGGAACCACGCACATATAAATATTCAAAGTGACTTGTCTCGGTGGTGCAGGGACCACGATGGGTTGTCCCCACGTATACTTATCGAGAGATCATCACGCTGGTGCGGGACCATAGTGGGTTGGCCCCACGTTTATATATTCTCGTGACTCTGCATCACAAGTGGTGCAGGACCACGGTGGTGCAGGGACCACGGTGGCATAATGCCACCAGGCGCTTGGTGATTCAGAGACTTAGAGATGGAAAACTAGGTTGGTGTGAATGGGCCGCATTGCATACATTCTTATTATGCCATATTGTGTGGGCTAAGGCCCAATGTGCACTGGTGGGCTTAAAGCCCAATTGCGTTATAAGGGGGAATTACACATTGAGTCTCGGTGACTCACCCCTCTGCTTATTTTTACAGGTAATCCCTAGACTGCGGTTTTGGAGTCGAGGCGGACTTGAGGTGGCCATGCGATATTATTTTCTCGTAAATTCGTTTTCTTTATTTTAAACTCATTTTAAATTGGGATTCTGTTATGTAATAAGGTCTCCTAATCTTTAATTTGGGTTTTAGATTTTATGCGGTTATAACTTATCTTATGAGATGTCGAATATGGGGTTTTCTAAAATTAAAATAAAACAATCGTTTTTTCCAAAGTGTTAACAAAAGATGACAAGCGAAGGACTAAATAAATCGGAAGTTTTCTTAAAAACCTCAACAGTGTTTTCAAATGACGCGATTTCGAAATTTTCTGATTTCGGCTTTAGTAAAACTAAAATTGTTTACGACTTCTTAGACCGTTTTTAATTAGAAGTGATAAGAAAATCATCAACCAAAATTTTCTTTAAGATTGACTCACTACACGAAACGTTTTTCCCAAAATTACGATGCTCTGTTGAAAATTTTCAAAACTTCTTTTCCTGTAACATACCAGATTCGGTCGTAACGTATTGACTGGGTTTGGGGTGTTACAATTTTGGTATCAGAGCCTAGGTTTGCAAAACTCGGCTGTGGGTTTGGGGTTCAAAAATGTTTTCAAAAGTTGGTTTGGAATATAGTTTAGGAAAATAGATGTTTTCAGAAAGCGTGGCACCCAAGTCTCCGGCACCAATCCGCACTGTAAGTTTTCTAATTTTTGATTGAATTCTTATGAAATGTTGTGATAGATAGTTTTAAGAAATACAACTATAGGAATGGAGACCTTTAGAAATATTTCTTGCGAGAAAAAACTACTTCTAATACTATTTTCATAAGACTGTCCGGTAATAAACAGTGGAAGAATTACTAACTCATAAAATTTTAATCAGATTAAGTCGAATTAATAATCATGAGTGCTAGAGGATGTGGTCATGGTATGCGCGGTCGTGGTAGAGGCCGGGGTGTTGAGGCTGAACCCTCGGAATCAGGGCATGGGCCGGAGGGTGAAGTGCCGGCATCACCAATTGTGGAAGCGGGATTTCAGGACCAAACTGGTGGAGACGATGCTGTGTCTCAAGCAATGTTGCGTGTTTTGGAGTGGGTTGCTGGAGCTAGCACGGGGTTTATAGCCCAAAAATCTATTTCTGAGAGACTCCAAGCTAATGGGACTGAGATGTTTAGGGGTATTTCTGGTGTGGCTCCTAACGTAGCTGAGTACTAGCTAGAAGCGGTTGAACGAATCATGGACGATCTTTATTGTACCGCAGAAGAAAAGTTGAAGGGAGTAGTGTCTCTTCTTCGAGATGAGGCATACCAGTGGTGGCTCACGGTAAGGGATGGTACAGCAGCTGACCGCATTACCTGGGACTTCTTTAAGGCAGCGTTCCAGGGAAAGTATATTGGGGCAAGCTATGTAGACGCTCAGAGGAAGGCATTTTTGAACTTGGTCCAGAGGAATAAGTCAGTGGCTGAGTATGAGGCGGAATTCCTGCGTTTAAGCCGTTATGCCCGGGGTATCATTGCAACAGATCACGAGCATTGTGTCCGATTTGAGGATGGTCTCGAGGGACGAGTTGCAGTCTTGATAGCTCCGCAACGAAAGTGGGAGTTTGTTTGTTCTAGTGGAGAAGGCTAAGATAGCCAAGAGGTGAAGCGATCTGAAAGACAGAATCGTGATAAGGACAGAGGTAGGAATAAAAGAAATTTTGGGTCATCGAGTCTCACTGGGAGCTTCCAAAAGAGGCCTAGAGTTGATGGGCCGAGTCGAGTTGCGAAGCCCGTTACTATTGGTCGGTCTCAATCTTGTGCTAGATGTGGGAAGTATCATGCGGGGGAGTGTTGGGCAAGAAATAAAGGATGTTATAGGTGTGGATCTGTAGGTCATTTGGTAAGGGACTGTCCACAGGAGCCATGTAACACCCCATACCCGAGTCCGAGGCTTAGGCCGGATACGAGAAGTTACTATGCTTGAACTTGCTTAATCAAGTACTTACGGGCTATAAAATTTCGTTCCGTATTAAGAACTTATCTTTCTTAATCAACTTGTACTTTTCATAGGCCTACGAGGCCTTAAACTCATGTCTATAAACTTTCGGAACTCAATCGAAAACTTTTCATTGAAACAGGGGTCACACGCCCATGTGAGTTGGGACACGCCCGTGTAAACCTGAGACACGCCCATGTCTCCTAACCGTGCTTAAAACTCGAGCTTACTGCCAAACCTCACATGGCCATGGAACGCCCGTGGTCCTGGCCCGTGTGAAAAACCTTAGCATTCTGACTTATAACACACGGCCATGGCACGCCCGTGGACTTAGACCGTGTACTACAACTTGATATTTTGACTTAAGGTGCAATGGTGCAAGGTACACACGGCTTAGACACACGCCCGTGTGGGCACTTAGAGGCTATTTACCAAGCCAATTGCCACCCTGAAATCAAGAGCAAATTCATACTATCTCAACAACTCAAATCACTACAACTTTAATGAACAATACAACATGCTCCATTGATATCAATAACATACATACTTAGTCAATCTTGGCCAATCATTTAGCCATTTACAAAAGAATAATAATAAACTTGATAGCCCATTATTTTGCCCTTTCTAAGATATATACTCAAAATGAAATGTTTCCTATACATGCCATACTTAATAAAAACAACTTGGCTATACCAAAATAGCGGTTGATAGTGTGATTCGAGCTCCGACTTCAACGATCCACAAGTTAGCTTGGCGGGACTACATAGAAAGAAATAATAAAAGACGTAAGCATTTAGCTTAGTAAGTTTGCATAATGCACATAGCAACATACTTGCTTAATATAAACCATTTGACATAAACAATGGCATCATAAATTTCAGCTATAAAGCTTACTTACTCATACTTGATTTTTACATATCTCATGAAACTTACTAGTCTCATACTTGAGAGGTAAACAATGTACCTGTATCACTAGATCACATTGATCAGCATACTTGAACATAATACTCATAATTTCTAATTCATCATTCATAACATGAATAATATTCTTTATCACTTGATAATAACCTTACTTACTTAGCTTTCTTGTTATCTCTTTGGAGCTTAACTCGTTGCCCGATGAATTTATATGAATAACCAAGGATACTAAATCTCATCTAAATTTTGAGGCCATGACTTAACATGGACTTATACGAAGTCTTTCTTGTTCTCACCAATGCCATGCCTTAACTTGGACTTATATGGGATCTCTTTCTCTTGATAACTTTTCAATGCCAAGCTTGCCTTGGTCTTACATGATAACTTGTTCAATGCCAAGCTTGCCTTGGATTTACATGATAATTTACTCAATTGCAAGCTTGCCTTGGACTTACATGATAACTTACTCAATGCCAAGCTTGCCTTGGACTTACATGATAACTTATTCAATGCCAAGCTTGCCTTGGACATACATGATATCTTATTCAATGCCAAGCTTGCCTTGGACTTACATGATATCTTATTCAATGCCAAGCTTGCCTTGGACTTACATGATATCTTATTCAATGCCAAACTTGCCTTGGACTTACATGATATCTTGCTTTCTTGCCGATGCCATGCCTCAGCTTGGTCTTATACGGACTTTCTTGTTTCATGTGGTAGATCGAGTATCCTAAGTTATTCAACTTCAATCGGGGCTTTCTCATGCTTGATCTCATTAATTTCTTTGTTTAACATAATATTAAATGTTTTTCATAATAACGTTGTACATTATACTAAACAATTCAATGATATAAATCATAAAGTTTAGAAATCATACAAACTTACCTCAATATACAAAATGTATGTAGATATGCAATTTAGTCCTTGATTTTGTCCTTGCCTCGGTTTCGATCTGGGCTTCGTTTTTCTTGATCTATAGTCATAAATAGATCATTTAATACTCACATTGACTAAATTGACTCTTAACTCATACTTTGGCAAAATTACTATTTTGCCCCTATACTTTCTCATATTTGCACTTTTGCCCCAAGGCTCGTAAAATAATTTTCATTCAACTTTCTTAGACTACATGCTTAGCTGATTCATTTTCTCTACTATAGCCATTATCAATTCTCATTATTTCTAATAGGTATGACTAATTTCAAAACTTTTACAAACTAGTCCCTATGCTCATTTTTCATGAAATTCACTTAGAAAAAGATGTTTATCTAACATCAAACTCTCATAAACTTCCATAAAACATCATTTAGCATTCATGTCATTCATGGGTAGATTTTTGAACATGCATCTTAGCTCATCTTATAGCTAAAAATAGCTAATTCATAATACGAGGACTTCAAAAACACAAAAAATATTAAAATCGGGACTAAGATGAACTTACTAGCAAGCTTGCAAGATGAGCAAACCCTAGCTATGGTTTCTTTGAAAATTTCGGCAATGAGGAAGAAGATGATAATGATTTTTGTCATCTTTTTCCTTTATTAATCATTTAATAGGTAAATGGCCAAAATGCCCTTCTCTTAAAAATATCACCATTTACTAACTCATGTCCAATTTTGTCCAAAAATTATGATTTGGGCAAATTGCTATTTAAGGACTTATAATTGCTATTCTAGTGCTATTTCATACAAAATGCTTCTAGAAACTCACATTTTACAACTTTTGCAATTTGGTCCTTTTTGACCATTCAACTTTAATTTAGCAAAATTGCTTCATGAAACTTTCACACTAACATGCAAACATGGCATGAACCTTAAAAACTCATAAATTCACCTTGGATTCGTGGTCTCGCACCACTATTCCGACTAGGCCCTAAATCAGGCTGTTACAATTCTCCCCTCCTTAGGGATTTTCGTCCCCGAAAATCTTACCAGTGAAAAGGTTTGGGTATTGGTTTCTCATACTCTCTTCTGGTTCCCATGTGGCTTCTTCTATTCCATGTCTTTGCCACAATACTTTCACTAAGGCAATACTTTTCTTTTGTAGCTGCTTCACTTCCCGAGCTAATATCTTGACTGGTTCTTCACCATAAGTCATGTCGGGATGAATCTCTACCTCTGACTGGGGAATTACATGTGAAGGGTCTGATCGGTAGCGTCCTAACATTGACACGTGAAATACATCATGTATCTTTTCTAACTCTGATGGCAAAGCCAATCTGTAAGCTACAGGCCCAACTTTCTCAGTAATCTCATACGGTCCAATAAAACGTGGACTCAACTTACCTTTTCGGCCAAATCTGAGAACTTTTCTCCAAGGTGACACTTTCAAGAAAACTTTATCTCCAACTTGATACTCTATCTCTTTTCTTTTTAAATCCGAGTAAGAATTCTGTCTGTCCGAAGCAGCTTTTAAGCACTCTCGTATCACTCTTACTTTCTCTTCAGCTTCTCTAACCAAATCAACCCCGTGAATTTGGTTTTCTTTGAGTTCAGTCCAAAATAAAGGCGTTCTGCATTTATGCCCATACAAAGCCTCATAAGGCGCCATCTTTAAACTCGACTGAAAACTATTATTGTAGGCAAACTCTACTAATGGGAGAAACTTTTCCCAACTGCCTCGGAATTCAAGAATACAACATCTGAGCATATCCTCGAGTACTTGAATTAACCTCTCGGATTGACCGTCAGTTTGAGGATGAAAAGCGGTACTAAAGTTCAACTTTGTACCTAGGGCCTCTTGCAACTTCTTCCAAAATCTGGATGTGAATCTCGGATCTCTATCCGATATGATTGACATAGGAACTCCGTGAAGTCTTACTATTTCTCGAACGCATAACAAGTCGCCAACTTGTCAAGTGAGTAATCAACTCGCATGGTATAAAATGGGCTGATTTTGTGAGTCTATCAACTACAACCCATACGGCATCTTTTGCTTGCTCGGAGATAGTGGTAAACCCGTTACAAAATCCATAGTAATACGGTCCCACTTCCACTGGAACTAAAATGGGTTGAAGCAAACCCAAGGTACTTGATGTTCCGCCTTTACTTGCCGACAAATCAAGCATTTGGAAACAAAATCAAAATATCTTGCTTCATTCTCGCCACCAATATCTGTTGCTTCAAGTCATTATACATCTTGGTACTACCCGATGTACAGATAAACATCCATTATGAGCCTCATGCAAAATTTTCTGAATAAGCTCTTCTTTTCTCGGTACACAAACTCTGTCTTTGAACATCAAACTTCCATTGGGACTAATTCGAAAGTCAGACTCAACATCTGTCTCGCACTGATCTCCCTGAACTTGCAATTTACTATCCTCTTTTTGGGCTTCAGTGATCTCTTGGAGGAAAATTGGTCTAGTTCTCAACTCAGCTAGAATAGAACCATTGTCGGATAAAGTCATCCATGAATTCATTGCCCTTAATGCAAATAAGGACTTTCTGCTTAAAGCATCGGCAACAACATTCGCCTTTCCTGAATGGTAGTCAATGACTAATTCATAATCTTTTATCAACTCTAACCATCTCCTTTGCCTTAAATTCAACTCTTTCTACGTCATCAAGTACTTCAGACTTTTGTGATCGGTGAAGATCCAACATCTCTCACCATATAGATGATGCCTCCATATCTTCAATGCGAAGACTATGGCAGCTAACTCTAGGTCGTGCGTCGGATAATTCTTCTCATGAGGCTTTAACTGTCTTGAGGCATAAGCAATCACTTTGCCTTCTTGCATAAGTACACACACCCTAATCCATTTAAGGATGCATCACTTGTAAACTATGAACTCTTTCGCTGTCTCAAAGTTGTACTAAAGCAGAGCTTCACAATAATGCTTTCAATTTTTGAAACTTTGTTGGCATATTTCATCCCACTCGAACTTCACATTTTTCTAGAATAACTTCGTCATCTGGGTTTTGTAATCATGGAAAACCCCTTGACAAATCGTCTATAATAGCCGATAGGCCTAGGAAACTTCTAACCTCGAGATATTCCTCGGTGGTTTCCAATCCATAATAGCCGAGATCTTACTTGGGTCTACTCGAACCCCTTCTCCGAGACAATATACCCTGAAAATCCTACTTCATTGAGCCAAAACTCACTTTTACTTGAACTTGGCATATAGCTGATTTTCTCAAGAATCAGAAAAACTATCCGTAGGTGCTCAAAGATGCTCATTCTCATCTCGAATAAAACCAAGATGTCGTCAATAAAAACGACTACAAACTTGTCAAGGTATGGTCCAAGATGCGGTTCATTAAGTCCATGACTACTGCGGGAGCATTGGTCAAACCAAAAGGCATGACTAAAAATTCATAATGCCCATACCTTGTTCAAAAAGCGATCTTGGATACATCGACTCCTTTACTCTTAATCGGTAATACCCCGATCTCAAGTTTATCTTAGAGAACACGGTGGCTCCTTTCAATTGATCGAACAAATCATCGATCCTTGGCAATGGGTACTTGTTCTTTACTGTCACTTTATTAAGCTGACGATAATCTATGCACAATCTCATAGTGCCATCCTTCTTTTCACAAATAAAACCGGAGCACCCGGGAGAGAACAACTTGACTTCGCAAAGCCTTTGTCTGTTAACTCTTGCAACTGTATCTTCAACTCTTTCAACTCCGTTGGAGCCATTCTGTAAGGAGTAATAGATATTGGTACAGTACTGGGAGCTAGCTCAATGCTGAACTCAACTTCTCTGATTGGAGGTAATCCCGGTAATTCTTCTGGAAAAACATCCATGTGCTCACGTACTATCAGTATGGACTCAATCTTTAACTCTGTTTCTTTATCATTCATCACAAAGGCCAAATATGCCTCATACCCCTTTCTTATAAATCTCTGTGCCATCATATGAGAAATCAATACCGGCAATCCACTTTGTTCATCTGATTCTATATAGAGGATATCCCCATTCTCACATCTCATTTCAATGTATTTCTTCCCACAATTAACTATTACATTATGGGCAGTTAACCAGTCCATACCGAGAATGAGATCAAACTCGTCAAATGGTAACAACATAAGGTTTGCTTTAAAACAATGATCTCTAATCATTAATGGACATTCTCTACATACTTCATTCACTAACACACTCTTACCTAAAGGATTAGACACTCTAATCACAAATTCTGTAAACTCTATAGGCATACTCAAATCGGATACCAATATCATGCAAATGTAAGAGTGTGTAGATCCGGGATCTATTAAAGTAATAACTTTATCATCATGAAGAGAAAAGGTACCCGTGATAACATCATGGGAAGATGCCTCTTCGCGAGCACGAATGGCATAAGTCCGTGTAGGCGCCCTACCCTCGGTTCTCGCGGCCTGCTCTCTAGGGTTACCTCTTCCTCTTGCCCCACTTCCTGGGTTTCTCTGCGGTCTTCCTCTGACCATGCTCCCGGATCTCGGGTTCTGAGCTCTCTCTTCTTTCATTGTCTCTAGACAATCCTTTATGTAGTGGTCTTGGGAACCACATCTAAAACATGCATTTTCGTGCGCTCAGCATTCTCCAAGATGACGTCTGCCACACTGTGGGCATTCGGGTCTTTCAGATTGAAAGTTCCCCACACTAGCGACTGAAGTAGTCTGTGCTTTATTTCTCGAATACTGTTTACTCTTGTCTTTCTTTGAAAACCCGATGGAAGTAGCCGATTAGGTAGGTAAATCTCTTGACTTCTTGGATGAGGATTAGAATGACTTATTCCACTGTCTCTTTCTAGAGTCACGAGACTCAATTTCAGACTTTCTCTTCTCTTTTACTAGCTCTTCGGCTTTACAAGCTCTCTCCACTAACACAACAAATTCTTTCAATTCTAGTACAGCAACAAATAGTTTGATGTCCTCATTTAGCCCATCTTCAAATCTTTTGCTCATGATGGCCTCAGTGGACACGCATTCTCAAGCGTATTTGCTGAGTCGTACAAACTCACGCTCATAATCGGTCACCGACATCTTGCCTTGCTTTAACTCTAAAAATTCTTTTCTTTTACGATCTACAAATCTTTGACTGATATACTTTTCTTGAACTCTTCTTGGAAGAATTCCCATGTGATCTTCTCCTTGGTACCATCGATACAAGGGTGTGTTCCACCATTGAAAGGCGAATCTCTTAAAAGGGAGACTACACACTTCATGCTTTCCTCACGTGTGCATGATAGCTCATTAAATACCCTGATGGTGTTTTCTAACCAAAACTCGGCTTTTTTCGGATCATCTTCTCTTTTCGCCCGAAATTCTTCTGCCCCATGTTTGCTGATCCTATCAACTGGAGGTTTCTCTCCTCTTACTACCTCTACTACTTGAGGGGCTACTGGAATAGGTTGTGGAACAGGTGGGGGTGGAGGGGGTTGTACATTTGGGTTCATACAAACGAACTCTGAATACCACGTATTCATCATGTGGAGGAAGGCTTCTCTAGCCCCTTCTCCTCCTTCTTGACTCACCGTAGTGGGTCTCTTCTCATCCTCATTCGGCACCATCCCTTCAGCGAGAGCCAGCGCATTACTTTCTACGTCATCCACCATATCTCTTTCAGGATCCATTTACTATATATATAAACATAATTTAAGTCGTCAGGAGTCGTCACACTATCATTATAAAACATTCTTACGTATGGCATGTATAGCTAAACTCGTGCTCATGCTACGTTAGTCCTAGAATCGACTAAATCGTAGCTCTGATACCACTAAATGTAACACCCCATACCCGAGTCCGAGGCTTAGGCCGGATACGAGAAGTTACTATGCTTGAACTTGCTTAAGCAAATACTTACGGGCTATAAAATTTCGTTCTGAATTAAGAACTTATCTTTCTTATTCAACTTGTACTTTTCATGGGCCTACGAGGCCTTAAACTCATGTATGTAAACTTTCGAAACTCAATCAAAAACTTTTCATTGAAACAGGGGTCACACGCCCATGTGAGTTGGGACACACCCGTGTAAACCTAAGACACGCCCATGTCTCCTAACCGTGCTTAAAACTCGAGCTTACTGCCAAACTTCACACGGCCATGGAACTCCTGTGGTCCTGGCCCATGTGAAAAACCTTAGTATTCTGAATTATAACACACGGCCATGGCACGCCCGTGGACTTAGACCGTGTACTACAACTTGATATTCTGACTTAAGGTGCAATGGTGCAGGGTACACACGACTTAGACACACGCCCGTGTGTCCGACCATGTGGGCACTTAGAGGCTATTTACCAAGCCAATTTCCACCCTGAAATCAAGAGCAAATTCATACTATCTCAACAATTCGAATCACTACAACTTTAATGAACAATACAACATGCTCCATTGATATCAATAACATACATACTTAGTCAATCTTGGCCAATCATTTAGCCATTTACAAAAGAATAATAATAAACTTGATAGCCCATACTTTTGCCCTTTCTAAGATATATACTCAAAATGAAATGTTTCCTATACATGCCATACTTAATAAAAACAACTTGGCTATACCAAAATAGCGATTGATAGTGTGATTCGAGCTCCGACTTCAACGATCCACAAGTTAGCTTGGCGGGACTACATAGAAAGAAATAATAAAAGACGTAAGCATTTAGCTTAGTAAGTTTGCATAATGCACATAGCAACATACTTGCTTAATATAAACCATTTGACATAAACAATGGCATCATAAATTTCAGCTATAAAGCTTACTTACTCATACTTGATTCTTACATATCTCATGAAACTTACTAGTCTCATACTTGAGAGGTAAACAATGTACCTGTATCATTAGATCACATTGATAAGCATACTTGAAAATAATACTCATAATTTCTAATTCATTATTCATAACATGAATAATATTCTTTATCACTTGATAATAACCTTACTTACTTAGCTTTCTTGTTATCTCTTTGGAGCTTAACTCGTTGCCTGATGAATTTATATGAATAATCGAGGATACTAAATCTCATCTAAATTTCGAGGCCATGACTTAACATGGACTTATACGAAGTCTTTCTTGTTCACACAAATGCCATGCCTTAACTTGGACTTATGTGGGATCTCTTTCTCTTGATAACTTTTCAATGCCAAGCTTGCCTTGGTTTTACATGATAACTTGTTCAATGCAAGCTTGCCTTGGACTTACATGATAACTTACTCAATGCCAAGCTTGCCTTGGACTTACATGATAACTTACTCAATGCCAAGCTTGCCTTGGACTTACATGATAACTTATTCAATGCCAAGCTTGCCTTGGACTTACATGATATCTTATTCAATGCCAAGCTTGCCTTGGACTTACATGATATCTTATTCAATGCCAAGCTTGCCTTGGACTTACATGATATCTTATTCAATGCCAAGCTTGCCTTGGACTTACATGATATCTTATTCAATGCCAAGCTTGCCTTGGACTTACATGATATCTTGCTTGCTTGCCGATGCCATGCCTCGGCTTGGTCTTATACGGACTTTCTTGTTTCATGTGGTAGATCGAGTATCCTAAGTTATTCAACTTCAATCGGGGCTTTCTCATGCTTGATCTCATTAATTTCTTTGTTTAACATAACATTAAACGTTTTTCATAATAACGTTGTACATTATACTAAGCAATTCAATGATATAAATCATAAAGCCTAGAAATCATACAAACTTACCTCAATATACAAAATGTATGTAGATATGCAATTTAGTCCTCAATTTTGTCCTTGCCTCGGTTTTGATCCAGGCTTCAATTTTCTTGATCTATAGTCATAAATAGATCATTTAATACTCACATTGACTAAATTGACTCTTAACTCATACTTTGGAAAAATCACTATTTTCCCCTATACTTTCTCATATTTGCACTTTTTCCCCAAGGCTCGTAAAATAATTTTCATTCAACTTTCTTAGACTACATGCTTAGCTGATTCATTTTCTCTACTATAGCCATTATCAATTCTCATTATTTCTAATAGGTATGACTAATTTCAAAACTTTTACAAACTAGTCCCTATGCTCATTTTTCATGAAATTCACTTAGAAAAAGATGCTTATCTAACATCAAACTCTCATAAAATTCCATAAAACATCATTTAGCATGCATGTCATTCATGGGTAGATTTTTGAACATGCATCTTAGCTCATCTTATAGCTAAAAATAGCTAATTCATAATACGAGGACTTCAAAAACACAAAAAATATTAAAATCGGGACTAAGATGAACTTACTAGCAAGCTTGCAAGATGAGCAAACCCTAGCTATGGTTTCTTTGAAAATTTCGACAATGAGGAAGAAGATGATAATGATTTTTGTCATCTTTTTCCTTTATTAATCATTTAATAGGTAAATGACCAAAATGCCCTTCTCTTAAAAATATCACCATTTACTAACTCATGTCCAATTTTGTCCAAAAATTATGATTTGGGCAAATTGCTATTTAAGGACTTATAATTGCTATTCTAGTGCTACTTCATACAAAATGCTTCTAGAAACTCACATTTTATAACTTTTGCAATTTGGTCCTTTTTGACCATTCAACTTCAATTTAGCAAAATTGCTTCATGAAACTTTCACACTAACATGCAAACATGGCATGAACCTTAAAAACTCATAAATTCACCTCAGATTTGTGGTCTCGCACCACTATTCTGACTAGGCCCTAAATCGGGTTGTTACAAGCCAAACAGGGCACGGCCAGTGGGGCAGGGTTATGCGCAGTCTGGAAGAGGTGGTCAGCAACCACTGAGAGGTCGTGGTCCGGCCAGGGGAGGTCATGGTTTTGGTCGAGGGCATGGAGCACCGGGTGGAGGTGCTGGGAATACAGATGCGAGACAGCCTAGATTTGTCTATGCAGTTAGACGCCGAGAGGATGGCAATGCACCGGACGTTATAACTGGTACGTTCCTTATTTTTGGTTTGCCCTTTATAGCACTGATAGATATTGGGTCTACACATTCATATGTTGCTAGTATTGTGTCTAGAACTTTGAACATAGAATCTGAGGTTGCTTCTAGAGAGATGACTGTGATTAGCCCTTTAGGACAATCGATAGTGGTAAATAAACTATTTAGGAGTGTGCCTTTAGAAGTACAAGGGGTAGTCTTCCCAGCTGACTTGATGGAATTACCGTTCGGCGAGTTTGATTTGATTTTAGGCATGGACTAGTTAGTTAAGTATCGAGCAAACTTGGATTGTGCTGCTAAGCGCATGAGGTTGAAGACTTTTGAGGATAAGGAGGTGCTGGTGATAGGTGAGAGAAGGGATTACCTGTCCAATGTGGTGTCTGCTCTAAAGGCTGAAAGGATGGTGAGAAAAGGATGTGAGGCCTTCTTAGCTTTCGTTAGTGCTTTGGAAGCCAAGGAGTTGTCTGTAGGAGATGTTAGAACGGTGAAAGAATTCTCCAATGTTTTTCCAGAAGAGCTTTTAGGGTTACCTCCAGATCGCGAAGTAGAGTTCGGTATTGATCTTTTTCCAGGAACAGCTCCAGTATCCATCGCCCCATATAGGATGGCGCCGAAGGAGCTGGTGGAACTTAAAGCTCAGATTTAGGAATTGTTAGACCGTGGTTTTATCCGACCAAGTGTATCTCCGTGGGGAGCGCCGGTGTTATTCGTTAAGAAGAAGGACGGGTCGATACAGATGTGCATTGACTACAGACAATTGAATAAGCTGACGATTAAGAACAAGTACCCGTTGCCAAGGATTGACGATTTGTTCGATCAGCTGCGAAGCGCTACGGTCTTCTCAAAGATAGACTTGAGGACAGGTTATTATCAGCTTAAGGTCAAAGAGGCGGATATTTATAAGACTGCTTTCCGAACTCGTTATGGTCACTACGAATTCTTAGTGATGCCGTTTGGGTTGACGAATGCACCAGCTGCGTTTATGGATATGATGAACCGGGTATTCCAACCCTATATGGATCGGTTTATCGTAGTGTTCATAGACGATATTCTGGTATATTCAAGGATGGAAGAGGAGCATGATTCGCATCTTTGCATTGTTTTACATATTTTGAGAGAAAAGCAACTATACGCCAAATTCAGCAAGTGTGAATTTTGGTTGAGGGAAGTTACTTTTCTGGGGCATGTTGTGTCTGCCGAGGGGATTAGGGTCGATCCCCGAAAGATTGAAGCTGTATTAGATTGGAAACCGCCAAAGTCGGTAGCAGAGATTCGAAGTTTCCTTGGGTTAGCTCGGTACTACAGAAGATTTGTTGAGGGATTCTCGTTAATCGCTGCATCTTTAACCAAGTTGTTACGGAAAGGGGTACCGTTTATGCAGTCGAGATAAGCAACAGAAAGCTTTGAGAAGTTGAAGAGGATTTTGACCGAGGCACCAGTGTTGATTCACTGAGAAATTGGGGAAGGAGTTTGTCGTCTATTGTGATGCGTCGCACACAGGGTTAGGATGTGTGTTGATGCAAGAGGGGAAAGTGGTAGCATATGCGTCTTGGCAATTGAGACCACATGAAGTGAACTATCCCACTCATGATTTGGAATTAGCTGCGGTAGTTTTTGCTCTGAAGATTTGGAGACATTACCTGTATAGGGAGAAGTCTATTATCTACACAGACCATAAGAGCCTGAAATATCTCCTTACCCAAAAGGAGTTGAACTTAAGGCAGCGGAGGTGGATTGTATTGTTGAAAGACTACGATTGCTCGATTGAATATCACCCAGGTAAAGCTAACGTAGTGGCGGATGTGTTGAGCCGTAAGGTGATATCTGATTTGAGGGCAATGTTTGCCCATCTCAGTTTATTTGATGATGGAAGCTTGGTAGCTGAACTTCAAGTGAGGCCTTCATGGGTAAGTCAGATTAAGGAGAAGCAGTTGTCAGATGAATCGTTGAGTTCTAGATTTCAGCAAGTGGAAGGTGGTGAGACAGAAGATTTTAGGTTGAACGGTGATGGAGTATTGTGCTTTCGTGGAAAGGCTTGTATGCCGAAGGATTTCGAGTTGAGACAGAAGATTCTGCAGGAAGCGCATAGTAGTCCATACGCTATACATCCCGGTGGGAGTAAGATGTATTGAGATTTACGGGAACAGTTTTGGTGGCCTGGTCTGAAGCAAGAAGTTACCGAGTTTGTGGGTAAGTGCTTGACGTGTCAGCAGGTGAAGGCGGAACATCAGTTGCCTTCAAGATTGCTACAACCGGTGAAGATTCCACTTTGGAAGTGGGAGAGGATAACTATGGACTTTGTTAGTGGGTTACCTCTTACGCCTACTAAGAAAGATTCAGTGTGGGTAATTGTCGATCGGTTGATGAAGTCCGCTCACTTCATACCGGTTCATGTTGATTACTCACTACAGAAGTTAGCCAAGCTGTATGTAGCGGAGATTGTGAGGTTACATGGGGTACCAGTGTCTATTATATCAGATAGAGACCCTAGGTTTACGTCACGATTCTGGAAGGCATTACATCAAGCGTTGGGTACAAGATTGGATTTCAGCATGGTGTTTCATCCATAGACTGATGGTCAGTCAGAGAGGGTGATTCAGATTCTGGAAGATATGTTGATGGGATGTGTTATCGACTTCAGGGGTAGTTGGGAAGATTTTCTACCGTTGGTAGAGTTTGCGTACAACAATAGCTATCAATCCAGCATTAAAATGGCACCCTACGAAGCGTTGTATGGTCGTAAGTGTCGTACTCCTACCTGCTGGATAGAGTTGGGTGAGCGACAGTTGTTGGGTCCGGAATTGGTTTTGAAAACAGAGGAAAAGGTTAAGTTAATTCGGACTCGGATGAAAGAAGCTTCCGACAGGTAGAAATCGTATACGGATCTGAAGCGTAAGGAGATAGAATTCGCAGAGGGTGATCGGGTTTTTCTAAAAGTTTCACCTTGGAAGAAGGTTCTAAGATTTGGACGGAAGGGCAAGTTGAGCCCCAAGTTCATCGGGCCTTATCGGGTATTGAAACGTGTGGGACCAGTAGCTTATCAATTGGAGTTACCTCCGGAATTGAGGCAGATACATGATGTATTCCATGTCTCAATGTTAAGGCGTTACCGTTCAGATCCATCAGACATAGTACCGGTGGAAGAGATTGAAATAAGACCTGATTTATCTTTTGAAGAAGAACTAGTGCAGATCTTAGATCGAGATGTCAAGGTGTTGAGAAGGAAGTCGGTTCCTCTAGTCAAGGTGTTATGGCATAATCACGGTTTAGAGGAAGCCACGTGGGAGCCTGAGGATGTGATTCGACACAATACCCTCACCTTTTTTGATCAGGTAAATTTTGAGGCCGAAATTTCTTTAAGGGGGGTAGAACTGTAACATCCTAGAATTAGGGGTTATGCATTTTGCACTATTGCTTGTGTTTGGCTCGTTAAGCATGTTATTTTGGTATGTTTGGGGGTCCTGGGGAGGCCCGGGGTCAAGCTAGAGCTTAAGAAAAATTTTGCTTTTGGGCACTTTAGGGGGGAAGCTAGTAGGAGCAGGCCTTATGTGTAATTACTGGTAATTGTTGACACAAAAGGAATTGTGGTATGATGGCAATGAGACACCACTTAAGGAGCAAGGGAGTGGCGTCACAAGGGAGCATGAAGGGGAAGGAGTTCGAGTCTCGTCAGCAGCAAGTGGGAGCTTTATTTTTTTATGATCAGGGTAGTGAAGTGTTGGCATTCGGCTTAGACTTTTCAAAGGGGGTTGTTGATTTGGTCAAAGCTATTGAATGGAAGTTGTGGTGGAGTTTGTGGAGGAAGACTTGGTCTACAAATTCAAAATGAGTGAAGGGGAGTGAAACAAGGAGAGGATCATGGGATCCAAGTTGGTGGAGGTGATGGCCGAATGTAGGGGTCTTTGGAGGGAGCATATTCGGTTGGTGAGTGTGTGTGGGTGTGCCGAAAGTGTCTTTTGTGTCTTAGGCAATTTGGGTAACATATTCGGTTATAGGGGGTGTAGTGTGGTGCGGTTTTTGCAAGTGTTACTTGAGAGAAGAGTAAAGCCGAAACCATTAAAAGAGTCTTCCCTTTTCTTTTTCGGTCATTTTGTTTTATTTTATTTGTTACCAAAAACCGTAGCACTCTTTTCCTACTCTTATTTCTTTCATCTCTTCTTCCCTACATCTTTTTCCCTATAACCGAAACCTCTTATAACCTTTCTTTTCTTGTAGCCGAGCCTACTCAACCTTTTGATATCCTCTATTTCTTACTTCTTACTGGTGCCGAAACTCTTATCTCATTTTGCTTCATCTTTCTCCTTGTCTTTTTGGTGTTAGCCGAAACCTTGCTGCTTCACCCTTGGCAACCGTCTACTTCTTCTCTTGAGCCTAGTAGTTCTTTGGGTCCCAAGTCGATTGGATTACCTTGGTTACTCAGTTGTTGAAGGTAATGGATTCTTCTTTTAATCGCATGCCATTCCCTTTTTTTTCTTCCCTTTCTTCTTCTTTCTCTTGTGGCCGAATGGGTGATGTGTTTCCTTACTATGGTTTTCTTTCTATAGTGGTAGTATAAACCGAACACTCCTTACCTCGTCCTGGTGTGGTGTTGGTTATCGTTCCTGAAGGGTGCAGAAGGGTCCGATTCTCGTTTGATCAAGAACTTGTCTTTGACGAATCTAGGGGTAAGTAGTTATATTCGTTATTTGAGTGTGCTCTTTTAAGTTGGGTTACTCAGAGGTAACTTTTGACTGTTAGGCCGAATCTCTGCTTCTCTCGTGACTCATCTCTGATTTGAGGACGAATCAGTTGTTGTGCGGTTCATCATTTACCAAGGTTAGGGATCATCTTTTCGGATTCCTCGGCTATTATTTTCCTTGCGTTGTTGGTTGCCTTAATCAAAATTCCCTTTTTAGCCAATCAGCGTTTCTCTGACCTCTGATCAAGTCTATTCATGGATGCAAGTGCCGGTCAAACTAAGGAGGGGAGTGAACTTGTAGTCTCTAATCCATCATTCAAACGGCGTGCTGTGTCGGCGGTTCGAGACTTCCCGCCGAGTTGTGGTAGAGAGCCGACGTCTGCTTGGGATAGGCAAATCGCTGTTATCCCTGCTAGCGAGAGTGTCGATGTAGAGAGTCTAGTGTTACGCGTAATCAGGTGTGTAATGACCACACTTTACTTTATTAAATTACATTAATAACTGTGTTGGCTGAAAGTCGAAACGACTGTATAGATAGTCGAGATACCCTCGTGGGTCGTTGGAGACACCGGGTAAGTTTCGCTATGATGTTACTTTCGAATATATGCATGTATGAATTAATTACCCGTTGTTCATTGAAAGTATGTTGCATTCATCTCAGTATGATAGTATGTTGCATGGGTTTTGGGAAAAGATTGAAAGGGGAAGTGTGATTCAGTGACTGTCACAGTGGTCTGGGACCATGGTGGGTTGGCCCCATATATTTTATTCAGTGACCATGTCACAGTGGTCTGGGACCACGGTTGGTTGGCCCCACATATTTTATTCAGTGACCATGTCACAGTGGTCTGGGACCACGGTGGTTTGGAACCACGTACATATAAATATTCATGACTTGTCTCAGTGGTCTGGGACCACAGTGGGTTGTCCCCACGTATACTTATCAGAGATCGTCACAGTGGTCTGGGACCATAGTGGGTTGGCCCCACGTTTATATATTCTGTGACTCTGTCACAAGTGGTCTGGGACCACGGTGGCATAATGCCACGGGCGTTTGGCTGATTCAGGAGACTTAGAGGATGGAAAACTACGTTGGGCTGGGCTACATTGCATACATTCTTATTATGCCATATTGTGTTGGCTAAGGCCCAATTTGCACTGGTGGGCTTAAAGCCCAATTGCGTTATAAGGGGGAATTACACATTGAGTCTCGGTGACTCACCCCTCTGCTTATTTTTGCAGGTAATCCCTAGACTGCGGTTTTGGAGTCGAGGCGGACTTGAGGTGGCCATGCGATATTATTTTCTCGTAAATTCGTTTTCTTTATTTTAAACTCATTTTAAATTGGGATTCTGTTATGTAATAAGGTCTCCTAATCTTTAATTTGGGTTTTAGATTTTATGCGGTTATAACTTATCTTATGAGATGTTGAATATGGGGTTTTCTAAAATTAAAATACAAACAATCGTTTTTTCCAAAGTGTTAACAAAAGATGACAAGCGAAGGACTAAATAAATCGGAAGTTTTCTTAAAAACCTCAACAGCGTTTTCAAATGACGCGATTTTGAAATTTGCTGATTTCGGCTTTAGTAAAACTAAAATTGTTTACGACTTCTTAGACCGTTTTTAATTAGAAGTGATAAGAAAATCATCAACCAAAATTTTCTTTAAGATTGACTCACTACACGAAACATTTTTCCCAAAATTACGATGCTCTGTCGAAAATTTTCAAAATTTCTTTTCCTGTAACATACCAGATTCGGTCGTAACGTATTGACTGGGTTTGGGGTGTTACAATTTTGGTATCAGAGCCTAGGTTTGCAAAACTCGGCTGTGGGTTTGGGGTTCAAAAATGTTTTCAAAAGTTGGTTTGGAATATAGTGTAGGAAAATAGATGTTTTCAGAAAGCGTGGTACCCAAGTCTCCGGCACCAATCCGCACTGTAAGTTTTCTAATTGTTGCTTGAATTCTTATGAAATGTTGTGATAGATAGTTTTAAGAAATACAACTATAGGAATGGAGACCTTTAGAAATATTTCTTGCGAGAAAAACTACTTCTAATACTATTTTCATAAGACTATCCGGTAATAAACAGTGGAAGAATTACTAACTCATAAAATTTTAATCAGATTAAGCCGAATTAATAATCATGAGTGCTAGAGGACGTGGTCATGGTATGCGTGGTCGTGGTAGAGGCCGGGGTGTTGAGGCTGAACCCTCGGAATCAGGACATGGGCCGGAGGTCGAAGTGCCGGCATCACCAATTGTGGAAGCGGGATTTCAGGACCAAACTGGTGGAGACGATGCTGTGTCTCAAGCGATGTTGCGTGTTTTGGAGTGGGTTGCTGGAGCTAGCACGGGGTCTATAGCCCAAAAATCTAATTCTGAGAGACTCCGAGCTAATGGGACTGAGATGTTTAGGGGTATTTCTGGTCTGGCTCCTAATGTAGCTGAGTACTGGCTAGAAGCGGTTGAACAAATCATGGACGATCTTGATTGTACCGCAGAAGAAAAGTTGAAGGGAGTAGTGTCTCTTCTTCGAGATGAGGCATACCAGTGGTGGCTCACGGTAAGGGATGGTACAGCAGCTGACCGCATTACCTGGGACTTCTTTAAGGTAGCGTTCCAGGGAAAGTATATTGGGGCAAGCTATGTAGACGCTCAGAGGAAGGCATTTTTGAACTTGGTCCAGAGGAATAAGTCAGTGGCTGAGTATGAGGCGGAATTCCTGCGTTTAAGCCGTTATGCCCGGGGTATCTTTGCAACAGATCACGAGCGTTGTGTCCGATTTGAGGATGGTCTGAGGGACGAGTTGCGAGTATTGATAGCTCCGCAACGAGAAAGGGAGTTTGCTGTTCTAGTGGAGAAGGCTAAGATAGCCGAAGAGGTGAAGCGATCTGAAAGACAGAATCAGGATAAGGACAGAGGTAGGAATAAAAGAAATTTTGGGTCGTTAGGGTCTGCTGGGAGCTTCCAAAAGAGGCCTAGAGTTGATGGGCCGAGTCGAAAGTTGGGCTTGCATCGTTGGTCGGTCTCAATCTTGTGCTAGATGTGGGAAGTATCATGCGGGGGAGTGTTGGGCAAGAAATAAAGGATGTTATAGGTGTGGATCTGTAGGTCATTTGGTAAGGGACTGTCCACAGGAGCCATGTAACACCCCATACCCGAGTCCGAGGCTTAGGCCGGATACGAGAAGTTACTGTGCTTGAACTTGCTTAATCAAGTACTTACGGGCTATAAAATTTTGTTCCGAATTAAGAACTTATCTTTCTTAATCAACTTGTACTTTTCATGGGCCTACGAGGCCTTAAACTCATGTCTGTAAACTTTCGGAACTCAATCGAAAACTTTTCATTGAAACAGGGGTCACACGCCCATGTGAGTTGGGACACGCCCGTGTAAACCTGAGACACGCCCATGTCTCCTAACCGTGCTTAAAACTCGAGCTTACTGCCAAACCTCACACGGCCATGGAACGCCCGTGGTCCTGGCCCGTGTGAAAAACCTTAGCATTCTGACTTATAACACACGGCCATGGCACGCCCGTGGACTTAGACCGTGTACTACAACTTGATATTCTGACTTAAGGTGCAATGGTGCAAGGTACACACGGCTTAGACACACGCCCGTGTGGGCACTTATAGGCTATTTACCAAGCCAATTGCCACCCTAAAATCAAGAGCAAATTCATACTATCTCAACAACTCAAATCACTACAACTTTAATGAACAATACAACATGCTCCATTGATATCAATAACATACATACTTAGTCAATCTTGGCCAATCATTTAGCCATTTACAAAAGAATAATAATAAACTTGATAGCCCATTATTTTGCCCTTTCTAAGATATATACTCAAAATGAAATGTTTCCTATACATGCCATACTTAATAAAAACAACTTGGCTATACCAAAATAGCGGTTGATAGTGTGATTCGAGCTCCGACTTCAACGATCCACAAGTTAGCTTGGCGGGACTACATAGAAAGAAATAATAAAAGACGTAAGCATTTAGCTTAGTAAGTTTGCATAATGCACATAGCAACATACTTGCTTAATATAAACCATTTGACATAAACAATGGCATCATAAATTTCAGCTATAAAGCTTACTTACTCATACTTGATTCTTACATATCTCATTAAACTTACTAGTCTCATACTTGAGAGGTAAACAATGTACCTGTATCACTAGATCACATTGATCAGCATACTTGAACATAATACTCATAATTTCTAATTCATCATTCATGTAACATCCCGAAATTGGGCCTAGTAGGATTGGGCCCAATGGGCCTTGTTTTTAAAATTTTTGAGAACGGCATTAATGCAAGTTAGACTTATTAGGTAAGTTATTTTGGAAGGTTAGAGGGCTTCTATGAAGTCCCGGGATCAAATATTAGCTTTGGGGAAATTTTGGTTTTAGGTGGAAAAAACCCGGAAGTTGGCGGTGTAGGCCTTAAGAATAAAATGTGGGGAAAATGACACAAGTGGAGTGTGTGGTGTAGTGGCAAAGTGACGCCACTTAAGAGACAAGGGGGTGACGCCACAAGGAAGGAAGGAGGTCCAAGGTTCAAGTCTTGGCTTTTGCATTTTGGTTTTCTTTTACTTGGACCTCGAATTTGGCTATAGATTTATATTTAGTTGCGCATGGTTTAAGACACAAGAGGAGCTTGTGGCCAAGTGGCTAGCAGCGTGGATTATGTTGCAAGGGAGCACAGGTTCGAATCTCATGAGAAGCAAGGAGTATTTATTTTGCGATGCAGACGGCAAGAGTTTCATTGAATTTAAACTCTCTCGACGAAGGGATCCCACATCGGAAAGATACAAAGAAGGAAGGTGAAGTGCTAGCTATATAAAGAGCATTCCAGGAGGAGGGTTGACACACCTTGGAAGGCGTTTGGGCACAGGAGTGGTCGGAGCGCTGATTAACACCGAGTCCTATCGGTGTGTAACTCTCTCTACTCTAGTTGTAGAGCGGCAAATGCCGAAGTCATTACGGTCCGCGGTAATAGTAGCCACGAGCGCATTTGAGCGCGCGTGTAGGGCTTCGACGCGATAGTTGAGGCCATCGGTAGTATTCTTGTGGGTTGGGGTCGCTTGGGCGCGATGGGCGAAGGGGGCCCAATGGGCCCGTGGGCCAATATAGTAAATTGTATGATGGTGTAGTATATAGTGAACTAGACTAGGTGAATCTCATATACGTGGCTAGGTTTGGGTGCATGATATGCATATTTTCATATGAAATTGTGTAAGGGCCTCATTGGATGGGATTTACACATCGAGTCTCGATGACTCACCCCTTAGTTAAATTTTGCGGTAATCATTAGATCGCGGATTTGGGAGCCGAGGTGGACTCGTGGAGGCTATACATATGTTCACTCGTAAATTCGTTTCTTTTATTTGGACTTATTTTTATTTGAGTTTTTGTTAAGTAATAAGGCCTTGGGTATTTTATTTGGTTTCACTTTTCAATTTGCTTATTGCTTATTATTAAATGATCAATATGGGATTTTCCTAAAATGATAATAAACCATTTCTTATTCAAAATTACTTAAACTCGATTTCTCACCACAACTATAAAAATATGAGCTTTTAACGAATGCACGCTTTTAGACATTCCTTTCATGTGACATGCCGATTCTTAAGTAACGTTTAGGCCGGGTTTGGGGTGTTACAATTATGGTATCGAGCCTAGGTTCAAAAACTCTACTGTGGGTTTGGGTTCAAAAAATGTTTTCAAAAGATGGTTTGGAAAATGGTTTAGAAAAATATATATCTGTTTTTTTAATATGGCACCCGAGTCTCCCAGCACCAATCCACACCGTAAGTTTCCCCGATACTTTGCTTTGTTATATGTCGATTTTTGAATATCTATTCTGTGTTTGGGTTGGATGTGATGTTCGGATATAGAGTTGAATGCGTCATGAAATATTTGTCCGCTTTAATGGTTAGTTTTTTTTTAGTATGTGTAGGATTTCTAAATTCTAGTTAAAAGTATATTAGGGTTATTGGAATCAGAGTGCGCAGGCGTGAGCACAAATGGTTGTAGGTTAGGTGGTGCGAATGTTCTCAGAGTTGGAAATTTCGAGGACGAAATTTTTTTAAGGAGGGTAGATTTGTAACATCCCGAAATTGGGCCTAGTAGGATTGGGCCCAATGGGCCTTGTTTTTAAAATTTTTGAGAACGGCATTAATGCAAGTTAGACTTATTAGGTAAGTTATTTTGGAAGGTTAGAGGGCTTCTATGAAGTCCCGGATCAAATATTAGCTTTGGGGAAATTTTGGTTTTAGGTGGAAAAAAAACCCTGGAAGTTGGCAGTAGGCCTTAAGAATAAAATGTGGGAAAAATGACACAAGTGGAGTGTGTGGTGTAGTGGCAAAGTGACGCCACTTAAGAGGCAAGGGGGTGACGCCACAAGGAAGGAAGGAGGTCCAAGGTTCAAGTCTTGGCTTTTGCATTTTGGTTTTCTTTTTACTTGGACCTCGAATTTGGCTATAGATTTATATTTAGTTGCGCATGGTTTAAGACACAAGAGGAGCTTGTGGCCAAGTGGCTAGCAGCGTGGATTATGTTGCAAGGGAGCCCAGGTTCGAATCTCATGAGAAGTAAGGGAGTATTTATTTTGCGGTGCAGACGGCAAGAGTTTCATTGAATTTAAACTCTCTTGACGAAGGGATCCCACATCGGAAAGATACAAAGAAGGAAGGTGAAGTGCTAGCTATATAAAGAGCATTCCAGAGGAGGGTTGACACACCTTGGAAGGCGTTTGGGCACAGAGAGTGGTCGGAGCGCGGATTAACACGAGTCCTATCAGTGTGTAACTCTCTCTACTCTAGTTGTAGAGCGGCAAATGCCGAAGTGCCATGGCCACGGTAATAGTAGCCACACGAGCGCATTTGAGCGCACGTGTGGGGCTTCGGCACGCGATAGTTGAGGCCATCGTGAGTATTCTTGTGGGTTGGGGCTGCTTGGGCGCGATGGGCGAAGGGGGCCCAATGGGCCCGTGGGCCCAATATAGTAAATTGTATGATGGTGTAGTATATAGTGAACTAGACTAGGTGAATCTCATATACGTGGCTAGGTTTGGGTGCATGATATGCATATTTTCATATGAAATTGTGTAAGGGCCTGTTGGATGGGGATTTACACACTGAGTCTCGATGACTCACCCCTTAGTTAAATTTTGCAGGTAATCATTAGATCGCGGATTTGGGAGCTGAGGTGGACTCGTGGAGGCTATACATATGTTCACTCGTAAATTCGTTTCTTTTATTTGGACTTATTTTTATTTGAGTTTTTGTTATGTAATAAGGCCTTGGGTATTTTATTTGGTTTCAGCTTTCAATTTGCTTATTGCTTATTATTAAATGATCAATATGGGATTTTCCTAAAATGATAATAAACCATTTCTTATTCAAAATTACTTAAACTCGATTTCTCACCACAACTATAAAAATATGAGCTTTTAACGAATGCACGCTTTTTAGACATTCCTTTCATGTGACATGCCAGATTCGGTCGTAACGTTTAGGCCGGGTTTGGGGTGTTACAATTCATAACATGAATAATATTCTTTATCACTTGATAATAACCTTACTTACTTAGCTTTCTTGTTATCTCTTTGGAGCTTAACTTCGTTGTCTGGATGAATTTATATGAATAACCGAGGATACTAAATCTCATCTAAATTTTGAGGCCATGACTTAACATGGACTTATACTGAAGTCTTTCTTGTTCTCACCAATGCCATGCCTTAACTTGGACTTATATGGGATCTCTTTCTCTTGATAACTTTTCAATGCCAAGCTTGCCTTGGTCTTACATGATAACTTGTTCAATGCCAAGCTTGCCTTGGATTTACATGATAATTTACTCAATTGCAAGCTTGCCTTGGACTTACATGATAACTTACTCAATGCCAAGCTTGCCTTGGACTTACATGATAACTTATTCAATGCCAAGCTTGCCTTGGACATACATGATATCTTATTCAATGCCAAGCTTGCCTTGGACTTACATGATATCTTATTCAATGCCAAGCTTGCCTTGGACTTACATGATATCTTATTCAATGCCAAGCTTGCCTTGGACTTACATGATATCTTGCTTTCTTGCCGATGCCATGCCTCAGCTTGGTCTTATACGGACTTTCTTGTTTCATGTGGTAGATCGAGTATCCTAAGTTATTCAACTTCAATCGGGGCTTTCTCATGCTTGATCTCATTAATTTCTTTGTTTAACATAATATTAAACGTTTTTCATAATAACGTTGTACATTATACTAAACAATTCAATGATATAAATCATAAAGTTTAGAAATCATACAAACTTACCTCAATATACAAAATGTATGTAGATATGCAATTTAGTCCTTGATTTTGTCCTTGCCTCGGTTTCAATCTGGGCTTCGTTTTTCTTGATCTATAGTCATAAATAGATCATTTAATACTCACATTGACTAAATTGACTCTTAACTCATACTTTTGTAAAATTACTATTTTGCCCCTATACTTTCTCATATTTGCACTTTTGCCCCAATGCTCGTAAAATAATTTTCATTCAACTTTCTTAGACTACATGCTTAGCTGATTCATTTTCTCTACTATAGCCATTATCAATTCTCATTATTTCTAATAGGTATGACTAATTTCAAAACTTTTACAAACTAGTCCCTATGCTCATTTTTCATGAAATTCACTTAGAAAAAGATGTTTATCTAACATCAAACTCTCATAAAATTCCATAAAACATCATTTAGCATGCATGTCATTCATGGGTAGATTTTTGAACATGCATCTTAGCTCATCTTATAGCTAAAAATAGCTAATTCATAATACGAGGACTTCAAAAACACAAAAAATATTAAAATCGGGACTAAGATGAACTTACTAGCAAGCTTGCAAGATGAGCAAACCCTAGCTATGGTTTCTTTGAAAATTTCGACAATGAGGAAGAAGATGATAATGATTTTTGTCATCTTTTTCCTTTATTAATCATTTAATACGTAAATGGCCAAAATGCCCTTCTCTTAAAAATATCACCATTTACTAACTCATGTCCAATTTTGTCCAAAAATTATGATTTGGGAAAATTGCTATTTAAGGACTTATAATTGCTATTCTAGAGCTATTTCATACAAAATGCGATATTATGGGTTATAACTTATCTTATGAGATGCCGAATATGGGGTTTTCTAAAATTAAAATACAAACAATCATTTTTTCCAAAGTGTTAACAAATGATGAAAAGCGAAGGACTAAATAAATTGGAAGTTTTCTTAAAAACCTCAACAGTGTTTTCAAATGACGCGATTTTGAAATTTGCTGATTTCGGCTTTAGTAAAACTAAAATTGTTTACGACTTCTTAGACCGTTTTTAATTAGAAGTGATAAGAAAATCATCAACCAAAATTTTCTTTAAGATTGACTCACTACACGAAATGTTTTTCCCAAAATTACGATGCTCTGTCGAAAATTTTCAAAACTTCTTTTCCTGTAACATACCAGATTCGGTCGTAACATATTGACTGGGATTGGGATGTTACAACCTCAGGAAGATAAGGCTAGGAAACTTGAATCTGCTCCATTGCCAATACTTGGAGATAAGATTTGCCAAATTTGATTTGCCCCACTGCTATCTCGAGGAGACAAAATCTACAACTTTATTTAGTCTGCTTCCTTGCTACATCAAGAAGATAAGACTATAATCTTCAGCCTGCTCCCTTGCTACCTCAGGAAGATAAGGCTAGTGTTTAAAATTTGCTCCCCTGCTACCTCGAGAAGATAAGATTCGCCAAATTCGATCTGCTCCACTACTGCTTAGGGAGATAAGATCTAAAAACTTCGGTCTGCTTCATTGCTACTTCAGGGAGATAAGACCAGTGGCTAAAATCTGCTCCATTGCCGATACATGGAGATAAGATTCGCCAAATTCGATCTGCTCCACTACTGCTTAGGGAGATAAGATCTACAAACTTCGGTCTGCTCCATTGCTACCTCAGGGAGATAAGACTTGTATCTTCAACCTGCTCCGCTGCAACTTCAGGGAGATAAGGTTGGTGGCTTGAATCTGCTCCATTGTCGATACATGGAGATAAGACTCGCCAAATTTGATCTGCTCCACTACTGCTTAGGGAAATAAGATCTATAAACTTCAGTCTGCTCCGCTGCTACCTCAGGGAGATAATACTTGTATATTCAACCTGCTCCATTGCAACTTCAGGGAGATAAGGTTAGTGGCTTGAATCTGCTCCATTGCCGATACATGGAGATAAGACTCGCCAAATTTGATCTGCTCCACTACTGCTTAGGGAGATAAGACCTATAAACTTCAGTCTGCTCCGTTGCTACCTTAGGTAGATAAGACTTGTATCTTCAACCTGCTCCACTGCAACTTCAGGGAGATAAGGTTGGTGGCTTGAATCTGCTCCATTGCCGATACATAGAGATAAGACTCGCCAAATTTGATTTTCCCCACTGCTATCTCGAGGAGACAAGATCTACAATTCACTGATGTTGCTACACCATCCTCTAAGGGACACGACTTGTAGACTCGGTTCCACATGCATATGTTTATGCCAAATGATCAGAATGCTATGATCAGAATGAATCAAATGCTCCTAGCCACATGTGTTATGAATGATATGAATGCAAAAATGTCATGAAAATAATGCATTTTTTTAATATACTATGATTAGGATGCAAAGATCGGAATGAATCAAATGCTCCTAACCAAATGATATTATGGATGACATTTGCTTGAATGCAGAATGTCATGAGAATGATTAGGATGCAATGATCAGAATGAATCAAATGCCTCTAGCTAACTGTACCATGGACGACATTTGCATGAATGCAGAACGTTATGAGAATGATTAGGATGCAATGATCAGAATGAATCAAATGCCCCTAACTAAATGTGTTTTGTATGAATGCAGAATTTTATGAGAATGATCCCTTTTTAAATGCTTAAGGTGTCATCGCTCATTGTTTATCGTGGTCAGATTACATCAGCGGCGTGTTATGTCATTCATCTTGTTAATTTGGTATTCTCGACGTAAAACCCGAGAAAACAAATATATCTTGCTCAACAGATTTGCCTAACTGTAACTTCAGGGTTCATCTCATTGTGACTTAGGGGTATAGGATCTGAATCCTTTCCAATCTATCCCACTGCAATTTAAGGGAATAGAATTTGTTCCAACCTGCCGTAAATCAGGAGTATAGGATCTGTAACTTGTTCCATCCACTGATCACTCACCGGGTTACCTAACCAAATGTGTATGCATGATATTTGCATGGATGCATAATATCATTTTTTCTCGAGAATGATTCCCCTTTTACACTCGGGTTAACATTACCCATTTTTCGTCAAGATTGTATTACTGACGCAATATCTTGTCATTTTGTTCAATCACCATTTTTGACAAAAATTCGGAGAGATAGTCTCAGTTTAGACTCGTCCTCCACCAATATTTCCATCCCTTAAACTTGGTGGGTTTTAAACAATAGTCCTGTTTCAAGTTCTTTTATTATTCAGAAGCTTCTAGAGTAATATGCGAAACTCCTTTTATGAAAGTATTATTAGTCCACTAATCATTATTTCAATGCAAAATGCTTGAAAAAGACAAGAAAGAAATTAATTAGGAGCATAACTCAAAACAAATAAGTTAAGCAACGCTAGCAAATGTAATCAAATGAAATTTATTGTTAGTGTATTTTGAAATGAAACAAATTTAGAATGGGTAAGATGGAAACTAGGTGCCCCAGATATCGCAGCCTGAGCTTCTCTTGTTCAAACTTTTTGAGGACCATTTTGAGCCGAGGATGTGTTTAGGAGATCTCAAGTACTTTGTCAATGCTCCAAGATGTAGCATATCCCTTCTTTATTAATTCAAGTATAGCAAGATCACCGCATGCCCCTCCTTTGATCAAAATTTGAGCCTCCCTTTTCGGGTTTTCAACTCAAATCTCCTTTGGTCTCAAAGCGCCCTTTGCGGGTTTTCGCCTTGGCCTCTCCTTTTTCTTTCTTCTCTTTTTTTTATTGAATTTTTTTATATTTTTATTTCTTTTCTCTTTTTTATTGATTTTTTAAGGTCTCAAGGTGCCCTTTGCGGGTTTTCACCTTGGCCTCTCCTTTTAGATGAAATCTGAATTCACCGGCTTGAGCCTATCCTTGCCATCCATCTTGGTCAAAATTAATGATCTTCGAGAACAAGCCTTCTTCACTACCTAAGGTTTTTCCAAATTTGGCATTTACTTTCTTCTAAAGTCCTTTTGTATGAGAAGGATCCTTCTTAATGCTAGGTTCCCATCATGAAATTCTCTTGGGCGAACCTCTTCGTCATAAGCCCGTATCATCAGTTTTGAATACTTTCAATCAAGCTTATTGGAGACATTCTGCTTCATCCAATTCTTAATTCAATCAAAGCTTGGAGAAAAGGAATCTTAACTTCCAACAATTACTTTCCCTTTCATAAACTAATGAGAAAGATGTTGACCCGGTGAAGGCTCTGGCCAACGTTCAAGAAACATAGAGGGTAAATGGTAACTTCTCTATGCCAACCTTTACAAGTCTCAGTCATTTTTCAAAAATTTTTGAATGGTTTTTTTTGCCGCCTTTGCTGCACTGATATGGTGTCTGATCTTTGAACAGACTGTAAATTTTTGACATTGTGCAATTATGTTAAACATGTTTCTTTCTGGCATTCTTTATTGCCACTTTTTTTTTTGTTTTTTTGTTTAATTTGAATTTGCATTTGAATTTGGATTTGAATTTGAATTTAGATTTGGATTTGGATTTGGATTTGGATTTGGATTTGGATTTGGATTTGAATTTGGATTTGAATTTGAATTTGGATTTGAATTTAATGACTGCTGACTTTGTAACTTTGGCATACGAAGCAACCTTCACCCTCTTAGTGAAGTAATTGATAACCACGAAAATGAATTGGTATCGACTAGATGTTTTTGACAAGATCTACCCCATAACATCTATGCCCCACCTATAGAAAGAATGGAAAAGGCACATAAGTCTTGTCTTCCCCAATTTGGCATTTATGGCGTAACTGATGCAATTTCCTCTTCTTGGTAAACCAGTAGCCCGATCCTCTTGACCATCATAGAACCATTACCATGGATTCTTTAAACAAAGATACCCACATTTCAAGCTCATGCGTTCTCGATATAATTGTGCGAAAACATCTTGGAATTCTTGAAAATAGCTTAATAATGTCTCGCCTTATTTCTGTGGTGAGTTAGGCTTCAATCTTTACCCCTTTCCTAAGCTCGCAACGTCCATTGACCCTTTGCAAAGTAGGGTCTATTTTCACTTGTTTTACCATCCTTAACAAATCAAAAGATAGGCTACAATCTCTGTCATCTTCAAAGTCCTTAGACCCCCTAGACCCATATCTCATTCAAGAAGAGAATCTGTAACAACGTCGCTCATATCATTGATATCTAGGTACCTAGGTATGAAGGCAAAACTTCCAAAGAATAAATGATTCTAAGGATGATTATTTGTATGGTACGGTCATGAATAAAGAATGAAAGAATATTCTAAAAAAAAAAACAAAATATGTATAGTACGAAATGGAAAGAATGAAAAAAATATTTGCTTAAAAAGATGCATTTTATTGAAATAAAAATTCTGGACACAAGCCCATTTCACAAAAGGATTCTTATTGCCTCTGGGCTTAAAGCAACAAGCATGTTTTGAATATTACTCTAGATTAACTCTAAAAATACAGGGATCCCTTCCACAGTCCCATTGTTTAAAATCTTCCCAAGTATGTAAGGGCTTGGAAACTTTTATTCCCCGATTCCCTCTTCGGATATGTCATTAGTGTTCAGATTCCCTAATATTCCTTCCAAGCCTGTGACTTCTTCAAGGAATTGCAACTCTTCTTCCTCCACTTTCAACTATCATATTCACTGCTTCATCCGAGCGATTAGGTTCTGAGGAATCGTCGACTTTCACAATTCCCTTTTCAATGAGCCTTTCGACCAACCTTTTAAATGTAGTGCAATTTTCAATTGAATGCCCCGTTATTCCCGCGTGGTACTCGTATTGGGCATTCTCATTATACCATTTTGGGTACGGAGGTTGCACAAGTTCCGAGTAAAATGGAGATACTACATGTACATCAAAAAGATTCTGATACAGCTCTTTATATGTTATCGGGATGGGTGTGAACTGGGGCCTTTCTGTATTTGGCCTTGAGTTGGATTCTTGCCTTGAAGAGCCTTGATGCGTACTCAGGATATTTACCTTATTCTCCTTGTTTCTCGAAGTTGATCTTTTGGTGCTTTCTCCCACTTCTATCTTTCCGCTTCTTATAGCATTCTCAATGATCTCACCGGACATTACCATATCTGAAAAGCTCACGGTGGCACTTCCCAACATATAGTTAATGAACGGGACCTTCAGAGTATTAATGAAGAGCATCGTGGTTTCTTTTTCCAGTAGAGGTGGCTGGACTTGTATAGCGACTTCCCTCCATCTTTGAGCATACTGTCGAAAACTCTCATTTGTTCTCTTCTCCATGTTCTGCAAAGTGATCCCGCTCGAGAGTCATGTCCGTACGCGTGATCGCATCGTTTCATGAATGCTTGGGCTAGATCTCTCCATGAACTAATTTTGTTTCGACTCAACTGATTGTACCATTTGGACGCTGCCCCAGTTAGATTGTCTTGGAAGCAGTGGATCAGTAATTGATCATTGTTAACATGCCCAGTCATACGTCTGCAGAACATAGTGATATGAGCTTCGGGACAACTATTTCCGTTGTACTTCTCAAACTCCGGCATTTTAAACCTGTGGGGAAGTACTAGGTCCGGAACCAAGCTTAGATCCTTAGCATCGATTCCTCTATAATTATCAGTGCTTTCCATTGCTTTGAACTTTTCTTCCAGCCATTTACACCAGTCCTCTAACTGCTTTGGGAGTTCCTTTCTGGCTCTTTCTCTTTCTGCTATATTATTTAGATTAGGAACTGCGAGATTGGTAGGATTACCCTCTAGATTAGAGCCTAATCTAGTTTGGGAATTCACCGGTATCGAAGCACCCTCCTGAAATTGTTGAGGTACGAACGCTTTTTGAGGATACACTTCAGGATGGGTTGGGGTAAAACCCGGAGGATAAAGTGGTCCCTCATTATCTTCTTCAGTGTTAACCGTGGGGGTCTTTCCTTTGTCTATTCCTCCCACCAGTAGTTGGGATAATTGAGCCATCATGTTTCTTTGGGACTCCATTATTTGATCCCTCATCTCTTGCTGGATCTTAGCTAGCTGCTCTTGCATCTGTGCCTTCATTTGTTCTTGCATATCCTTTTGCATTTGCTCCAATTTTTCTAGTTTTTTGTCCATTTACTTGGTCTTTTTTCTTGTGCCGTAGGGATGCGCATTTGGTTCGGTTTCCAGGTTACTAAAAAAATTTTAATTAATTAGAGTCTTTCTACAAATTTTAATGCATATGATATGATGTAATGCAAATGCATGAAACGCAATGCAAATGTATGGAATGAATGCAAAAAAGAAAGAGAGGCGTTGATTCTGAATTCAATTCCATTAGAAGAATTTTTCTAGAAAATAAATTTCTTTACATAAAACGGATTACATATACGGCTTCGTCCTCATAGTCCAAGTGAAGACACCAATCCTTTTCTTTGTATCCGGATGTTATGGTTGTGTCTCGTGAACTTTCTCAATAGATGCCTCTTCCAGCTCCTTGTTGCTTGATCCAGGCCATGACTCTTCACTCACTTATTATCTGCGATGCTCATAAGCTCCTTTAAGAAAATTGAGACGTATTGACTCTCGAGTAATCCTTGCTGGCTTGAATCCCCGGGCAACGAGGCAAAGTCATATACTATCAATCTTTTCTTGTTGTATTTACTTGGACTATTTTTGGACGAATGTATTATAACCCACTTTATCAAAGAAATCCATTTCCCTATGACAAACTCTTCTATTTAGCAATCGAATATGAATCAACACCTCTTTTCTATGATGATGAAATGCAATGCAGTCATAAACAAAAGAAAACATGTTAGTATCATATACAGATGGTAAAAATCAAATCAAACAGAAAATAGTCAAACACCTATCCAAGTGACTGCTAGGGTTCAACATAGTTCTACCTAAAGTGGGCTCCTAGGGTTCACTATATGTAGTTTGGTTCTAAAGAAAGGGTACCTGAACCAGCAGATCCCTTAATCCTCACCCATTATAGGATCATATGGATCAAGTTCGGTTCAGGGGAATACATTACCCTATGGCCATGCGGAGATGAAAATCTCACGAAGCACATAGGTACAGATGTATCCCGGAAGTAGTCCACTAGCCCATGCGGAGGTGAAAACCTCACGAAGGCATTGTTTCTCACTCCCACTTAAAAGGTGTAACCACAACGGTCATGCAATGCAGATGCAAGTATTCTATAAAAACATCATAGTACCAGCAAATGCATAAAAAAAACATGATTTTTCCAAAACAATTTTCTAAATTTTCAATCAGAAGGACAAAAATTAATCAATCTACGGCCTGACTCTCAACAAGTCCCCAGTGGAGTCGCCAAGCTGTCGAAACCATTTTTAATTTATTTTGAAAAAAATGGGATCGACTATAAAATATTGAGTAGAGTCGCCACCAACCTTTTTTTGTCTAGGTGTGATTGGATCACCTAAAAAATTTGGTCTACGAAAAAAATAACAAAAGGGTTTGGAAGTCGGTTACGCACGAGGAAGGGTTAGCACCCTCGTACGCCCTAGAACGGGTACCAAATTGATTAATTAGTGTCCTTGCATTGAAAACTTAAAAAATAATTAAGGTGTGGTTCCTTTTAAAGAATGTTAATTTATTTTGAATTGAATCTCAAGATTTGCTCGTTCCAAAGGAATAAAAACACCACATCCAACACGTTTGGATATGACACATTTATTCCTCGATACCGAGATCGTCTTTGATTTTCAAAACATGCAATTAGAAGGATATTTGGTTATTTGGTTAAACGAAAAATTGACACCCAACACGTTAGGGCGCAACTTTTCGAATTTTCAAGCACACAAATATTGCCTTATCTTGAAAAATTTTACTAAGCGAATATAAGATAGACTCAAAATATATTTGTTTGGTTTGTTTGGATATAAAATAAACAATAATTTATAAATAAGTTTGAAACCCTAATTACAATGCAATAACTAAAAAAAAGAAGTAAAATTACAATCACAAAATAACAATACATGGCAATAATGAAAACACAAAAGAGCGAATTAGAGTTCATACGAATGCAACATATCATATGTTATACAAATACTAACATTAACATTCCAAACCTATGAATCAAAAGACAATTTAGAAAGAAATATCAAGTAACATAACATAAATAAAATGCAACAATTTTTAAGACAAATAGAAAGAATGAATAATATATGAAAACAAAAAAATGAATTCATTAATATACAAACAACAAATTATATGTATATGAATTTTAAAACAAGTAATATATGAGAATTTTGAATAAAATAAAAAGGAGGAAAAAAATATATCAAATGGTAATATATTAAAGAATTTTAAAACAAGTATATATAAAAAGAAAATTAAAATAAGAAATATATAAAATAAGAAATATATCAATAATAAAAAATAAAGATTAAAAATATATTTGATAATAGTATACAAATGTATTTTTTTAAAAATAAATATTATAAGAAGAAAATCAAAATACATAATATACATATATTAAGAAATAGTTTAATTTAAATAATAATATATAAAATAATGATGTATGAAAGTGTTTACAAATGTTATATAATTTTTTAAATCAAAGAAATATACATAAAAGAGAATTTTAAAATGAACAAATTATATTAAAATAAGTGTTTTTTAAAAAAATCTACAAATAAGAAAATAAGAAAAATAGATAATAAGTAAAATATTTCAAAATAATATATTAAAATAATTAAAAATGAATAATAAATAAATTTAAAAGAATAAAAGAATTACCAAAATTAAAATAAAAGACTCAATTGAAATAAAAACAAAATCAAAAGAAATAATTTTAAACAAATAACTTATGAAAACAGAATTAAGGATTTAAATAAAATGCGCATAAATGAACGAGGATTAAAAATGCAATATTCCCAGGCGCGAAAAGCTGCGTTTAGACGGGGACTAAAATGAAAACAGAACAAAATTAAGGGCGAAATTAAAATAAAATAAAACTTAATTAAAAAGAAATAAAATGCGGAAGGGCCAAAAGGGAAATTAGCCCATTCTCATAAAACACGCGGATCCTTCCCCTGGGTCGGGTCAACATGCGGATCTAATGGCTCAAAACGACGCCGTTTTGTAATCAAATACACGACCTAAAAACGGCGCTGTTTTCTTTCAGTATATAAGGTAAAAAATTTAGAAAAAAATCATTATTCACTCATTCTTCAAAAAAAAACAAAAACAAAGAGGAGCTCTCTCCCCTTTTCCTCTGGTCCGATTTCTGGCCTTGGTCCGGCGCCGAGCGACGCCTTCTGCCGCCGTCAACGCCGCCGTATGCAGCGGTCAAACCTTCCCTTAGGTATTTTGTTTTCCTTTTTTATATATATTTAAATATATGTGCAGTTTTAAAAATAAATAAAAACTCTATATTTATATAAAATGACTTCGAAAATAAAAACAAAAAGAAAAAATATAGAGAAAAAAAATACTCAAGAACCTTTGATGATCTCTTTTTATTGATTGTATCTCGTGAAAATCTGTGTTCGTATTTCACAAAAAAAATGGGATCCCCTTTACAGTACACAATCGACTCCTTTTATAGCCGAATAGAAAATGTAAAATAAAATACAAAAAATATTTTCTCTGCTATTGCTTTGTTGTATATTCTGTTATTTGGCTATTGTTGCTTTGCTGCTTTCTGTTGCTATTTGTTGTAGGTACAGCTGGAGGACGTCGATGGTGGTTTCTGGAGAAGAACGGCGCGCGTGGGGGCTAGGTAACAGCGATGGTGCAAGAGTTTCCAGAATTTTCCAGGGTTTCTGAGACCCTAAATCGATTTGGGCCACTCAGGCTAATTTCGATTTGGGCTATTGTATTTGGGTTATTAGGTAGTTTGGGCTTATTTAGTTTGGGTCCTGGTACTTGTAAAAAAAATGAATACTGGACATTGGTTTGTTATTTTGTTTTTATTCTGGTTTAATTTAGTTTCTGACAAGCCCGGGCAAAATGGGCCTTCTACATCAACCAAGAGGTTTGTAAGTGTCCTAAACCATTAAATGATGTGAAAATCTATTATTTGTGTTGTGTGGTGTATGTAGTGTTGATCTCAACTCTATGTTATGTGATTCATGGCTAAATTGATATGTGATGATTTAAACATGTGATATGTGTATATGTTTGATGAGATCCATGTTTTAATATAAATATATATATAAGCATGTTAAAGTGAAATCTATGTGATATATGAAAATGTGAGCATGATAAATGCAAATGTGTAAAAATTGAGGAATATGAGTTATGAGCATGATTATGTGAAATATGCGAAAAGTGAAATATATGTGTTAAATTGGCCAAATCACATGCATGGGGCGGCTTTTTGAAATGAGGAAGTTGTATTGCAGTTTAACTGTGATTATGTGGTCGTTATCGACAATAATGTGGTGGCTTGTCCACAATGTGTTTTGTGGCCTTTCCGACATCTATGTGGTGGCTTGTCCATAAATGTTGTGTTATTAGATGGACGAGTTCTGGGGAACTCGATATTGGTGTGTAGCGGAGATGGGTAGGAAATTATAACACCCCAAACCCGGCCCATGCGGTATGACCGGATCTGACATGTCACATGAAGAAAATGTATAAAGAACATGTGATTCTTACTAAAATAGGCGTTATTTGGTCATGGTCAAGAAAACAAGTTTGGTTATAAATATTTGATAAAACACTACCAATTTCGAGAGGTTGATTGATGAATCGAAAATCGTACTAGTGAACTTTAAAACCGTGACATTTGAGAAATGACGTTGATAATTTGAAATAGAATCCGAGTTAAATTATTAGTGCATATTTATTATGAAAACCATTTGTTAATCAATTTTGGAAACCATTATTTATGATTTTAGAAAAATCCCCATTTTAAAACAATTCAAGCAAGATAATAAGTGCGACTAAACAAAAAGCAAAATAAAAATATTCCAGAGGCCTTATTACAACTTAAAACCCAAAATAGTAAAAATAGTGAAATAAAGTGGGAAAGTAGTTTACTAATATTTGAAAATATTATTTCCAAAGTATGGCCTCCACCGAGTCATCCATGGGCCCAAGTCCTCATTACGGAGCATTACCTGCAAGGGTTAAGAAAGAAGGGGGGTGAGTTACAAGAACTCAGTGTATAATCCCCTTACCGTCATCCACTGGGCCTGAACCCGCATAGCATAATCTTGGGCCTAAGCCCATTTACATAGTAATAATTAAAATGAAGTATATGTATGCAACCCAACCCATCCATCCATCACACCCCCGACCAGCCAATTACACCTTTGGGGATCAAGTCAACCCACCCCGCCGCTCACACCAAAATTTACAATCAAACTGCTATCATATAGTATTTTTGTGGTCAAGCCATCGAAATCATATTTAAGCACAATAATATAAAAATTGTGGCAATGGCACCAGGCTACACTGTTCTCCATACAATTTTCCCATCCCATGCAATATGTAAAAATGCTACGTACATAATAATATAACATAAAACATCCACATATAAATATCAACCATTAATCAAGTAATTTATTAAAGTGAATCGACCCATTATAGTTCTTTGGAAATTCGACCCACTAAGGCTTTCTAGCAAATCGGCCCGTAGGGGAATTTTGGTAAATCGGCCCATAGGGGCATTTTGGTAATTTGTACCGATTAACACCGATTTTGACAGATCTTAGAATTAACGTCGTTTAAGCCAATTACTCGTTTTATGCTATTTTACGTTTTTTTAGACTTGTAAATGACAACGATCTATTCATACAATCATTGTAGTGAATCACGAATCTACGGAATTTCAGTGTGAGATTACACACCTGATTATGGTGAAGACTAACCCTTCTTGATTGTCAGCACCTAAATCACCATTACACTCAATTAACCAACAAACGAGATTCTATTAATCCAAAACTAAATCAGACGATCTAAAATGCTTACCCTTAGTATCGTGAACGACCACGATTTGCCTATTCTCACCGGATGATGGTCCACAACCCGGTGGAAAATCTCGAACCGTCGATACCGCCCTACGCTTGAACTTAGGAGTAGGAATCGCAAATCCACTCCCTTTTTGCTCTCCTATCGATTTTCTTTTCAAATCGCTACCACTTGCCTCCATTGGAAAAGTCTTAGTCAGAACGGTATTACGATGATAGAAAACGATTGTCTAAGGAAAAGGTTTCGGCTTACCACTACTTCTGAAGGGTCAACGAGTAGATAAGAATGAACGATCTAGTCCCTATAATAATCGATTAGTCAAACTTTCAATCCGATTAACACAATAACCGAGTAGCGATATCGAATGGACTATGAAGAGACTCCTTACCTTAATCGATGATGAACCCGATTCCCACCGATTAGACTTATGACTAGAGATGAATCGGAAATGATGTGGTATTTGGCCACCCACTATAACACTACAAAAAAGAATTGATCACAATATGAGAGTGTAGGAGAGAGTGATGTTTCGATTTAGAAACAAAGTAGAACAACCGAATAGTGATGGACACACATTCGGCTAGGAAGAAAAGAAAATGGAAGAAGTAGAAATGAAACCCTTACCCGATTCAACCAAGGAGAAATGTCCAACACGCAAGAATGGAGAAGAGAGAAGATGTTAAAGATTCGGCTATTGAAGAGAAAAGGGCAAGGAAGATTCGGCCAATCAAAGTTGTCAACTAAGAAGAAGAAAAGAGAGGTTGAAAAAATGGTGAGAAAAAGAAAGAAAGATGGAAAAATAGTGTTAGGGGGTTTCGGCTAATCACCAAGGAGAAGATGACCAAATTGTCTTGAGTAATTCGGCAAAACAAAGGAAAAAGAACCAAAATAATTTGAGTGTTTCGGCCAAGGGAAAAAAATTTGGAAAAGAGACACAAAAAAAAAAGTTCAAAAAGAAACTACCTCTCATGCACAATTTTACAAAAAGGCTATAGCAAATTGGCTCCCAAAATCCCCCCTACCAAAACCGTGTATCATCTTTACCAAAAAGATGAGTGTTGACCAAAACTCTTTTGTAACATCCTAAAAATTGAGTATCGATATGTTGCATAAATTTGGTGCTTAGCTTGTGAATGATTCAATTTGTGTGTTTAATATAGTCTTGAGAAGGCTCGGGATTTATTCGGAATTAGAATAAATTTTAGTAATGAATACTTTATTGAAGTGGAACTAGTAACCTTGATGTTTAAGGGAATTAAGTGATAAAAAGATAGCATAAAAGAGCCTTTAGTGAAGAGGTTATGCGCTACATGTATGGTCTTGAGGGGAGAGGTTCAATCCCTAGTATGCTTTTTGTGAATATTAAATTTTGCTCTTTCCTAGCAAGTGTCGCCAAGCATCACATTCTTGGTAAGTTAGACTTTTATTTTATGGTATGATGGCTAAGAGATATGGTAAGAGTGAACTTAAGGGAAAGAATCATATGGAAAAGGCAAGTAAGGGGGGACATAAGGCATGAAACAAGGGTGATGTTTTGGAAACTAAGGGGTGGCTAAACTTTGACTTTTGGCCATTGTACTTGGACGGTTTTGGGGTTAGAAGGGGTTGGCCGAATATTGGTTAGGATTAGGAGCTAGTTGGCCATAATGCTTTAGCAAATTAGTGCATTTTTTTCTTTTCTCTCCACAACTTCTCTCCCTAGCCGATTGTGTCATGTGCAATAGGTAAATTTTGTTTTGGTTTTGGTCATTTCTTCTAGACCAAATTGATATCATCTTTCATTCTTCCCAAGTTTCTCCTCTTTGTACCGAAACTATACCATCTTGAAAGGTCATATTCTTTTCTTTCTTTTTGGCCGAATATACACCAACCCTAAGATCATTTCTTTGTTCATCTTCCATCATTGAAAATTTACACATAAACGCTTTCTCTTTTATTTCTTATTCTCCTTTCTTTCTTCTTGCAAAGAACTCTTAACATCACTATTTCTTTTCCAAAATCTTTCACCGTGGTCGAATGTTAATAAACATCATCATAGCCGAATTTATATTTCTCATATATTTCTTCTCAATCATTTCTTCTATTCAAGCTTTGGACAATCGGTAAGAACTCTCTTCGATTCTTTATTTTTTTTCATCTTTTCTTTTGCCGAATCTACTTTTGTTCGGGAGGGTCTTTTGACCGAAAGTATCCTCTATCTCTTTCTCTTAGACAATGTTTCTCGTCTTTATAGTGATATAGAGAAGGCCGAGACTCGGAGTGTTCGTAATCATCGTGGATTGCTAGGATTCGGTTCAAAGTGTTAAGGTAAGGGTTTCTATCAAGGATTTCCATATTACTTGTTATTTCGTCAAAGATAGGTTACTAATCGGTTTTATCTTAGGAACGTTATCGCTCGATTTTCATCCCGTGAACGTAAGATTTCGTGGTAAGCCGATTTCGCCCTTAAGACCTATAAACTAAATTTCCAAAATATTAGTTGGACTAATATTCTTCTGTCAATGGAGGCAAGCAAGATAGGGTCGAAAAGGGTGGTGAATAGTGATCGAAAGAGGGGCAGATTCGCTATTCCCTCTAGATTCAAGCGAAGGGCTATTTCGGCAATCCGAGATTTTCCACCGGGTTATGGACCCTCATCCGAGGAAAATCAATTATTCAAAGTTGTTCATAGTTCGGAGCCATTAGCTATTCAAGATTTTCCACCGGGTTATGAACCGTCAACCGGGGAGAACCGCCAAATAGTAGTTGTTCGAGATTCCGAGGGTAAGGATCTAGATCGCTTATCTTTAGCATAGATTTATATTAAATATTAGTGTTTTAATCGAGCGTTATAACGTTTTTAGGTGTTGACGATCAGGAAAGTGTAGTGCTCACCGTAATCAGGTGTGTGATCTTACACCATATCTCGCGGGTTAGATAACCACATCGTAATAAGGCTAGATTAAAATCACAAAGTTGGTGAAATTAGGTAAAATGGTTTATTTTATCACCTTAATCGTAAAAACTATGAAATTGGTATCAAGATTATGAAAATTACGAAATTTCCCTTAATGGGCTAAATCGATAAAAGTGACTAAATGGGCCATATGTGATATTTGATAAATGGGCCATATGTGATATTTGATAAATGGGCCATATGTGATATTTGATAAATGGGCCATATGTGATATTTGATAAATGGGCCATATGTGATATGAGATTATGTGGGCCAAAATGTGAAATGGGCCTGTTTGTGATAACTTTTATAATGAGCCTTATGTTGAAATTATTATATATGAATGAATGGTCATGCATTTTATATATATGATTGCATGGGTTGGGATATTTGACGAAGAGAAGATGGCTTCATGCCCAGTTAATGGCTTCGCGCCCAGTTAATGGCTTCGTGCCCAGTTTATGGCTTCATGCCCAGTTTAATATATGGCTTAATGCCCGATTGGTGTCTTTGGCGGGTGGGTGACTAAAGCTCCCCACAGTGTCTTTGGTTGGTACGGGTGGTGTGTAGCGGTTGGAAATTTAGGCTTGGTTGGGAATTGCATATCACATGCATTCTACACTTGTTATATTGTACATTTGTAAATGGGCTCAAGCCCAATTAAATGCTTAAATGGTTTTGGCCCAGTGGACTTGGTAAGTGGGTTACACACTGAGTTCTAAGTAACTCACCCCGTTTCCTTTACCCATATCAGGTAACGATCATTAATGGAGGCTTGGGCCGGGGGATGACTTCGTGGAGGCCATACTTCGAATGATGGTTTTTGTGAACTATGAACTACTCTTAAGTATTTTTTTACTATTTCAGCTATGATGTAATAAGGCCTCTGGTATTATTTTTTTTTGGATTTTTACTTGTGGATGGATTTTAATTATGTTTAAATACTAAAATGGGACTACTCTATTTTTAATAAATGTTTTCGTAAATTCTCGTGCAAAAAAGGGTTTTTCTTAAATATTTTATTCTCATAAATTTTTCAGTAAAATTCTTTAAGAATCTTGTTTTCAAATTTCCTCTTAAACTCTTTAAACTTCTCGTAAAATTTTTACCAATTAAATTCTAAGTTTTAAATTGATAAACTCTTATGTCTTAAATCATAGATTTTAAACTAACCTCGGTTTTTAATAAACTTTAATTCCAAAATAATTTTGAGGATCTGATTTATTTAAATCAATAAATGACTAGATGTATGTTCGTTTTGTGTGACATACCAAATCTGGTCTTAACGCGTAGACCAGGGTTTGGGGTGTTACATTTTATGGTATCGAGCCGCTTTGAAACTCGTGTGGTTTGGGTTCAACAACAATTTTTTGTTTAAAGCTGTTTCGAATTTATAGAATTTATGTTTTAAAGGTAGTATGACACCACGAGCATCCAGCACCAAGTCAAGTAAGTATTCGTACATTAAATGTTTATTATTGTGATATGATCATAGGAACACTCTAGAACTTCTAGTTTTAGGTGTTGAAACTGTAGAGATTGAGACTATAGGATGTGATTGCGAAAAACAACTCTATCTCTTATATACCTCATAAAATATCGTTAATAAACACTGAAATAGTATTCTGATTCATAGAATTTGTAATCAGATTAAACCAAATTAGCTATTATGAGCGCTAGAGGACGTGGACGTGGTAGACGTGGCCGTGGTAGAGGCCGAGGTGCTAGAGCCGTGTCTGAGGCATCGGGACATATGCCGAAAATGGATGCAGCAGCATCACCTGTGTCGGATATTGGATCCCACGACCGTATGAGGGAAGACATTGCTTTGTCTCAGGCAATGTTACGAGTTTTGGAAAGGGTTGCTGGGGCTAGAACGGGGCCAGTGGCTCGAGGATCAATATCGGAGCGGCTCAGATCTAATGGTGCTGAGACTTTTAGGGGTATTTCTGGAGTAGCCCCAAATGTTGCGGAATATTGGCTCGAGGCTGTAGAGCGGATTATGGATGACCTGGAGTGTACTGCCGAGCAGAAACTAAGAGGAGCCGTGTCCTTGTTGAGGGACGAGGCGTATCAATGGTGGCTTACTGTGCGAGAAGGCACCCAGGCTGAACGTGTTACTTGGGATTTCTTCAAAGCTGCTTTCCAAGGGAAGTATGTCGGGGCAAGCTATGTGGATGCCCGGAGGAAGGAATTCCTGAATCTAGTTCAAGGGAATAAGACAGTGGCAGCTTACGAGGTAGAATTTCTTCGCTTAAGTTGATATGCTCACACAATAGTGCCAACTGATCATGAACACTGTGTACGTTTTGAGGATGGGCTGAACGATGAGTTACGGGTACTGATAGCCCCGCAACAAGAAAGGATTTTTGCCACGCTTGTGGAGAAAGCCAAGATAGCCGAAGAGGCTAAGAACTCAGAACGCCAGAATCGGGAAAGAGTCAGAGGCAAGAGGGATTTTAAGTACTCGGGTTCTGCTAAAAGGTTCCAAAAGAGGCCTTGGAATGATGAGCCAGCTCAAGCTAGAGCACTTGTGGCTACCAATCAGATTCGAGAATATGCTGACTGTGGGAGACGACACCACGGGAATGCCGGGAGAGAACCGGTGGTTGTTTTAAATGTGGTTCTAAGGACCATCGCTTTAGGAATTGCCCTCGACGGATCGCTCCGACTCAAGAAGCTCAGAACTCGATGCACAACCGGCCAGAGGCACTCAACAGCCCACCGAGAGGCCGTGGACCGTGTCGTGGTGGTAATGGTGCCGGGCGTGGTCAAGGTGCACCGGTCGAGGTAATGGCTTTAGAGGTAACGCGAGGCAAGACACCGGGATTGGTCTATGCGGTCAGGCGTCGGGAGGATGGCGATGCACCTGATGTGATAACTGGTACGTTCTTCATCTTTGATGTACCTGTTACTGCTTTGATAGATATCGGGTCTACCCACCGTATGTTGCTAGTGCCATATCTGAAACCCGAATATTAAATGAGATTACCGATAGAGAGATGACGGTAATTAGTCCTTTAGGACAGTCTGTGATTGTGGATAAATTATATAGAGACATGCCTTTAGAAATTCAAAGAGATATATTTTTGGCGGATTTGATGGAATTGCCTTTCGGCGAGTTCGATCTTATTTTAGGCATGGATTGGTTGGTAAAGCACCGGGCGCAATTGGATTGTGCTGAAAAGCGGATATCAATAAGGACTTTGGATGATAAGGAGGTAGTAATGATAGGCGAGCGAAGGAACTTTTTGTCAAATGTGGTATCTGCTTTAAAAGCAGAAAATTTGGTGCGAAAAGGGTATGGAGCATTCCTAGCCTTCATTAGTGTTTTGAATGCCAAGGAATTATCAGTGGAAGGTGTGAGAACGGTGAAAGAATTTTCAGATGTCTTTCCCAAAGAACTTCCTGGTTTACCTCCAGATCGGGAAGTAGAATTTGGCATTGAGCTTTTGCCTGGAGCGGCTCCGGTGTCTATTGCTCCTTACAGAATGGCGCCGAAGGAGTTAGCGGAGCTTAAAGCACAAATTCAAGAATTATTGGATCGGGGATTTATCCGACCGAGTGTGTCTCCGTGGGGAGCACCGGTTTTGTTCGTCAAGAAGAATGATGGGTCGATGCGTATGTGTATTGATTATAGGCAGTTGAATAAATTGACGATCAAGAATAGGTATCCATTGCCGAGAATCAACGACCTGTTTGATCAGTTGAGAGGAGCTTCAGTTTTCTCGAAGATTGATTTGAGATTGGGTTATCATCAACTCAAGGTTAAGGAGGCAGATATTCATAAGACAGCATTCCGAATTCGTTATGGACATTACGAGTTTTTGGTGATGCCGTTTGGTTTGACCAATGCACCAGCTGCATTTATGGACATGATGAATCGAGTCTTTCAACCCTATCTAGACCGGTTCGTGGTGGTGTTCATAGATGATATCTTGCTATACTCGAGGAATGAAGAAGAGCATGACTCACATTTGCGCATAGTATTGCAAATACTGCGAGATAAGCAACTTTATGCCAAATTCAGTAAGTGTGAATTTTGGTTGAAGGAAGTGACTTTCTTGGGTCATGTGGTGTCAGCTGAAGGAATAAGAGTTGATCCTCGGAAGGTAGAGGCTGTGTTGGATTGGAAACCACCGAAGATAGTGGCGGAGATTCAGAGTTTCTTAGGTTTGGCTGGTTATTATAGACGCTTTGTTGAGGGGTTTTCGTTGATTGCTTTGCACTCTAACTAAGTCATACGAAAAGGAGTACCGTATGTGTGGACCGATAAACAACAAGAGAGTTTTGAGAAATCAAGAAAATTTTGACTAAGCGCCAGATCGATTCAACTCCGGTGGAAAAGAGTTTATTGTTTATCGCGATCGTCACACACGAACTTGGGATGTGTGTTGATGCAAGGTGGTAAAGTGGTAGCTTATGCATCTCGTCAGTTGAGGCCGCACGAAGTCAACTATCCTACCCATGACTTGGAGTTGGCTGCGGTGGTTTTTGCTTTAAAAATTTGGAGGTACTATCTCTACGGTGAGAAGTCGATCATTTATACGGATCATAAGAGTCTTAAGTACCTCCTTACCCAAAAGGAGTTGAACTTGAGACAACGGAGGTGGGTGGAGCTGTTAGAGGATTATGACTTCTCAATCGAGTATCATCCTGGAAAGGCTAACGTGGGTGGCGGGCGCGTTGAGTCGTAAGGTAGTATCGGAGTTAAGAGCAATGTTTGCTCATCTCGCCAGTATGAAGATGGCGATCGCTAGCGGAACTTCAAGTTAAGCCTTTGTGGTTAGAACAGATCAAGGAAAAGCAGTTATCAGATGAAAAGATGGGACCCTTCATTCAGCAAGTTAAAAGTGGTGTAATAGTGGATTTTGGAATGAACAAGGATGGAGTGCTATGTTTTCGTGGAAGAGTTTGTATGCCCATGGATTCAGATTTGAGACAAATGATTCTGCGGGAGGCGCATAGTAGCCCTTATGCTATGCACCCCGAGGAAATAAGATGTATCGAGACCTTCGTGATCGTGATTGGTGGCGTGGTTGAAACGGAAAGTTACGGATTTTGTGAGCAAGTGCCTGACATGTCAGCAAGTTAAGGCGGAACATCAATTACCGTCGGGATTGTTACAATCGATAAAGATTCCTTTATGGAAATGGGAGCGGATAATGATGGACTTTGTTAGTGGGTTACCCTTAACACCTACTAAGAAAGATTCCGTCTGGGTGATAGTGGATCGGTTAACGAAGACTGCCCATTTTCTACCGGGGCAGATGGATTTTACGACTCTACGTGGTTGGCTAAGTTGTATGTATCGGAGATCGTGAGGTTGCATGGGGTACCAGTGTCTATTATATCGGACAGGGACCCTAGGTTTACATCGCGGTTTTGGAAAGCTTTGCATGAGGCTTTGGGAACAAAGTTAAACTTCAGCACGGCTTTTCATCCTCAGTCAGATGGTCAGTCGGAAAGAGTAATCTAGATTTTGGAAGACATGTTAAGGGGTTGTGTGATTGATTTCAGAGGTAGTTGGGAAGATTTTCTCTCATTGGCGTGAGTTCGCGTATAATAACAGTTACCAATCCAGTATCCAAATGGCACCTTATGAAGCGTTATATGGTCATACGTGTCGTCGTACCCCTACTTGCTAGACTGAATTGGGGGAACGGCAGTTGTTGGGTCCTGAAATGGTATTTGAGACGGAAGAAAAGGTAAAGGTGATTCGAGCACGATTAAAGGAAGCTTCGGATAGACAAAAGTCGTATGCGGATCTGAAATGTAAGGATATTGAGTTTGCGGTGGGAGATCAGGTCTTTCTGAAAGTCTCACCTTGGAAGAAGATTTTCAGATTTGGAAGAAAGGGCAAGTTGAGCCCTAGGTTCATTGGACCGTACCGTGTGTTGAAGCGTGTAGGACCAGTGGCCTATCAGCTTGAATTACCTCCGGAGTTGAGTCAGATTCATACTATCTTCATGTTTCTATGTTAAGGCGTTATCGATCGGATCCGTCTCACATAGTACCGGTAGAAGAAGTGGAGATAAGGCCGGACTTGTCTTTCGAGGAGGAACCGGTGAAAATTTTAGATCGAGATGTTAAGGTGCTAAGAAAGAAGTCGGTACCGTTGGTTAAGGTTCTATGGCATAATCACGGAGCGGAGGAAGCTACGTGGGAGCCTGAGGACGCAATTCGACAACAATATCCTCACCTCTTTTAACCAGGTAAATTTCGAGGACGAAATTTTTGTTTTAGGGGGGTAGAATTGTAACATCCTAAAAATTGAGTATCGATATGTTGCATAATTTTGGTGCTTAGCTTGTGAATGATTCAATTTGTGTGTTTAATATAGTCTTGAGAAGGCTCGGGATTTATTCGGAATTAGAATAAATTTTAGTAATGAATACTTTATTGAAGTGGAACTAGTAACCTTGATGTTTAAGGGAATTAAGTGATAAAAAGATAGCATAAAAGAGCCTTTAGTGAAGAGGTTATGCGCTACATGTATGGTCTTGAGGGGAGAGGTTCGAATCCCCTAGTATGTTTTTTGTGAATATTAAATTTTGCTCTTTCCTAGCAAGTGTCGGCCAAGCATCACATTCTTGGTAAGTTAGACTTTTATTTTATGGTATGATGGCTAAGAGATATGGTAAGAGTGAACTTAAGGGAAAGAATCATATGGAAAAGGCAAGTAAGGGGGGACATAAGGCATGAAACAAGGGTGATGTTTTGGAAACTATGGGGTGGCTAAACTTTGACTTTTGGCCATTGTACTTGGACGGTTTTGGGGTTAGAAGGGGTTGGCCGAATATTGGTTAGGATTAGGAGCTAGTTGGCCATAATGCTTTAGCAAATTAGTGCATTTTTTTCTTTTCTCACCACAACTTCTCTCCCTAGCCGATTGTGTCATGTGCAATAGGTAAATTTTGTTTTGGTTTTGGTCATTTCTTCTAGACCAAATTGATATCATCTTTCATTCTTCCCAAGTTTCTCCTCTTTGTGCCGAAACTATACCATCTTGAAAGGTCATATTCTTTTCTTTCTTTTTGGCCGAATATACACCAACCCCAAGATCATTTCTTTGTTCATCTTCCATCATTGAAAATTTACACATAAACACTTTCTCTTTTATTTCTTATTCTCCTTTCTTTCTTCTTGCAAAGAACTCTTAACATCACTATTTCTTTTCCAAAATCTTTCACCATGGCCGAATGTTA